>JADDOH010002247.1:0-149304 GCA_016648135.1 Agrypnia vestita
GTACGGCAAAACGCCAATTTCATATGTAAGGACCTAATATTTCATCACTATAATATGCGTTAAAAAAACTGAGTCGTTATATGGATGGTGTTCTGGAACCACGTGTTTATTAAATTAAAACGGAGATGTTTGACGTTAAACCTTTGTCACTAAAGAGGTACCAGGGAACCTTTTCGTTTTTTAACATAGATTTTTTTATGTTCCACTAAGTATAATCGGCTGAAACTTTGTGACGTATCCACAATAGTGGAAGTGAATAATTTAACATAACCTTTGGATATCTGTGGAGGGTGTTATGTGGGCGAAAAACGCTTAGGTAAAACATACACCTTCTAATGACTGCAGAGGTACCTGGATGCCTTTATACGCTTTATATATTGTACATTTAAAAGATGAAATACAAAATATGAATATTTGTAATATTATTTTATTTTTACTACGTATATTTTTACGTTATATTAACTATAAATGTCTAAAATAATTATTTAGAAGTTTGATAACAAAACTGACATTAATACAATTTTATGTTCCCTTGGATGGATGTTGCGTAACTTACCGTGGCAAACATTTAGGCAGTTTAAAATATTTTTGTACATATTTTCAAGAATATAACTAATTTTTAGGGTTAACACATTGTTGCGGAAAACCAAACTATTTACTAGAGATTATTGTATTAGCGGTCAGTATGCGTATCGGAAACTTTATTTAAAAAAATACTGAATACGCACATTTACAATAAATGAAAAAAAAAGATTGTATTATTTGTTTGTATCTACTTATATTCATTAATTACACCAACACGTTAAGTAGATACAAACAAATAATAAAATCTTTTTTTTTAAATGTCAATCTACAAAGTTGCTCAACCGATTGAAAAAACAAAAAATGATATTCATAAGTTCGTAAACAAATTTTAAATACTAGTGTAGGACTAAACAATTGCGGTGATTTTTGAAGTTACACTTCTTTTGGCGCATTCGGGGTAAAATGTTTATTGTAACGGAAGTTGCGCGTGCAGCACGCAGCAGAACATGTAGCGGAAATGCGATACCAGAGCTAACGACGCCACATTGAATTCTTGTCAACTGTCAGATTCTGTTTACATGCTAGTTAAAGAATGTTTCGATGGTTTAAGAAAGTTTTTGTTTGTAAGAGTATAACTTCTACCGCGCGTGCTTGAGTACACGCGCTATTTTTTAAAAATTAAAATGACAATTGGTTAAGTTAGGCTGTGCTGCGTTAGAGCAATTCTCTTTATTGTAAAAAAAAAAATTTTTCAAAATTAAAAATCTAAACGGGAGACGCCATCTACCCATTATCATCAAGGTAGCATCTGGCCAAAGCAAGTTATTTGCCAACACCATTGTTTGATTCTTCTACCGGGACGACATAAAATATAGCTTCCACACCGGTGCAAATGTGTCCATCATCCGGTCTCACGACAGGTGGTTGCGTTATGTTACCGAGATCGCTCGGACGTCTCACGTTACCGTGAGACAGTCGGTGACGTCATCGCGAGGCTTGACACGAAAGTAATGGCCGCGTCAAAAAAACGAAATTAGTTCAAAAAGTCTTTGTCGAGACGAATCACTCAAATCTTCAGAAACGACTTATTCAAGGCTGGCCGCAATCACAAAGCCAATATTATTGTAATAATACAAGTACATTTGTTTATGAAATGATGTATTGTAGTGAGGCACGATCTCAATGAACAACATTCGATAGGTTATGTTCTCGTTAATGCCATTGAAACCAGGGTTGGCAATGCCGGGATTCCAGCAACGATCCAGGGACCAATCACGTAGAAAAAATTTCAATTACGTTAAAAAATTACGGAATTGTATAAATAAAGTCATCATATCCACATTGATTTTTCTCTTCTTCTACAAAGTCGTAATAAAAAATGTACAAAATTTCGTTTCTAAAAAAAATTATTTTTTGCCAAAAAATAATTGCCACGTCAATTAATAATATGTAGTAAGGTTTCATATATTTATTAATAAATATAATTCTGCAAAGCTCTTTCTTTGAGGATCGAAAGGGTTCAACACAATTTTGAGATTTATAAATTATAAATTATACATCCTTATGATTTTTTAATGAGTGTATTCAGCTTAGCGACGCTATCGTGTGAGAGAACTGTAAGTGATTTAACATGTATGTATGTATAGAATTGTAAGTTATTACAAATGATTACTTACAGAGTACTTGGGTGGTCGGTTTCACGACAGAGCGAGCTATTTTATGTAGGTAGGTACTCAGCGCACAAACTGTATTCGTCTATAGGTAGATTGCACCGCCTAGGCAATCAATACAGCTCTGTTGATATAATTAAAGCTCGTACACAAAAACAAATTTACTTATATTTAATTTTACAGTTTGCCTACATATGATACTTATTCCATTATTTATTGTATTTGTTTTGTTAATATTCTTTCATTTATTTTATTTTATTATGTGCTAAGATAGCTATGCTATTTGAACACTTCGTGTTTTTTACGATGTAAATGACCAATTCAGAATTATTATAAATAAATAAATAAATTACCTACACAATTTTGAATAAATCTTAAATGTAATATGCTTGTCTAGCTAGAATAAACAGTCAATTTACAAGAAATTAGCGAATTTAGCGTGAATTTGTCTGAAATGAAAAAACACATAAATAATATTAAAAAAATAAGTGAATGTTCTCGCAATTACTGAATGCAGTCCCATAGGCGCTTGTATGCAAAACCTTCGTACGACAGACTGAAGAATGAAACACATGAGGAGTGACTGCAATACTTTGCCTAAGGATCCCTGATGAAGTATGTGTAGCGGGGGGAGGATGAAAAGATGGTCTTTCTTAGTTGGTGGCAAAAGATTTGAGAGAGTATTCTTCATTCAATTTTGAATCGAAAAAATTCTTTACACTTTGGGTTAAACATCGACAGTTAGAAAGATAAGCGACATCAAAGATTGCATTTTATTTCTAGCTTATCTTTTGTTAATCGTTAGATTATTACGGAAAATAATTTATATCGAATATTAAAAATTCAATCGCTTTGATACAAGTCAAATAAAATTATAAGAACTTTGCATAAATTTGAAAAATATTTTTGTAGGGTTTCTGTCATTTTATTTAACCTGTTTCAACGCGAATTTTTATACTCCATATAAGTTACTGTAGTGATGGTCTACGTTTTAAAAACAATAAATAAGAATTATTATAAAAATTCAAACTTTGATGTCGCTTATCTCCGCAACTGTCGGCATTTCACTATAAGTATAAAAAATATTTTGTACTCAAAATTGTTATTATCGGTATTATTGTATTCAAAAGATCTTGCAAGGTAAATCAATGGCAGGTTAATCAAATACTGGAGTACGGTCTTGTCGGAAGCTCCAGCAATCGAAGTGCGAGAGCGAGAATATATATGAGAGTAGACGAGGCAAAATTGGCGTGCAGTTAGCGTGTTTGAAATTTTATCCACTCTGCCAACCCCTTCGGAAAACGGCGTGTTAGTTGGTTAGTTTTAATAAAGCCTGTGATTTCAAGAGCCTGAGAGGGATCGCGGGGCACGAAGGCGAGACCGATAAAAATGAGTGGGGGAAAATTTTAAAACTGCTAGGCCCTCCGTGCGTGCGAACGCCACTCGTGACGTCATGCGGAACTAATGAAAAACAGCAAAATTTCGCCGACTCGACATAACGCCGTGTGCTAGGGTGTACGTGCACACGCACGTATTAGATTATTCCATTTTGAAACAAGCGCGAGTCCCACGCTTCGCATTCTCCACTCTTCACATCTTCCTACGCCGCATTAAAGAGACAAATCTCGAGCTACGGAGCGCGCCATGTAGGGCGACTGGTCCCAGGTCGCGTTTTGGCCAAACTAAACACCGAATAGACTCGCCTTATTATAAAAATAAATTTCGCCATAATCCTCCGAGTTTCCGGTTAAAGGTCATTATTCAATTGTATTCCAATGGTTCCTGCTCTCTACTAAACTATTTAGACTAAAATTGTTCATTTGATCAGTTACAATACTTTATTACAACAATATATTGGTATATTTGTTTAAACGTGGCAAACCACGTGGTCTAGGGGCAGCTCTAACTGATCCAAGCGTCGTGGAAATAAAAGATATTTTATTATGTAATAATTTATTGCATGTGACATGTCAGCCCTGGAGAAGGACCTGCAACGGTATCCGAAACGTCCGCCAGAAACGTCGTGTACACCCGGTAGGATATCCTAGAAAACTCTAACCACAAAAAAACATTTTTCTCACTTGCGAGATGGGTGCGTTTAAATGACTAAAAATACACATTCTTTTCACGAGTATGATGTATTATTGGACAGAAAAGATCAATTCTGTTCTTGCTATTTAATAGATAACAATGATTAATTATATTATTACTAAAAATAAAATAAAAAAACAGATTTTTTTTTTAACTCTAAAAAATTACGGACATTACACAAGTTATGCCGGTGCACGGACGGACAGACAGACAACGAAATTATTATAATAATTGGGATTATATAATTAACAAGAATACATTTTATATCAACCACTAATTTGATAATTAATTATTAAATTGCTTGCCACCATCACGCCGTTTCTCTGCAGGGGAAGTGAGAGAGGATAGAACACCAAATTCTTCTAGTTTTGCTACATTCTACTACTGGCACACTAGTTTTGCTTCGGCTACATTCATACAGCTTCTCATGCATACTCTACGGTTGTTGTTAATGATTATCATTAATTATTATTATGCTTATATTGTAAAAGAAATGCCTGGGACTCAATTTTTAGTTATGTCACTGCCCGAACTATTATATAAATATTATATGAAAATGTGGCGATCGCATACACGTGCGGTGCGATTTCTAGTAATTTTAAGTGTTATCTTGTAGTAAAACAATAATTGATGTAGACAGTAGTTTTGTATATGTATGAAAAAAAACCGTAAAAATAAATTAATAATAATAATATCCGTTTTATTTTATTTTAAACCCAACGAAATCTGCCTGTTGGATGTCACTTTTGAAAATTTAATTAATTTATTGCGTCATTAATAATTAAAACCATGAATGTCTTTTACATCCTCTTGAATCCCCCGGGAAATAATACCTTTAGATGATAAAGTTTGGGCGTGATTAAGCGAGGTGTTCGCGAAATAAAAGTAAATTAAAAAAAAACTAAAAAAAACAGATCCATAGATCAATCCGGTGGTCGAAAGTATGAGAGAATTCTGTTCAACATGTGGTTATAAACTACACCAGACTCTTCCAGAACGCCACGAATGCAGGTTAGGGTCACAAGTCTGTCTTTTGTGATAGACCATTATTTGAAGGTAAGAAAGCGTGATATTTATTTAACAAAACCCTTGACAACAGCTGATAATACAAAATTCACCGCTGAGAGGGTGGAGCATGCAGCGTGCGTATGCTGGAATGTATAAATATGCACATTGATTAAATTTAATCGAATCCAAGGTATGGTTATTACATAAATTATAAGTTAGAGTTGAGAAAGTTCTACTAAGTTGGTTGGGATAGATGCAATGTACCTACGACTGATGCAATACAAACGGACATAAACCAATATATATATATATATATTATTATTATATATAATATATTATATATATATATATATATAGATATATAGAAAAGAAACTCGTGTTTCCCACCCGCCAAGTTTCCTCCACAACCAGCCACAACCACCCACCGGTGGTTATGGTGGAAGATAGCCCTTGGGGTCACATCGAAAATATGCGTGTTTTGTTATGGGAAGGCCGTAAATGCTTCAGATTGTTTCAAAATAGGCGCGCCAACTGTGTCAGTGAGTCTAGAAGGTTCCGGAACCTGCTCTAGAAAGTTCTGGAAGGGGAAGGTTCTAGAAAATTCCCGAAAGTTCTACAAGCTTCTAAACTGAGTAGCGGAATGTGTCGGTGTGTCTAGAAGTTTCCTGTACATTCGATAAATTTCTTGAAAGTTCTGGAAGGAGAATGTTTTAGAAGGTTCGCGAAAGTTCTATGACGATCCAAACAGTGTACTAAAAAACTACGCGTGCGAAGCCGCGCTGGCACAGCTAGTCGTTTATAAAGGCTAGCGTGGACCTGGCATGATTAAACCAAACAGAATATATTTTAGGGGAGAGAAATATATAAAATCAAAAAGCAATCGGGTATTGATTGTTGCTAGGTGGTGGCCGTTTTTCTGACAATGGTGGCCACTGCGCGAACACGGTCAGCATTTCTATAAAATCTACTTTTCAGCTTTGGAAAAATATATTTAATTATAACAGATGCTCTACATGCGGTTATTGGTCTACCACGGTACAATTTAACTTGCTCAATTAACATTAACACCTAATCAGACAGATTATAATATTAATTGATAATTAAATAAGTTCCAGCGATAACGTGACATAATGAGTTACCTTCTATATGTATACGAGTCTGCCGAGAATGCCAAGCCAAATGCCAGCCAATATTGGCATTTCTAGGATAATATTGTATATAATCATCGTTCATACCTCTCGTAGAATGTAAAGGTCGCTTAAATAACTATTTCTAATATTTGATATACCACACAATGCCATATCTTCCACGGACGTGTATCTGTTACCACGGGCCGGTTGCATAATTTTTTGTATAAACCATCTATTTTTGCGTTTCCCACCAATCAAACAACCCATTTTGATAAAAATCTATAATTTTCACCATAAAGTTTATACAATCAGTATGAAATTAGTATTGTGATATAGAAATGAGTAATTTGTTGGTGTAGTGGTAATGACGCTCGCCTAGCGATCTGGTGGTCGGTGGTTCGAGCCTCATTCTAGTACACCAGCAAGTTAGTTCTATTTTCATAGCACAAGCGTATAGCTTAGTTTGAAAATGGTAAGAATATTCCGTGTCCGAATCTATTTAAAAAAAATCAAACAAGTATAATCTCGGCTAAAGATGTGAGGAAACCTACATACATTAAAGAATATTTTCCAGAAAACTAACCAAAAATATAACGAAAAAGTTTATCTTAACAGCGATTAAAACTGGACGTACCATCATTGTAGAGAACCCGCATCTGGAGACTTTTGGTGTCGGACCAACATCGATAGCCCAGGATCCCGATTGATTCGTCGTAATTCAACGTGCTCCGGTAAAAAGCTGTCATTGCGACGTAATGGATCCTAATTAATGGTCAAGCCGGGTTCGTGAAATCGGTCTCGAACCATAAAACTCCATCTTGATTCCGCCGTCATGGTTCGATCGGCGCGGCCATCACGCCACCGCGGTCCGACAACGCGCCGACCCTTGCTGCGGGCGCCCCAAGGCGCATTATCGCCCGGCCCGATTCGCTCCGTTGATGATGGTACGAAGATAGTTCCCGAAGATAAGGGGTCGATTTGCGAGACAGTTCCCACCGCGCGGCTCGGCGTCCGAGCCGGAAATCTGTACGCACAATCACGGGGAGCGGCGTCGCGTGCGGCGGTGTGATTATTGCATTAAGCCATGTATTCACTAGGGGACAAATCGCGAAACATTCCGCTCGGCATGTCGCATCAACATCTACGCTCATGTTACGGGGACAATGACGCGGTCATTTGACGTGTACACACCAACAAGGTCCTTTTTGCAAATAATTATTGTTTTCCAGACGTCGCGGAAATCGCCCTATGAGGTTATGATGATAGCCGCGTATCTGTTTATGTTAATGAATTTATCGAAAAGTAAGAGGAGAAAAAAGGGGAGAATGCGAAATTATTTACTGCAAAGAGAAAGAAGGACGGACATTCTATGCGATCTTCGATCGATACAGCTCGACGACTTCGAGAACGATTTCGTTTCCCCGCATTGTCATCTTGACAGATACAGCGCATGCGTATTCACTTGTAAACATACTACGTGGTACTGACGCTCCGCGGAATGTTGCAGTGAGTACGCTCGGGTATCGTGCGCATGGCAACGTTGCCACGGCACGTAGAAATGCCGCGCTAGGTTGTGCGCGAGGTGGCGGAACAGTGCACGACGTTGCAACGTCACGTAGACTCTATGCCGCGCGTGCTGTTGAGGGACAACTTGTCCCCTAGTGAATACATGGCTTTACGCTCTAGAAATTGTGCACCGGCGCAGGCCTGCAATAGAACACATGTCGAAATGATTGCAGCCGACTTGAATATGGGAATTTTTTTAAATAATTGGACACAGCGCTTCACGCTCGGTCCGCCTCCGATCGGAGTGGAATAAATTGTAATTAAAGGTGAGACGAACGTGCACTCGCTACGTTAATGATGCGAGAGGTTGAAGGAAGGAAGACTATAAAGCAAGCCCGAAACGCGAAGTTACGCTTACCCAAGGAAAATGCAATCATTTCGACGTTTTTTTTCTTCGGTTTCGCACATCTTTGAGTAACTTCGTGGCTTAGTAACGCACTGCTAGCGTGTCCGCAACTTTACTGACTTTGAACGGTGAGCACGGAATCCGTGCCTTCCGTTCTTCGTTTATATATTTTCAAACATAATAATTTCGTTGTCTGTCTCTGTGACTTCCGTAACTTCGTTCGAATAAATGGATAAATTAAACGCCCGGAGATGGAGCTTGAACCCCGGGCAAGCAAACACGAAGGCGGCAACGATAGCGACGTTGCCATCACTTTGCCCGCACTACCCATCAAAAATACAGTACATACAGGACTTAGTGAAGGCGCGAACCATTTTATGTTCCACCCAATCTCCGGCAGGGGAAATATAAAAAAAATGTTCGCTATTAGGGACCTACGTAGTTTACAGGTTAAACTGTAAAAAAAACTAACCCACAAAAAAGAAAGTTATTATTACACTCCCTTTCTCATTTACTAGTGGAAACAGGTATGGCGCATAGCCTATGGGTTGAGCTCGAGTCGGGCGACGCTACGAAAGGGATAAAAAATTTCGAAAAATCCAAATTTTTTATTTTATCAGCTTTCGTGTCTACCAGATGCGTCGGAATCTTTTCATACAACTTACTCAGTTGTATGACAAAACCATTAAAAATTTGAAAAATCCAAAATTATACTATAATTATTATTTTTTTAACGAAAATTTGATAGATCTTTTTGATCGTCGCCACGAGTCTGCTTGCAAAGTTTCAGCTCGAGTGGATCACGGGAAAAGGGTTAAAATCGATCCAAAGTTTTTTCGTCAAACAAAGTAATAAACAGAGTAATAACATTTTATCAATAAAATTCTAAAAATAACAAAAGGTACTACGTGATGCTATTTCGTTAAAAATAAAGTAAGATTTTTACCCACTGCCATAAGCAATTCATTATGTATGAGTGTTTGTGGTACGTGTATTTGGAATTAAGGAAATTGGTCAAATTCTAGGCAATTCGTGCACTTAAGTCAAATTGGACAAAATAGAACATTCGTGACTTCGGCTCCACTGGGACGGAATCTTTTGTAATGGTTCCTTAGAAACATCGTCTGGATTATGTTTCAATTTAAATGGATTTTGTTCCATGGAAAATATGAAACACGTTAAACAAACACATCCTTAATAATAATAACTTGTGTAGAATAATGAATTTAAATTATGATAATATTTTTCACAAAAAAATATGAAATGATAAACTATACGTCCTAGGCTTGACTGAATTGATATCGTACCATGTTCCTACTCGAAGTAATGTGAATGTGTCGAAACAAATCCCAATTATAATAAATTTGCTGTCCGTCCGTCGTAACTTCGTGTAACGTCCGTAACTTCTTCATAGTATAATTTTTTCTTCATGTAAAAGTACCGTGATTTTTGACGGGTTACAGCTAGTTATTATATTAACGCACTTACGAGTAGGTAAACCTATAATTCCAAGGCTGAGTTACGAATTCACTCTCGTTACTGTATTCCTTTGCTCGATGCTTAAATAAAAGTGTAGTTTTTATGCTGTGCTGAATAGTAGGGTACTTAAGCCGTCTATGTTTAACTTAATTTTTATTTTCTAGTCGATTTTATTTTCTCATAAATAATGTGTCATATTATAATTGTATTTATGTGTACATGCCTACAATCATAAATATTTTTTCTCAAAATATAAAATTTACAAAGATTATAAGATGAAAATACTAAAAATATGATAATGTTATTGAATTGAATATAATGAGTTGTATTGAAAATAAAACGATATCAGGAGTCGGGGTTATATTTGCGTGAAACTCGCGAACCGGAGCTATATTTGTGAGAATGCCACTAACCGCTGCGGTTTACGATTTCCACGGTCGTTTCTGAGCCCCGATTAAAAATTAACAAAACGTGTTCATAAATTTTATTCGTTTAAAATTAACTCATTTTTACTTGCCTTTACATTATTGACCATTGGCTAACCTTCGGACGTATTTTATTAATATTACTATACATTGGCAACTATAAGAAATGAAATGTATTTTATCTTGTACTTACTCTATTAAAGTGTCTCATACCAGTATTTTAATGTTATATATGCTATTCAAAGATATTTTAATAAAATGTATGATATTTATACTGATATTTTATTTGTAGATATAAAAAAATAACAAGCATTTTAAAACTTGTTATCGTCTATTAAAACGCAAAATCTTCACAATAATATTATAATATTATATTATGTGCCTTATAAAAATCACATAACTATTTATGTAATTACTTATTTAATTTATGAATAAGGTAAATATGTACATACATGTGCGCACATCAGCTTACAAAGTACCTAAATGAGAAATAATAAAAGAAATAAGCATACCGATTTTTGTAAAATATATATATGTGTCTAAATAGAACTAGGTCTATCACACGACACACCTAGTTCTATTTAGACAATTATAGTCATTTACGGAATTAAAACAATAATTATGATTCACACATACATTTATGTAGGTATTTACTAATTACTTATATGTATAAGTATGTATGCAAATTTTTATATGCAATTTTATATGCATATTCGACAACACTTGAATATAATGACATAAAAATAATATACAAAATGTATAACGATATATTATAACACATGAATCGGTATAGATAAGATTAAAATGCTAAATATATAATGAGACATAAAATTAAAATTAATAAAAAAACATGTACAAAGAAAGGAGTCGCAAAGACACTTTGGACAACTTGAACACTAAGCAAATCGAATTGAAGTAAAAATGTGCTAGAATATAAGCGAGACCTTCTATCCTCTTCATTCAACTCGGATAAACTTACCTAAAATTTTTTTTTTGTCCATTTTTTTGGGTTCGTGATAGTTTTACGACGGCCCTCTATTCATTTCAAAATGGCTACTCCCGTCACACAAAATATTTCGGACGAGCACAAAAAATAGAACAATCGTGAATGCAAAAGGAATAAAGATAACAATAATTGCAGAGATGACTTCCGGCCCATAAACGAAACAATGACGCCACAAACCCATTAGAACTTCAACAAAATCCCTTTTCAAAATTAAACAAAAGCATTTCAGGTGAGCAGCTTAAAATGTATGCAATAATAAATCGTGGGAATATTTCGTACTTCGTTTATAATTTGTAATTAATTTGATCACGTTTTCAATACGCAATCAATTTGTAAAGCTACGTACAAATTTACTATCATATTTACATTTCAATTTATTTTATAGCAACTGTTGGTCATCATTACAATGCACAGAATTGCAGAAAAGCTAACACTCCCTTATGTTAATGGCTTCGCATCGTACAATATAAATATGCTAATACCACGGAGAAGAAAACCATCAGAATATTAAAAATGTCTACCTGTAACATGAGACTGCCTCGCTTTCCTCAGATGGGATTTTTCATTTGTCATCTTCAGCGACTTCTTTCTGCCGGAATTTTCTAATTTATTTTTCTTGTTATTTTTCTTAGATTCGCACAACCCCGAAGCCGCTGTCCTCTCAACTGTATTCACTCCCGAAGTGACGTCGATATTCTCTTTATCTTCCGAAAGGGCCTTCTGACTTTTTCTAACCTTATTTTCCCCGCCCGAATTCGCCGTGAAGGATTCTGAAAATATATCGAAACCCCATCTTTCGATCATTCTTTGTCTCTCGCTGTCGAACTGTTCGGATATTATTTTGGCAGTCACGGCTGGGTCTGGCTTTCCAAAAAGACATAAGCGATTACTTGGATACCTCGAAATGTTTTCCACAGACCTCAGCACGGACATCGTGGCAGGTGACAGAAAATTTGTGTCTTCCGGCATTTTTCCCCCGACTAACATATCACGGTACGAGAAATAATCGACGTCAACGCCGCACTGCTCGAAACTTCAAATACCCGTATAATTGTCACAATTTAACACAATTTATTAAAATAGAATGCTGTATTGACCAGACTGGCGTACAAATGCTCTAAATTATTCGAATGAACGAAACTTGTGTCAGAATGGATAATAAATAGACCCAAAATTGAACTACATACGTCGACAAGACGAAAAAGTCAATTGTTACAATAAATTCACTTATATTATTTAGCGCACGATCGACAAATAAACTACGAATATTATAACAAAACTAACGGAGAAATGTTTTAGAACGGTAAATTAACACATTTCGTAATGCACGTAGCAGAAGCGATCACTACACCTGGTGTACGTTTCCCGCCTTTTTGCCGTGCACAACCGAGCGTCACTCGGGTCGGCAACAAACTGATAGGCGGCAATACGTAATGCGTGCGAGGGGGACGCGCCAGGTACGCTTCAGCGATGGGAGCGAGCGAGATGCGCGATAGTTCTCGCACTGCAGAAATTGGAACCTTTTATTTTTAAATTTCGAATTTCTGCGAGGAAGCGTGTTCCATTTTTGCGAATATTAGCTATTTGAGACGTCGACGAAACACGGAAAAATAAAAGTACTCGCTTATTGTTATATGCAAGCACGATTGTTGACAAAAAACTATTTCAATGTGTTGCTAGTTGCGAGATTTCTTCGAATACGTTTTACTGAGATCGTCCGACTGTATTTTTTCCTACGAGTGCGATAGGGGTAAATGGTTCTTTTGTACATTTTGATTGCAATTGACGTTCGAATTTGCGGTTGTGGTTCTTTTTAAAAAAAGATGCAATTATCTAGCATCTACGTGCTTTGGTGATGTAAAAGGAATGAAGTGAAACGTGTTGCATGTTTATTATTTTATATCTGACATCACTGACCCGCAGGATGATGACACAATCAAAAAAGTTGGTGTACCTACGCTTGTACAAATCTGCCAAATGTATGTTTTATTTTTTAATTATTACTTTACTATCGTGTATGTAATATGAAGTACCTACCAACCTTACGAGACCTACGTGGTATCGAATCCTTTACCTACAGCTATACGAAATTACGCCACACTTCGTCACCATGAGTCATAGATATTATTTATTGGTGAAATGTGCATTGTATGTAATTAATAAATTGTTAGACGTATTTATGTACCAGAATCTTATGCAATTACGTATGTGCGTTAAGATATTCGTATTTCTTCTTAGGTACATATATCTATGGGTATCTACTTTGTGTATAAAAAATAAAAATCTATTATTATTAAATATTTTATTGTGTTTGTTGTGAGTAGCTTTTTAAATTTAGTGATTCGAAATGAAATTTATTGTTATCTGATGGTAGAAAAGTAGTGTACGTTAGAGTTCTGGTAGGTATCAACACTTAAATGTAAGGGAAAGTCTGGAGTTGGTGAAATATGAAATAAGAGATTGAAGATTTAATTCATTTTGGAGTGAAAAATTAATAAACTAGTACTGAGTAGCTTCATTGTATTTTTTTTCAGTAAAAATAAATAAATTATTTCATTGACTTTCTTTCCAATTTCATGTTCGGCCTAATCTTTTTTTAATATGATCGTAAAGAGACAATAATTTATGCTAAAATTATAATATATCGGTATTCTGTTACTTTTGATTTCGAAATATATTTAAATATGAGAATTTTACAAAAAATTTCATCATAAACCTATACTAACATATGTACGTGTGCATCGAATACAATAATGTTTGCCGTCATTGAACGTGTATAAGCGTAAAGAAAAGTAAAAACAAAACAGTTTACATATTTATATTATCTACTTGTTTATGGGTATTTCTAAGTCAAACTAAATACTCTTAAAAGTATAATGTGTAAGTAAATAAATTGTGCTTTATTATAAAAATACATTTTTACTTGAAAGTAGTCGGTTTGGAATTAAATAATAAAAGAAGCCTATTGTAAAAAATAATTTTTGTTTATTAGGGGATTTAATTATGTAAGAATAATTACTTTAACTGCATTATACGTGTGTTTAATATAAGGGACGGGGGACATTCTTCCCCTGTGCCCCAATCCCTTTGCCTAAATAAGGGAATTAGTTCTTCTCTGTACAATTTTATACTTTGTGGGTTTTATTATTTTTCCTTCTGTCTTCATCATCTTTCCATTACACAAAGTGGCTATCGGTATAAAGTTTATTTATCCTAATAACTGTGTATTTATAAGTATTTCTGTCGTATAAGGTTACCAAGCCTGCTTCGCAAACATTTTTTTTTTTTTTTTAATTTAAAGACTATCGACAGGTCAGAATGACCCTAATGGATAGTCATTTAGGACAAGGTGATTAGTACAGTTACAGTTAATTTAAAGTTATTTAATCTAAATGATCAAATCTACGTTTCTAATAGAAAATTGACTATTTCCGTATGTAGAAAAATATTTTATATTAAATTACGCGCGTCTATTGGATCTGGGAAGTATGCCCTCGCGATTTTTTATAGAACTATGTTAATCTTAAAAATCTCTCAGATATTGTTTGGCCGTATTTATGTACTCGTATCTCTTATAGCTGCCATAATATCGAATTTAATTCGCCAAAGTGAGATTTTGTCCGATTTGTCCGACGTATTTCGACACGTTCATTTTCCCTATGTAGAGAAATGTTTTTAAGAGAAATGTCAAAAGAAAGAATTGCATTTAGCTTTAGAATAATGGTTCTTAGGATAAAGCAGTCTCCTACTTCTGTCGATAAAGCAGTCGTTTTCTCTTATCAAACTCGAGTCAAGGGTCCATGACCCGAACCAGGCTTCTCTAGGCGCAACAACTGTAATGCTTGTTAACAATAAAAAATAAATATTGCAATGATTAGCGTAATATTTTAACACATGAAGATTCAAAACATGGCATTGTCGCTCTTATTTAAATTACTATTTTGCCAACTCTTTCATATATTTTTTTTAATTGAATTTTCTTTACTGAAAATAAAAATATTATATACATTTTATATTGAATATTACATTTTTTACTCCCTTTATATTAACTCGTGGCGTCTGCTTGCTTGCTTGCCGGCTTGCCGTAAAAAAAAACTTTGGATCGATTTATGACCCTTTTCCCGTGATCCAATCGAGCTGAAACTTGGCAAGTAGACTCGTGGCGACGATCAAGAAGATCTATCAAATTTTCGTTAAAAAAATTAATAATTGTAGGAAAAATTCGGATTTTTAGAAATTTTATTGGTTTTTTCAAATTGTAATCATTATAAAAGTTTGATTAGCAACGGCGGCCCGATAACGTCGCGGAATATTTTCTAAAATTTAATTACTCCGTCGGTATACATAATGGGTACTTCATTACGAATGTCGAAAATCTAAATTGACTGACAAATGTTTTTAGAATTTAATCTTCAAAGCACGAAGTGTCTTATCAAAGCTCAAAACATCTGACATTTTAGAAATATATTAAATTACTGTAAGTTTAGTGTTATGTTATATGTTTTAATTCGTTTTTAATTGTTGTTATATTTTAAAAGAAAGGGAGTATGATAAAAACTTGGTTTTTATGGGTTATTTTTTTTATATACATGTTTAACTATCCCCAGTAAAGTAATACTTGTGTTTGGGGATAGGAATATGATACATAAGAGCATGAATGGATAAGAATGTATAAGTTAATAATGGAACAGTGTAGAGAAATACAAACATCATAAGATAATTATTAGTGACCCAAGTATACTAATTATTTCGGAGCATCGTTATTTTTTATAATTCTAACTATTTTTTGTTTTAATTATGTATATTCTATTTTTTTATGTGTTTCTTGAATTTTGTATAGTGTTCTTCAGTTCTAATATTCATTGGTAAGTTATTGAAATATTTGACACTTAGATAAGTGTAATGGTGTTTTGTGGCTGTATTGTTATATTTAGGAATGTTTAAGCATCCTATTATTTACGCTCTTTCGCTATGACTATGAGTATTATGAGTTTGTGGTGTATTTGTATTTTGTTGAGTGAATGTTTCTTTATGTATTTGTAAAATTGAGGTGTTTTTGTATGATCTGTCTAATGTTGGCACTTTAATTTCTTTAAAAAGTAAATCTGTAGGGAAAGTTCTATGTTTTTTTAAATATTATTTTGATAATTAATTTTTGTGTTGTTTTAAGTTTAAAGTAAGTTATTTTTATAAGAGCTCCCCCAACCTATTGTTCCGTATTGTAATATAGATTGTACAAAAGCATAATATAATGTTCTAAGTGATTCAATCGTTAAAATGCTGCGTAATCTTAAAAATATATAATGATTGAATTATTTCTTGTGTACGTTCCGATTCTAACAAATGTCGCTTCGATCAGCTGCTCCCGCCGGCTGACGCCATTTTCTATTAGTCTCTATGGATGCCGATGCTTAATGCCATTCAAAATCTATCAACTCACACCCGCACCACACACACACAATTGTTGAGGGGTCCTATGGAGTGTGGGTTCGCATTGTTTGCATGTGTTTGTGCGAGTTACGTAGGCGCAGATTGAAAGCCGTCATATGGTGGGCCGACTTCAAATAAAAGCGGGAGCGTTTTGAAAGAAATACACGGAGATTACCATCTGCAACACCTGTGTACTTGCAGATAGGCAGGTCGCTGCGTAAGTGCATAGTCCATGTCGCTGGTAATCCTTGCAACTGTTGCGTGAGGCTGGCCGAATAATGAAGAAATTTGTCAAAGATATTATTTTTCGATGTTATGTGACAAAGTTTTATTTTATTTTATTTGGGAAACATACAGTACAATTTTAATTTTTTTTATACAGTGTCAAAAAAATATTCGTGAGTATGACCAGTAAAGTTTCCTCGAAGCTGGTAATAAAAATAAAAAAACTAAATAAAAAACAATGATAAAGAATATGTGATAAATAATAAATATTTCAAAGATTTAAATTATGATAATGCATAAAATGGGAGGGGTGGGGAGAGGGAGGGAATGGGATTCAATTAAAGAAGTATCAAATCAATAGTCATAAATGAGATTACGGAGTTTCATTTTAAATAAACGCAAATTGTCAGTAAAAATGTCTAGATTATTTGTAAAATTTAACATATTGTATTTTGAGGTGCAACGAGTTACAAAGCAGTTTTTTAAATAGTTATTTTTTTAATTTATTAATTTAAAAACATAAACTCTTTGTAAACCACATTTATTAATTTAACGTTGATTGATTTATATACCACTGTATTTTGTAAACTTTAATTTATATTTATCAAGTTAATTTTAAGTTAACGTTTTTCAATCCACTATCCCGTAATATATCGTTTTTTCTCTAGACAGCAATATAAAGTAACAATTATGCAGGATTATTTGGAAAACATTAATAACCTCGCAGGACTATATTCCTGCTTTAATTGTGAGTCGAAAATGTACAAGCAACCATGATCAATAGTTATGGAGATATGCGACATCTAAGTTTGCATTTTTTTTCAATATTTCTAATTTATTTTTTGTAAATCTTATTGATTGACTATCATTACAATAACTTATATCGAATATGAAAAATAATCGAATATAAATAATAAAAATTCTTCCTATTCCAGTTGGAAAGGCAGGGTTTTTATCATTTTATTTAACTTGTATTGAAACAAATGTATATTTCGTAATCGATATAGGTCACTGTAATGATAGTCCAACGTTTTACAAAAAATAAGTCAGAAATATTGAAAAAAATGCAAACTTTGATATTGCATAACTTCATAACTATGGTAACGGACATTGAACATTTTCGACTCATAATAATGGCAGGTATATAGTCATGCGAGGTTATTAATGTTTTGCAAATAACCCTGTATACCTATTGGCGGCTATTATATAACATTATAACTTCGCCGAATTGGAAGTTTGACAGATGTCTTGACATTTTACGTGAAAATTTTTGCATTTATTTATTTTTGTTTATAAAGTATTTTTGCTAAATACTCCCTTATTAAAGTCGTGTGATAGTCGGATATAAATACGTAAGAACTTATGGACTCGCGTGATATTTCGTGTGAGCATGACTCAGAAGACCTCTTTCCATTTAAGAAAGACAATCGAATTAGTATGTGTAGGTAAGCTGTGCGTACGACAAAATATCGAAAAATTCAAAATTATATTAAATTATTTATAAAAATTTTTTAAACGAAAATTTCTTAGATCATTTTTATCTTAGCCAAGAGTCTGCTTGCAAAGTTTCAGCTCGATTCAATCACGAGAAAAGGGTTAAAAATCGATCCAAAGTTTTTTCGTCAGACAAGCAAGCAAGCAAGCAGACGCTACGAGTTAAAAGAAAGGGAGTAAGAATTTGTTCTATTTAGTGTTTTGACATTTATACTTTACATGGTGTTATCTATACATGATATAATATGTTTATATGATAGTATATATAACCAGTGTTTAAAGTAAAAAATTATATTTTCAATTTTTGCAAGGTTTTTATCCTTTTATCCGACTTGTATTAAAGCGAACGAATTTTTGTAATCGATATAAGCTGCTGTAACGTAGATCAACTTTTTGCAAAAAAATGAGCCAGAAATATTGAAAAAAAATGCAAACTTTTATATTGCATATCTCCATAACTATTGGTATTAGGTCATGGTTGCTTGAACATTTTCCACTCATTATCGAGCCAGAAATCCACCTGTAAAGTTTTTCCCACAAGCTATGAGATTTTTTTTCCTATATTCTTGTAGATATACATACTTTTAAAATGTTTTTTAAATTTTTTTTTAAATTAATACAATAAATTTTATATTTCCTAATATCCAGCATAAGCTTGTTGGTCTTGTGGTTAGGACACTCGCCTCGTGATCCAAAGGTCGCGGGTTCGAACCTCACTCCAGACTAGCAAGTTAGTCCTATTTTCATAGTACAAGCGTTTAGCTTAGTTTGAAAATAGTAAGAATATTGATGTGTCACGTATACCGTGTTCGCATCTCTATTTTTTAAAAAAAATAAATAAAAGATATAAAGTATATTAAATTTTTAATCAAAAGTAAGTATCACGTATTTTCTTAATTTTTTCTTAAAAGTCGTTATATTGTTTTCATCCCTAATATCCCCCGTTATATATAGGTCGACCACAATCAAAAGACCATCCCCTAGCTTTGTCCGGTAAGAAGAAAGCGGGGTGAAAGTTGCCTGGCAAGCCCGTATTACAAGCCTCAACATGATATTCCAAATAAATATAATTTTTTTAATTTAAAAAAGGCTACTTACTAGAAAAACTTATTTAGTATTCATTTTTTGCATCGTAACAACACACATATTTTTTGCGCACATTCTTTTGAATGCGGTCTAGCTGTAGTTTCATATATAATTTCATCCCACAATACATCAAAGAATTTGCGTTCGATCTTTTTTCTTCGGAATGGTAATCTTATTTCATCTTTTCTTCTTGTACTCTATGGTCACGTTCATATTGTTTAAATTAAAAATAAGTTAGCGTATAGTTATAATTTTTGTGCTAACCGGAAATCAAACATTTTTGAAGGGAGGAAAAATTGTAAGCCATGCGTGTGCGCCGATCGACAAGCTCGAGACCGGGGTACGGGCGTGGCGGTAATTATGGATTTTAATTAAAAATTCTTAGAGCTGGTTGAATTTTTGATAAGAACATCCCAACTGTGGCCGCGCAAAGAATGAACTCACTTTCCCACGAAAAGGGGCAAAAACTCCCACGGCTCGCGCGAGGTACTTCCGCCAGCCGGCGCTTCATTGTGCTTTGTTAAATTGCATTTTAAACAATATTAGCGGCCCGAAGCCCGGCGTTGCGCGGGACTCGGATTTGCAACAGAGCTAGTCCTACTTATTTTTTTAGATTCCTATCTAAATTATCATGAGTCGAAAATGGCTCGACACTGTGAAAATATCAAAAGTTATGGGGATAACCGACTTACATTTTTTCAATATTTTATACTTATTTTCTGTAAAATATTTTGCTATCTTTAAATTAAGAAAAATTATTAAAATCTTACAGAAAAATTCAAATTTCTGTAAAAGTAATAATTAAATGAGTTTTATAATCTTCTACCTATTCGATTCAGTTAAATTCAATGAATTTGGTATATATAACATTTACATTATAAACATACATTTAATTCGTAAATGTTTCTTCCATTTAATACACATATTTATATTTAAAATAATTCTTAGTATTTTATATATTGTGTATTGTGTAACGAGGCTAAAAAGAATCAAGCACTTATTTCAAGTAACAGTTGTTCGAAATGATCACAATACTAACGAAGATTCCAGAACGGCCTAGCATAATCTATGGCTTACGAGAAACATCTACGAACGTCTAGAAACCACGACTGTTTTTATTTATTGTGTATTACGGAAGTCGTTGATTCCCAGGCAAGTGCCTCATCGGTAGTTTAGTATTTATTTATTTATTTATTTAACGCCCTTATGGGCTTATACAAAATAAAAAATAAAAAATAACATACGACAGATATACAGTTAAAAGATTCAAGTACATATAAGTAGTTTAAGCAGTAAGAAGAAAAATAAATATTTATTGTCCGTCACCATTTAGTTGGCATACACACACGTAGTACACACACACGTACATATGTGTATACAACATATACACATGCATACTTACATAAAGGTTTTATTCAAAGGTTATTGGTAAAGATGGACAGTCTAATTTTGAAGGCAAGGAAGATATCCGCGAAAATATCTAGCTTATTTTGGAAATAAGGATATTAAATTTTGACATGGAGCGGGTAATAAAATAGTTGTTTAAGTAATTAGTTCTGCCAAAATTTAGGTAAAATAAATTGTTTGAACACGTAGGGTGTGTAGGGCAGTTTAAACCTATTTTTTCTAAAGAGTAGGGAGAGTAACTAGGTTGTTCAGAGTGAAACAATAGACAGGAAGTTAAAAAATGTAAATAAACTTTTTTTATAGTTTTTATTGGAATTTCGATACATAATATTCGATAATTAATGGATTTATGTGGTACAACAATTAAAAAAAAATAAACTAATAATAAGCAAACCATAAAAAAATTAATAAAGTAAAGAGAGAAATAGAATAAAATTTTAAGCAAATATAATAGCAGTAAACAGTATAAATAATATTAAATTTAAAACTATCTATTATTAAAGAAATATTCTAAAGAATCATATGATAAAGAGTTTACACAATTATGTAATGTGTAGGTAGATAATTAATTAAAAATTTAATCAATTATGAGGGTTTTTTTTCAAATATTTTTTTAAAGGCCTAATAATTTTTTTCAATTCTCATTTTAACAGGTAATTCGTTGAACCATTTCACACCTCTAAATGTATAATGATGCTGGGCAGTTGTGGTAGATACTACTGGGATATGCAATTTACCAAGATTTATATTTCTTCTACTTGATACTAGTTGGGTCAGTTCGTTATTATTTTGATATTTTTTATAAAGTTGTACAATGCAATTTTGTTTGTAGATAGTTTGTAGTGTGGGGACTTGTAATTTATTGAAAAGCTCTGTAGTCGGATAATCATTGGGTTTTGGATGATCTTTAAAATTAATTTTTGGGCAACTTCTAAAGGTTTCAATGTAGTTTTGAATGCACCACCCCATGAGATAATACCGTATTGTAAAACTGACTGGACCAAAGCGTAATATAGTGTTTTTTAACAATTTTATTCCTAAAATATTTATTATTTTAACGAATACATATATGAATTTTCTTATTCTTTCTACAGTTTTATCGATATGTATTTTCCATTTAATATTTGAATCAACTATTATTCCTAAATATTTAATATAATTTTTTGAACTTAATACTGAACGGTCGTTTTTACATATATTATTATTATTTTTATTAGGACGATCATTAGAATGAATCTTTATTACTTATCTACAAAATTAATCAAACTTAACTGAAATTTTCATATCAATAAAATAATCCATAACGATTCCTTGATTTGTACCCGCATTGAATTGCTAGTATCGTATTATTTCCAATAATTCTTGTCGAAATACACGATTACCTCGTCCGAGTATTCAATTTAGGATACGTTCCAGTGAGAAAAAATATGGGTGCGGGGCCTTAGGTTCCGCTTGTGATCTGTTTTTCTCATATTTATAACGAAAAATATAGACGTCCTCCGCAATTAATAAGCGATTATTCTTGCCAAGAGATCTGGCATCACTCACGAAGGTCGTCTCGTGATTATCTGAATAACGAGCTGACGCTGGAGAGGAGATTCTGGACTTCAACTTCCAAAAACCTATTATTACTATTTATTTCTGTGTACGTTTAATACACATCTTCTGTAATGAGAGTTTCCGATTTAATTTCTTTTGTTTTATCAGCCAAAATTTGTGGATCATTTTTATTAGGGCAGGTGAGTATTACGTTATTACCCTATTTTTCGATAGTTTTGTTTCATTGTTAACTTTTACACCAATTTTCAATACTTTAATATTTTTTCATACATGATTTTGTGCTGGAGATGTAATTTTCTCTTTTTTGTTTAGTATATTAGAGTATGTTTTCTGGTTCGATAAAATGTTGTCCATCTTTTACATATATTCTTCAGTTTTAGTAATTAGTTTGTTTTGTAATTATATTATTTCACTCTGTAGTTTTATTATTTCCTTATTATGTTCTCCCTCTAATATACTAAGGAGATCCTTTATGTTCTGCTTAATTTTTGTTTCTTTTGCACTGTTGTCCACTTTCTCGATTTCTCGTATAATACTAGTCATGACTGAAGGCGTCATTTTATCATATTTTGTATACTTAAGCAGACACGTACAACACATTCAAAAGATGAGTGTGTGAGTGTATACGAATAGGCGCCGGTGCGCTGCTGTGTTGAGAACACAACAGGAAAATACTGCATGTCTCGCTGGCGCGCATTTATACCTACCGGCGCAACACTCAAAACATTTTTTTTATCAAAAAAAATTCACCTTCCCGTTATGAGAATCTTACCGGAAGTTGCTTTTTTTCGATTTTATAACTCTAATTCAATCTACCTTTTTTTTTAAAATAAGGTTAGTCAGATTTTTTAATGAAATGTCACATATTTTACCTAAGAAAATTGTTGTAAAAACATTTGCACTTTTACAAGTATTTTTAACATCACTATAATTTAGCCAAAATCATCCAAAGGAATGTAAAATGATTTATATTAGTTTAAGAAGTGTGAAATATTATTGTAATTAAAATAAACGTGTTCATATTACATTACTTTTTACCTATAAAGGTATTCTAATATCTCAGTTTGAGAATGTACTTAGGTTTTCACGGCCACTCAGAATTTTCTGGTTTGTGTCTTCTGGTCTTATTATGACCTTTCTGGCCGACGTTTCGGATCCCATTGCAAGGTCGATCATCAGATGATGGACCCTGAAATGGGATCCGAAACGTCGGCCAGAAAGGTCGTAATAACACGGCATAATACCCCAGAAGACGCAAACCAGAAAAATCTCAGTTTGAGTTGATTGTGGCGCATTGTTACATCTAATTAACAATGAAAATCACTGCCATACAGTGCCATACATAAAATAGAAAAATACTGCAGTACACAGGACACAGGTTTACATCTGCTATTTCTACATTAGGTACTAGGTTTACATTTACATAATATGCTGATTTATCATCGTCAATGCAATGTACATAAGTAGATACTGTCTATATAAAAGAATGACTTGTATTTAATTGGTCAGCATTTTATGAATAAAATAATCAGTATTTTAATTAAATGGTTAGTATATTAAATGAATGGTCAGTATATTGAATAAATGGTCAGTGTACAGTGAGTATTTATTTATTATACTAACAATTTAAATGTAATACTAACCAAACGACAATTTTGAGAATATACTGACCATTTATTTAATTTACTGAACATTAATTTAATATACTAATCCTTTTTTAAAAATATTTATTAGAGACACTAACAGGATAATAGGTACATGATACTCTGATAATAAAACATTATAAATGAAGACTCTGTCCATTATCCCAATTACAAGTGTTTTCGGCACGCTCTAGTAACATGTATTTTTACATTTAAGTACATTTATGTGTATTATATATTTCAGTAGTGTTTGAATGTAGTGCAATATAAGAATATGTAAATAATTAATGATTCGATTAATGACCATTTAATTAATCTTCTTCAATAAATGCAAAATCACTTTGTGGAAACATTTTATGATTATAATTAAAACAATTAACTTTGTTTCAACCACTAACTTTATTTTTAAACACTATACCAAGGATAATAAGTATACTAAGTAGATTTAGTATCCTCCTGAAGAAGCGACCCTTGGTATCGAAACATGTCGAGTGTCTAAAAATAAAATTAGTGATTGAAACAAAGTTAATTGTTTTAATCATAATCATTTAGTAAATCCTCTGAAAGAATGTCAACTAATAAAATAAAACAGTGAGAGTACCAAATACTACGATTTTTATAAGATGCTATTTCTAACACAAATGATCGTTTTCGTGACAAATTATAGTGGGGTGACTGCTGAATAATATAAAGAATTATGTAAACTCGTAAGAAGATGCCTTACACTACGGCATTACCAGCCCTATATATGTTTTTCTGAACTCTTGGTAGTCCTCGGATTCCAGTGGGCATTACGCTGACTTCTCCTTCCCGGGGAGTTCCGGGTTTGCTTCCTGATGAGGTCATTATACATTTATTTGATTATTGCGTTCGCTACAGTCCGCATTGACCTGTTGAAGCGTTAAAAAAAATTAAAATTTCCCAGGCGGAGGACCGAATCCTGGAATTTCGCGCGACAGATAGAAATTTTACCATAGCTTTGTCAACACATACGAATGAGTCGTGAAAATATAATATTACACATCCCAAATTGTAATAATTTCGTTGTCTGTCCGTCCGTCCGTCCGCCGTTTTTTCTTTTTTTCTATTTATTTTTTCTTTTTTTTTGTACCTTCATGTGAAAGTACCGTCATTTTTGACGGGTTACAGAGAGTATCTTATAATTATAATTAATATTTTACAAAGTACACCAAGTGTAATAGAATTAAATTCAATGTTGAGATTGTAAAAATTATAATTAAAGTTAGTTAGTTAAAAATCAAAAACTAGGTACTCGTCACTTAAATGGTCAGCACTGCATACTTACACGATAATTTGACACCACAGTCAAAAGGGAGACGGCAATACAGTAGTTTAATCTTGTGGAAGTAGCGGGATCTATACTGAGCGCCGCTTTTTATTTCAAACGACATAAACGAAAGCCTCTCATCGTCAAGAATTCCAAAATTGAAATAATTGAAAAACTCTCCAGACATCCAGAAAAACAATTTTTATGCATACTTTGGTCGTGTTGCTACTCGAAGCTCACGGCGACAGATACGTGATAATCTCATGCATGCCATACTATCATAGAATGCTTTAAATCCTTGAGGAAAATTTCTGCCTTCAAAGAAAGAGACGAAGAATTTCTTAGATTTTTTTTACCTCATCTTATTTTAGCGCAACGCCAATTCTCACGGAGGATAGAGCACCACAATCTCTTGTTTTTACACACAATTCTTCGTCCACATTCATGAAATTTCTGGTTACGTCGTCGCGTCGCTTGCATCTTATATATTTCTTACCAGCCTTAATTCGCTTCAGTTCTTAAATCTAGATGTTTTCTTCTATATTATCTTCATATTACGCATTGTTTGATTTTGTTTGAGAAGTCAGCTATTTGTGACGGCGCATTCTATTCTAATTCAAAAATATTTTGATTACGTCACAAACCGATTCCAAGATTGTTGGAATAGGCCCCAATACCTAGAATAATAAAAAGCAGCACTAATTGGAGCATCGGAGTGGATAAAAACCCCAATGAGTGATGTACTTGTGAAATATAATTCATATATTTGAAGCAAGCGTGACGGTATGATTGATATTGGCCACGGACAGAAATTACCCAAAAGCACTATTCCTCATCTCTTTCGGAGAGAAAAATTGTATTGCTCAGTATTGTGTTACCAGGGGCGTGTACTCCGAACCATCAAAACAACTATGCTCAACTACAAATTAAAAATACTTACATATTTGTATTTTAAAGAAAACACATTATTATTTTGAGGTTGCAAATTCAGTACAAAGTTCTGTGAATTATTAAAAAAATTTTTATAACTCAATTAGAAAAGACGTACGGAAAAATCACATTAACTAAAAAAAATTTTAAGTGCTACCAAACTGCCGTGGTGAAATTGGATAACGCGCCATCCCCGGATAGAATGGAGGTCGGTTGGTTCGAATCCCGGTAGCAGTTAAAATATTTTTTCGTTAATTTGATTTTTCTGTTTGTCTATTCTAATTGATTAATAAAAATTTGTTTATTTGTATTTTTTTTAAGTTACTTATTTAATAGTTCTCATGTTAATGTGTTGACTAGAACCATATAACGAAAAAATTTGGAAATGATAAATAAACCTGTGCTTGAGTTTCGCACATTTTATTATTTTTTATTTTATTTATTCGGAAAACCAACAGTTAACTATGATTAAATAAATACAAAAAGGCAAAAACATAATAGCCTATTATTCACTGATAGTACTACTCGTATAATATTTGCAGGATATATTATATATAAGGCAGCAATATTCAAAAATAGGAAACATGATTTTGTAAGGGATAGTTCTACATAAAATCTAGAATTCTGTACATTCTAAATCCTCGGTGATAGCATTCAAAACTTTTACTGTTACTGTAGTGATTGTCCAACTTATTACAGAAAGTCAGTCAGAAATATTAAAAACGAATGCAAACTTTGATGTCGGTTATCTCCGTAACTGTAGACATTTAATCAAAAGTCTAAAAAATATTTTTATTTAAAAATCGAATGATGAAGACTCCTTGATATCTTTTCTTCTAGCTACATAGACATATACATTTAATAAAAGTAACATTTTTGTTCGTATAAAAATTATTTATTAAATATTTTTCTACAAACCTATTCATATAAATCTTATTTTAAAAAACATTCATAAAACTGACTTAAGAACATTAAAAAAAATGGATTTTAAAAAAATAATTACGGACCATAAAAACGAATCACATAAAAGAAATTTATTGTAGGCCTACCTATTAATTTTTTCATCAATTTGTTAATTTAGAGTTAAAAATTCTGCAATTTATAAAAACACTTATTAGATCAGATGACGCAGAAACAATACAAGGGAAATAGCTGCGACATTAAGGGAAATCAGATATTTAAGGATGGTTCCGTTAGAAGATTCAACACTGACAAACGTGGAAATGTACTCGTATGTATGTAAATATACATAATAGACAGACAGACATTCATATAAACATTATATATACACACATAGATTTCCATATTATTCTATAGACAGCTACAGCGCGCCTACCTTTATTTTGTTAAAAAACTGATTTTTTCTTCTAATAAAAGCAGGCAAAATTGATATTTCGCTTTTTGAGAATATTAATGTATTTCGATTATGGGGAAAATGGTTCGCAAATTGATCTCAGGCACAGAGTGATGTAATAAATAATATTATATTTGTGAATGTGACCATCATCGTAGGCACCTCCTCCTCCGAGACATGGCGTGACAGTCAAACAATTTTAAATCCATTAAAGCGATAATCTAAAAGTCGTGGATTTGGTAATTGCTTAACCAAATTATTGTAATATTTCGAGTAATGTTTTTGTTTCTCTCTCGAGTAGAATAAATACAAATTGTCTGTGCTATTCTGAAAATATCCATATTAGGATGTCAGATCTTTATCACAATCTTGACAGGTATGTATAACATTGTATTGCCGCCAATTTCGATGTTTTAAGTTTGACATGTTTGAAATTAATGAATTCAATCAATCAGAAAGCTCTAAAACGTAAACAAACGTTAAGTTACTCACAATTACGAAGAATGAGCTTTCTAATTGATTGAATTCATTAATTTCAAACATGTCAAACATAAAACGTCAAAAAAACGGCGTCATAATGTTATACAATAACTGTTAAGATACATAAATATTGCTTAGTTCAGAATACGAATGATTGTCAATTCAATTTTATGTAATTGTGATAATTTTACTAATTTTATTTTATTTATTATGACATATTTTATAGATTTTTTTAGTCCTGCTTGTCACTTTTTTGTGATTTTATTTATCTTTTTACCAAATTACGTTCTTTTATGTTTCTTCTTTTTTGCATTCCAATTTCTTCTTCTTTTACTTTTATTTTACTCGCATAATACTTTTATATTTTTATTATTTTTGCTCTTGATTTTTACTGTATGTACTTTCTTTCAAAACCTACTTCAGAACAGGTATTTCTATATATCTAGCGAGGTAGATAGTAGATATTGGCCGAGAAGCTTGTTACATATT
The DNA here is from genome assembly GCA_016648135.1 of Agrypnia vestita. NCBI lineage: Eukaryota > Metazoa > Arthropoda > Insecta > Trichoptera > Phryganeidae > Agrypnia > Agrypnia vestita. Next base: position 28,633 of record JADDOH010002247.1, read on the forward strand.
ATCCTAATTTATTTGTATTATGTGTATGTATCAATTAATCAAATGAAAATGAATTGCAACCCTCCAATAGTGTATAGATTTGTCTATTTAAAAATACTTAAATATTAAAATATCAATTTGTCGGATAAGTCGACAACATTTTACTATTGTTTTAATGTTGGATTTATTTGGGTTATTAATGTTGAATTTACGCTTGTAGGGCCCTGGGCTTGTAGGTCTCGTAGTTAGTAGCAAAGTCTTCTTCGTTTAATTTTGAAATGAAAATATTCTTTACACTTTGGGTGAAATGTCAACAGTTGCCGAGATAAGTGATATCGAATTTGGCGTTTTTTTTTCAATATTTCTGGCTTATTTTCTGTCAAAAGTTGGACCATCACTACAGTAACTTATATCCAACATTAAAAATTCATTCGCTTTAATATAAGTCAAATGAAATGACATATTAAAAAAATAAAACTACAATAAGGTTTCAATTATTTTTTTTGACTTGTATCAAAGTGAATCAATTTTTGATATTCGAAATAAATTATTTTCCGATAGTCTAACGTTTTACAAAATATACGCCAGAAATATTGAAAATAAAATACACAGTTTGTCGTCGCTTATTTTCATTACTGTTGACATTTCACCCAAAGTGTAAAGAGTATATGTTCAGTATTGAATGAAGAAGACGCCCCAGAAGTTTTCGCCACTACCTACGAGACACTGCATTTGGGGCCCCAAAAAAGAACTTATTAAAATAATATATATATATATATATATATTTAAATAGAGATGTGAATACGGAATACGTGTCACATCAATATTCTTACTATTTTCAAATTAAGATTTCGCATTCCGTTCTCTACCCTTTCTTTACCTTCTACAAAGGTAAAGAAAGGGTAGAGAACGGAATGCGGCTTCTGTAGAGCAATTAATCTATTGAGCTCGATTGGCAAACTGCATGGAAGAATTTTGATAAAAAAGACGGTTACGAAAGAAAAGCGCGGAATGCGTGAGGGACTTTCTTGGGTAGAGGTTTGCATGGATCAGGACTTTTCTACGCGAGTGTTAATGAAAATGTTTTTAGAGAAAATCCTTTTTGTTTCTTTGTGTGAAAGGAAGGTTAACTGCATTACGTAATTGTCTTCATGGTTGGTTGATTGGTTGGTTGTTGATTTATGGTTAATTCTGTGAAAAATCTGGAATGTAGGAGCGAAAATGAGCGTCTTGTTAGTGTGCTGCTTGTTGCAAGCGAATGCAGTAGTATTAATCGCGAAGTATAAAAAGCAGTTAAAAATTGAAATAGTTTTCAGGCTTATTCCAGTATAATGTTAATGATTCGGTGGAATCTCATGTACACACATAAAGGATATTGCTTTAAAAAAATTCTAACCAAAAATATAGATACCTCATTAGTGACATCTGTATTTGATAAAGGGAATGAAAAAGCTTTGGACGCCGGTGGCGCTAGTGATAATTACAAAAATTGTAAAACTTAAATATATATACAACGTCCAAAATTGTTTATAAATGTGGTATTCTATCATTGGTGAAATGGTGAATGTTACATTGTGTAAAGTGATCACTTAAGCGATACGATAGGTAGTAAGCCCTATGAACACCAAAAAAAAAGACTTGCATACCTATTTTCCCATAAAAAAATATAATTTCATCTCTATGAGACAACTATAATATATCTTGATTAAAAAAGAGTACTTATTTACTTTCAACGAATGTTGTGCTACTCCGACTTTTTCCTGTAGAATCTTTGGACGCCAGCTTTGGACACCGGTGGCGCTAGTGACAATTATAACACACATATGAAACTGGTTGTAAAAATTTAAATATATATACAAATTCCAAAAAATTGATAGATGTGGCTATCATTCGATTCTATCATGAGTGGAATGGTGAACCTCACCTTGTGTAAAGTGATCACTTTAGCCGTACGATAGGTCGTAAGCCCTACGTACACCTAAAAAAAGACTTCCATGCCTATTTTCCCATAAAAAATTATAATTTCATTTCTATGAGACCTCTATAATATATCTTGATTAAAAAAGTTACTTTCAACGCCTGTTGTGCTACTCCGACTTTTGCCTGTAAAATCTTTGGACGCCAGCTGTGGACACCGGTGGCGCCAGTGATATTTACAACACACATACGAAACGGGTTGTAAAGTTTAAATATATATACAACTTTCAAAAAATTGATAGATATGGTATTCTATCGTCAGTGGAATGGTGGACCTTAGCTTGTGTAATGTGATCACTTAAGCAGTACCATAGGTCGTAAGCCCTATGAACACCTAAAAAAAGGCATCCAAGCCGATTTTCCCATAAAAAATATAATTACACCTTTATGAGACATCTATAATATATCTTGATTAAAAAAGAGTACATCGAGTTAATTTTTTCTGGCTATCAATTACCTGTGTGTGTTCATTGTCTCGCCACCTGAGCGAACTCGACAACCGTCTCGGAGCCGAACTTCAATTTGCCATACAAGCAGGAGGCAAGTACACCGAACATGGGCTGGTGGTGTTGTCAAGTTTATACCATTCAGCGATGAGTGTCACTCTACCCGCGAATCTGATGACGACGAACGTCGCAGTCACGAGTGACATCAGGCGTAAAAAAAATGGCGTTCGCCAGCTGACAGATCAAATGTCATTTGCTCACACACACACATCAGCGCATGAATCACGAGACTAAAGGAAAAGTCGGTTATTCTTCTTATATTTTAAAGCGCAACATTATTTAATTTAAAAAAATAATTCAATAAATAAATAAATATGATAGTTAAATAAATTACTGAATATAATCATTACTAAGTTACTAGTAATAAAGATAAATGATATCTAAAGTATAATATGAATGTGAAGAGAGTTAGACTAGAGTGGAGGGAAAAATAGAAGAGGTTGGAAGGTAAAATTATGTAGGGAAACAATTACTAAAACTTTTTTTTTTCAATTTTAAAATTTAAAATTTTTTCCAATAATTACGAGTAATCAAAAACTTCAGTAATAATATTTTTTTTTAAATAATTTTTCAAATAATTTGGAAAAACAAGGAACAAAAGACATTTCATTCGAATTTTTTGACAGTTATACAGCACCCTGATGATGGAATGGTAATTTCTGAAACATGTTGGTGAAAAAAAACTCACATAAAAGTAGATATATACAAATAAAATAATCAATATTTTTTAATTACTAAAACAATGTACTGTAAAAGTCCCTTATATACAGCTACTAAATACTTCAATCTATTACCCACTGAACTAAACATTGTAACCGAAGTAAACAAGTCTACTAAAAACAAAATAAAAAAATGGATAATCGAAACACAAGAACATCTGATATCCTTATAAATGTAATTGTAATCATAATACAACTATCATTCAGTCACTATTTTGTAAACAAGGTTAATATAGTCACTAGTTACTAATTTATATTGTTTTTATTGAGTTTTAGTCGTGTGTAAATCATTACACATGTCTAACTTCTCATCTCCCGAATCTATGTACAGGTATATGTATATGCCTTTATACGATTTAATATACTTATAATGTATGTAATATATATTATATTTTGTATATTTTCTTTTGGTGTTTAATAAATAAATAAATAAATAAAAAATGAATTGAGAACTATTTGCTTACAAAGAAGCCTACCTACTTTTGTAAACTATATTTAGATGTGAAACATTTAATTTATTGACACTCATTATTTCATATATTTTTTGCCTGATAAATTCTTGATATAGACGTGTAAACGATATATTTTAAATTTGTTATAGCATTGGCGTATTGGCAGCAATACAGCTTTCCTTCATCATTAGCAAGTCAAATGTCGTTATCGCAACTCTGCTATTTCTCCCATTGTTCGTGCACATAGCAACTCAATTGTGAATAATCTAAAAATCAACGCAAATTAATTCGTATAATAAATATTATACGACGTCATTTCATATTTCATTATTTAATACTCACCTGCATCTTTTTCGTTTAATATTTCAACATCTTTAAAAATGTATTGAAATATTACGAACTCTTAATAATATTTTTATATTTATTTTATGTTTTAATTAAAAATTTATCTATCGAAATTCTAAACACTGAATATGTGGGGTAAAAAAGCAAAGGCAGCAATATCCAAAAAAATTAAAAAATGTTTTGAATGCAGTCATCGAGGATTACTAATTTAAAATGTACAGAATTCTAGATTTTATGTAACTCTCCCTTCTATAATCATCACCTTCTTCTTCATCTTCCTTAGCCTTTTTCCCTCCACTGCTGGATGTAGGCCTCTTCCATTTTCTTCCACTCATCTCTGCTTCTCCCCCTTCGCATCCTGGTTCTTCCTGCTTGCTGGACTATGTCATCAGACCACCTTTTGGGAGGTCTTCCGACGCTTCTATTTTTTGTCCAGGGCCTCCACTGTAGGATTCTGGGTGCCCATCTAATATCCCCCTGGCGAGCCATATGTCCAGCCCACTGCCATTTTAGTTTTGCAATATGGTCCATAATATCGGCAACTTTTGTTTGGCTTCTTATTTCTTCATTTCTGATTTTATCTCGAAGGCTCGCGCCGAGCATCTGCCTTTCCATGGCCCGCTGTGAACATTGTAATTTTTGTATGCTTTTTTCTGTTAGTGTTACTGTTTCTAGTCCATATGTCAACATCGGTAGGATACATGTATCGAACATTTTTCTTTTCAGGCATATTGGGATTTCTTTATTTTCAAACAAATGTTTCAATTTACCAAATGCTGCCCAGCCCAGACCTATAATCATATTTCCTATAATTTATAGGCTATGTTTCCTTTGAAATTTCAAATTCAGTACATTATAAATTAGTAATCCTCGATTTAATCTTTATTTTTTTTGGATATTGCTGTTTTTGCTTTAATACCCCACATATGAAGTATTTATTATATATATTATATAAACTTAAAGAAAAGATATACCAGACTTTTGTTAGACCCGCGATAATGTATGGCTCCGAATGCTGGAATATGTACCACTCCTACTCTAGGCAACTCGAAACAGCAGAAATGCGAATGCCTAGATGATCGGCAGGAGTAACATTAAAATATAGGATTAAAAGTTCACGCATTCGTGGTAGCCTGGGGGTCACGGACATATACAGTAAGCTGGAGGAGCAACAGTTGAGATGGTATGGGCACATAAGACGGAGACCACCAGACCACACAGTGAAGCAGGCAATGTCTATGGAGCTTCATCGACAGTCATCCAGAGGAAGACCGAAGAACTCCTGGATAACTCAATGCTCCAAAATATTACAGAGAAACGGCCTGGATGAAAGCGATACCCAGAACCGAATAAGATATAACCTGAGAACGAGAAGAGTCGACCCTAATAGCCAACCTAGGCAATGAGTTGGGACAGTGCAAGGAAGAAGAAGAAAATATGAAGTATATTATATTATTTGTGTATCTGCTCTCTGCCTAATATTTCTTTTATCATGCGTTTTCTATTCACAAGTAGCACTCTTCGAATAGTTTCCTACTTTGACGTTGTTGGCCTATTGTTATATTTGACACTTCGCCTGACATTCCCAAGTCTACCCTGATCTTCAGTTATATTTATGCGTTTACATTCCTCCTTTCACGTTGTTAAAACTTTCTGGTGTCAAAACATTCATTAAAAAGTTTGACTTAAACCACATAAACCATAAATTGCTTGTATAAAAAAATAAAAGTATTACAGATTATTTAAAAATAGGATAAATAAATTAATGTTTAGAAGATCATTTAATGTGTAGATTCTTGAATTGTTTCGAATAGTATATAATTTATATAATATTTCTAAATAATCTATATGTGGGTAAAAAAGGCAAAGTCATCAATATCCAAAAAAAAATTAATGCAGCCATCTAAATTTAACTACTAATTTATATATAATTCGAGATTTTTTAGGAAACATTGTCTATAAATTTATAGGAAACTTGAATTTTGAAGGGATATATACATACAATATAGAATTCAGTACATTTTAAAATTATTTATTAATCCTCAGTGACAGCTTTCAGAACATTTTTTTTTTTAATGTTGCTACCTTTGCTTTTATACTTCAAACATATGGATTTTAAAATAATCTGTAAATCTCACTACTTTCATATTTTTTCATTCGATTTTATTATTTTTTTGAAACTGCCAATGTGAGCACTACATGCAACATCTTTTTTAAAATAATTGTATTGCAGATACAGATTTACAATCAAATAATAATAATTACATTTAATCTGAGAGGTCCCAAAGTTTGGTTGCGATAAGAATGTTCTTAGGTTTTCACGGCCACTCAGAATCTTCAAGTTTGTGTTTACTGGGGTATTATGCCGTGTTGTTACGTGTTGATGTGACACATCAGCCCTGATGATGGACCCTGCAATGGGATCCGAAACGTCGGCCCGAAAGGTCGTAACAACACGGCATAATACCCCAGTAAACACAAACTTGAAGATTTTGGTTGCGATGTTCTTGTAGGTATTTTATTTTCTGTCTCAACACAACAGCAAAGTAGAATTCCGCGATGTACAGATTTTATTAAAGGATAGTATGCCCAGACGTACTCAGAAATATAACGTGTAGATTTTGTATTTACTTTTTGAAGTTTTTATTATCTTCATAATACTTTTTTGAAGAGATTGATCTCAGTTACAGTTAAATGAACGAAACCTAAAAAAATTACGGATAAATTATAATTACTTAACTAAATTAATAAATTGAGATGGTGAATTTAAATAAGTAGTAGTACCTAAATGATTCTGATATAATTTGTTTTTTTTAATATTTTCGTTTAAAGAAGTTTGGCTATTAAATAAATGGCTTTTCAAATTCAAATTCAAATTCACAAGTAATGATTTATTAATTAGTAATTAATTATTTCAATAAATTGTCAAAGTCACTTTACACGAATTAAATTTAGCACTGGTCTTAATTCACAATATTTCGCACTTTATTAATCGACTATGAACACTTTATTAACGCTGCGAAACACTTTAAATATCATTTACTAGAATATTCCGTTAAAATCATTGCATATAAGTAGGTATCGCTTATTTTCAGCGCCAATTAGTTACTTCGCTCGATTGTTTCGCTTAATATCTGTAGTTCCGCTGACTACCCCGGCCGTCGTTCCGCGGCTGATATCGCGCCGATAGAAATTTCAAAACAATGACTAACTGCGCAGCTATTTATTCCGCTGTATATACGCAACACGCTGGTTTTACGAAGGACATTATTTTCCTTTCTAGTGTTTAGGATAAGGTTCCAGTCGCTTCTGGGCTGTTCCAGGTGCCTCCCGAATGTTGTAAATAATCCTAGAGTGTGTTCTAGAGAATTATATATATAAATGCTTTTTTTATTTTTATTTTGAGCTGTTCCATGATTTTTTACTTATCTTGATCTAAGTGATTCATATTGATGTTCATGTTTTTTTATTTATTAATTTGATTGGTTACCAAGTCTCATTACTAAGTTTGTTTTTAAGTTTTGTTATGTTCATATAATATTATTATATGAACATAACAAAATAATATATGTTATTTTGTTGTTCCAAAGTGACATATTACAAGGGATTCTGACAGTGCACAATTCCTTCTGCTTACCATTTAGTTACAATATTAGTATTTGCATTTTATTGAAGACGTTCGACAAAAATATACATACGTCATTAAATCCCCTGTCTTTTCCTACGAATTGCTGCATTACGAATATGTATTAAAATAAGTCATTTTAGAAATACATATATGCAATTTGTAATAATTTTTTTTAAATTCCAAAAAGAGGCCGGCTGGTCATTGAGCTGAACATTCCGGCCGTCCGCACATTGCGACCCTAAAGCATGACTCAGAAATAGAGCTGCTGCGGACCCGTGTAATATTGCCTCACCATTAGTGATATCACCAAGGTTGAAAATCCACCTCAACGCGCCCCAACACGAATAGGCGCTTTAAAATTTTGGGCCCCCTCAATTACAAAAATTTTCTAACAAGATTTTTTTCAAAATTAAAATACATTATGAGCAATTGCTTCATTCGGAATTGTACGGCACTGTTGCAACACACAAAAGTTTCCTGCCTAGAATGGGAATTACTTTTCATTTTTAAACATTTTATTTTATTTTTATTTTTATTTTATTATATTTTATTTTATTTTATTTGGGAAACATACAGTACATTTTTTTTTTTTATATAATATCAAAAAAAAAAATTCGAGAGTAAAGTAAAGTAGTAAAGTTCCTCGAAGCTGGTAAAAAAACTAAATAAAAAACAATGATAAAGAATATGTGATAAATAATAAATATTTCAAAGATTTAAATTATGATAATGCATAAAATGGGAGGGTGGGGAGAGGATTAATTAAAGAAGTATCAAATCAATAGTCATAAATGAGATTACGGAGTTTCATTTTAAATAAAAGCAAATTGTCAGTAAAAATGTCTAGATTATTTGTAGAATTTAACAGATTGTATTTTGAGGTGGAACGAGTTACAAAGCAGTTTTTTAAGTAGTTAGCCCTACCAAAGTTTGAGTAAAATAAATTATTTGAACGCGTTGAGTATTTAGGACAACTTATACCTATTTGCTCTAATAAATAGGGTGAGTCAACCAAGTTATTCAAGATTTTATAAAGATAACACAGATCTTGTATGCATCTTCGATATGATAGAGGAGAGATTTTATGGTAACACTCGCTTTCTGTGTATGAGTTGAATTCTAAACGGGAACGGAAATTTAAAATATTGAGAAATCTGTGTTGGATATTTTCAAGTCGCTCACTGTATGTAGAATAATGAGTGTTCCAGACTACTGATCCAAACTCCAGTTGACTGCGTACAAATGAAAAATATAAAGTGATCAATGTATACGGTGATTGAAATGGGTTTGTCGTTCTGGCAATGAAACCAAGGAGTCGATATGCTTTAGCAATTACCGATTCCATATGTGGGATGAATGTTAATTTAGAATCTAAGATGACACCGAGATCCCTCACCTGAGTGCAGATGTTGAGTTGCTTATTGTTGAGATGATAATTATAGGATAAATATTTTCTTTTTTTGGAGAATGAAATGATATGACATTTAGGGATATTGGTTAGTTTTGCAGTACTTTAAGAGTCTATTAATGTCATCTTGAAGCAACAAACAATCAGTGGGAGACTTTATCTCTTTGTAAATTTTTGCATCATCCGAGAACAAAGATAATTCAGCATGTAGAAAACAATGCTTGATGTCATTGATTTAAATTAAAAATAAAATTGGGCCAAGATGTGATCCTTGGGGTACTCCAGATGGTACTTTTTTAAAGTCAGAGTTAAACCCGCATATTGCTACTGCCTGGCTTCGGTTATTGATATAGGATGTAAACCACCTGTATAAATCACCGTGTATACCCAGGTGTCGCAGTTTCCTCAAAAGTATTTGATGGTTGATTTTATCAAAGGCTTTTGAGAAATCCGTATAGAGTACATCTACTTGTAATCCTTTATCCATCGCCTTAAATACAATGTCCGTAAATTCTAAGAGATTAGATTCAATTGATCTGTGTGGGAAAAAACCGTGCTGATTAGGGATAATAAGATGGTGCACGCATGGAAATAATTGATCACATAAAATCTTTTCCGTTAATTTGCTGAGGATTGATAATTTTGAAATTGGTCTGTAATTTTCCACATTCTCTTTGTTACCATTTTTAAATATTGGGGTTATACATATATTCCTTTTTCCAAATTTCTGGGAAATGACCATCCGTAATGATTTACAAAATATAATCGAGATTGGTTTCGCTAGTTCTTTGGCGCATCGATTCAGGAAGATGGAGGGCAATTCATCAGGACCGGCACTCTTTTTAATATCTAGATTTTTTAATATTTTAGAATGATCGCTTCATATTATAAGTTTGACTATGCTATTATTAGTATAAAACGCGGCTTTAATGTTACCTGGCAAACTTTTAGTCACTTTATCTGAAACATTATTTATGTATAATATTTTCCGCCATTGCTCATTTATATTATTTGGTGTAAATATTTATCGTGTATAAAAATTCTTTTTTTTTTGGACAAAATGCTATCTATCTATATATAAATAGCCCGTTACTTGATTCAATTCAATTTTTTATTTTTTATATAACATTTACATTACAAACACAAAATTTAATTTGTAAATGTTATAAATAAGTTACAAATGTATAAACACAAGCAAATATTAAACATATATAAAATCATAAAAGAATCCTGCTTCGGAATACCCTCTCGGAGACATGGAACAGATCAATATCCAGAGTAATATTGTTCAGCACAGCAGTAGCTCTTCCAACAGGCGTAACCATTGGCAGGTTGGTCCTGTATATTGGAATGTGAAACAATCTGTGCTGACACAGTCTTAGTTTGATATATTCTCCATCTCGGCATCCACTTCTCAATTACCTCCACCATAACTGTAGCTACGCCCCCGTTCAAAAATTGATTTTTTTGCTAGAATAAGTAATGGATAGTTTGTTTGCGTCATAACCATTGGCAGGTTGGTCCTGTATATTGGAATGTGAAACAATCTGAGCTGACACTGTCTTAGGTTGATATATTCTCCATCTCGGCATCCACTTCTCAATTACCTCCACCATAACTGTAGCCACGCCCCCGTTCAAAAATTGATTTTTTTGCTAGAATAAGTAATGGATAGTTTGTTTGCGTCATAATCATTGGCAGGTTGGTCCTGTATATTGGAATGTGAAACAATCTGTGCTGACACTGTCTTAGGTTGATATATTCTCCATCTCGGCATCCACTTCTCAATTACCTCCACCATAACTGTAGCCACGCCCCCATTCAAAAATTGATTTGTTTGCTAGAATAAGTAATGGATAGTTAGTTTGCGTCCATCCTGTTTGAAGATATAGTGTTATGAAACTGGTAGACATAGAGTTACTAGTTGAGTGACTAATACAAAGTTGTTTGATTAAAATTAATAATATTGAACATTTCATAATTATCTTAGTACAGATTCAAGAAAATGAAGTAAACTTTATACATGTAAAAAACATATTATGCGTACATATAAATATTCATTAAAAGTTAGTCTCGCCTAGGACACTAAAAATGATTTTTTTGGCCGCGGCCTGTCGATTAATGCTTATATTTTCTTCATTATTGTAAATAATGTTATTACTTTTATATAAGAACAAAGGTTCTATCTAAGTATCGCCTTAAAAAAATTGCAGTCTAAAGTATACATTCTGATATAAATGAATAATAAAAACCCTCATTTTCGTAAAAAAAAAAAATCGAATTATGCATTTCCAGTAAATGTGCTAATAACCCTTTGATTAGTGAGTTAATTTTTCATGGATTTTTTCTCATTTAACACATATACATATTGTTAAAACATCTAAAAATGATTGACAAATATATTTGTGTTATTTGTAAATCATAATACAATCTAAATTACGTGGCATAGAATTTTTTTTTAAATCAGTGAGGCCACACATATGCGGCGATACTCTATATGGATCCATCGAGTGCTGCCGCACATGTACAGCCATACAAACAACTCAAAGGGTTAAGCATCCTGGAAAAGTAAAATAAATTTAGTACCAAATGCCATTTTATGATACTATGTATGTTTTTCAGGACTGTCTGTAACCAATTTAATTGAAACCTGGAGACATAAAGCTGTTCTTTTATTTAAACTTTTATTACTGCAAAGGAAGGTTGTTCTACATGGCTCTCCCGCAGGACCCGTCAGTGCCTCATTACTCACTCTTCTCTCCTTACATCCCGATTGTATTCAAAAAGGCTTACACCAGTCAGCCAATATTATGTGGGTATTTCTCTCTTTTTTAATAATGTAAATAAATAAATAAAAGTGTAGTGGGTAATTGATGACCTTATTAATAGACAAAGTGTGTTAATTTCAACACAGAATGTCAACATTGCGAAAAAATTTAATGATTAGTAAAAATAAAATAATAGAAAGTATTTCTACTTTTGTATGATAATGCAATGCTCATGTTATAATGATTGCTATTTATCAATTAAATATTATTTGAATTATTTTATTTATATTATTTATCAATCTGATATCTATTTATCAATAGACAGGATATTCGATTCACTACTTATTAAATTAAATTCTATAAAATTAATGATTCATTTAGCCTGTCCTAATCCTATAATAACATTTTTAAAATATTAAAGTCTGCACAAATGTAAATATAAAACTTTTGGTTATTTGTTTCAAAATTATTCTAAATTAATACTCCCAAACCTAGTGGATTTTACGTCATTTTGTCGTAGAGTGTGGGGAGTTGTAGTTCCTCGTGTTGCCGCAGCGCTTATGTCTCGAAACCGTGATTTCTAAGACACGGACAGTACGTGGATATTGACGCAGATTAATCAATGTTCGTGATATATTGGATTATGAAATATTTTTATAAAGATAAACAAATAAAAAAACAAAAGGCAAAATTTAAATTAAAGATATAAAAAATATATTCATTAATAATCAAGTGAGTTTTGTGGTTGGATATAGTTATTAATAAAAAAATAAAAACTTTGTATGAATAAATTTGACTAATTTAATTTCGGTTTCGCTTTCTCGGCTGTGCTCGCCGTCAAAATATTTTTGACATTTTTCGTGTTGACTTTGTAGTTCAACAGAATTATTAAAAAGTGAAGATGTCCGTCTTAATAAAGATACATTGGCTTGAAAACTGGTTAACAATAAATTAACTAATGTGTTTTGTATAGTGATGTCAGGGGGAGGGGAAGGGGTAGGATAATAGGGGGGAAATGTTGCCTATATTATCCGCCGGGTCCCAAAGCATAAGTATGCAAATTTTGAGTCCTATCGGTCAAACGGTTCAGATTCGCATCGAAAATAGGTCAGGAGGAGGGGAAGGGGTAAGAGAACAGGGGAAAAATGTTACCTATGTTACCCGTCGGGTCCGAAAGCATAAGTGTGCAAATTTTGAGTTTGATCGGTCAAGATGATCGGTGATCGGTTTAGAATCGCATCGAAAATAGGTCAGGGGGAGGGGAAGGGGTAAGAGAATAGGGGGGAAATGTTGCCTATGTTACCCGCCGGGTCCCAAAGCATAAATATGCAAAATTTGAATCGAATCGGACAAACGGTGTGGATTTGTATAGAGAACAGACAGACAGACATTGAGTTTTATAGGTATAGATAATCATTCAAATTTCAATAAGAATGTACTGACACACATTATCAAATCTGGTACACCACACAGACACAACACAGAAATTTTCACACACCTCTTTTTTTTTTTTTTTTTTTATTTTATTTAAAAAGTAATGGAAACCTAAGAGGTTTATGGGTAACATTTACATGATTCAAAATATAAGAAAATATAATAATATAATTTAGATGCAAAGGAATTTTTTTATATTCGGCTGAGTTTTAATATTTTTGTCACATCTGTTTTGAATTTGTCAGTGGTCAGTTGTTTGGTTTGTTGTGGCAGGTCATTGTACAGTTTTAGTCCGTTGCAAATTAGTCGGGATTGTCCTGTTTTTGTTTTGGCGTGTGTTATGTGATAGTTTTGAGCCATTCTAGTGTTGTGTTGGTGTTTTTCGTGTATTTTGTCTAATTTTATATCTTCGTCTTGTATTTCGCCAATTGCTAGTTTGTGAATGATTTTAAGTGTTTTGATTTTAGTAATGCTTTCGATGTTTAATTGTTGTGTTATACGGTATACAGTTTCAGTTGGTGTCCGGTATTTCAGATCAAAGACCATTTTTAATATTTTGTTTTGCTGTCGTTGGAGTCTGTTTAGGTTAGTTTGGTTTCCGGTTCCCCAGAAGGGTATCAAATATCCTATTCTGCTCTTGACGTATGCCTGGTACATCAGAATTTTTACGATCTTTGGTGTGATTTTGTGTATTTTGTGGAATAGGCTGGTCAGTTTTGTCAGTGAGTCAGTTACTTTGTCCATTTGAAAGGTCCATTTGAGATGTCTCTCTATGTTGAGTCCTAAGTATTTAGTATTTTCTAGTTCAGTAAGTGTTTCATTATGTATTTTTATGTCCATTTTATGCGTTTTCCGTTTGGCCTTAAAGTTAATGTAGTTACATTTTTTAGCGTTTAAGGTTAGTATATTTCTTTTTGTCCATTCAGTTAATATGTCTATGTCTTTGTTGATTTGTTTTGTGGTTTCTATGTCATTATTGTTTTCGTAAAATATTCCGAGGTCGTCCGCATAGAGTAATATTTAGCTGCTCCAGGTCGTTTATGTATATTATATAAAGTAATGGTCCTAGGATTGATCCCTGTGGGACACCATAGCTGACATTCATATGTGTACTTGTGGTTTCGTGTAGTGTGGTGTATTGCTTTCTGTCTTTTAGGTAGCTGTTGAAAATGTTTAGGACGTTGCCAGTGATTCCGATTTTTGATAATTTGTTGACTAGGGTAGTCAGATGTACCGTGTCAAATGCTTTTTTAAAATCGAAAAAGAGTCCGGTCACGCTTTTCCCTTTGTCAATTTTTGTCTGTAAGTAATTTAATAAGTTTATCATGGCTGTTGTGGTTCCCTTTTTTTCTTGAAAGCCGTGCTGTGTTTTCGTCAGTATGTTGAGTTTATTCAAGTGTTCGAGTAGTCTTTTGTGTATTACTTTTTCAAATATTTTACTAAATACAGTGAGGTTTGCTATGGGTCTGTAGTTGCTAGCTTCGTCTTTTTTGCCACTCTTGTGTATTGGGGTTATTCTGGCTATTTTCAACTCATTGGGGAAAATTCCGAGTTTCATGTGTCTATTTATGAGTCTTGTGATGGTGGGTATTACTGTGTCTTGTATAATTTTGAGTGTTGATGTTTTGATCTTGTCATATCCGGGGGATGCATTTTTTTTTTGAGATTTTTTATTATTAGCTTGATTTCTCTGTCTGAGGTACATTGAGGCGTTTGTTTTTGGGTCTTGTGGTGGTGTTGCTTTTTTCGGTTCGTTGATTTGTGTTGCTAGGTTTTCTCCGACTGTAGAGAAGAAAGTGTTTATGGTTTTCACTATTTCTTGCGGATCTTCTGTGATAGTTCCATCTTCTTTCTTTATTCTCTTTATGTTTGTTTTTTTAATGTCTGAGTGAGATAAAATGCTATTGATAATTTTCTAGAGTTTTCTGCTGTTACCCTCAGCGTTGTTTAGTTGCGCACTATAATGATCTTTTTTTGCTTTTTTTATGGATGTTTTTACGTCTTTTTGACAGTAGTTATAATATTTTATAAGTTCGGTGCTATGCATTTCGTTTTTCATTGTTTTGTATGCTTCGTCTCTTATTTTAATCTTTTGGAAAATGTCTTTTGTCAGCCATCCTTCTTTAATACTGTTTGTATATTTTCTTTTTGTTGTCTGGGTTGTTTTATTTAACTCTTCATTTATGATGAGTTGTAATTCGGCAAAGGTGTTTATTGTGTTATTTTTTAGTGTTTTTTCGAGGTTTATAATGAGCTTTTTGTAGTCAGTTAATTTGTTTGTATACTCTTGTTTTCTGCTTCCTGTCGTTGTTGGTATTTCAAATTCAATCTCGATTGATTTATGGTCACTGAGAGGGGTTTCCGTTAGCTTTAATGTTGGTGGTATTTCGTATGTGATATTTGTAGACACATGGTCTATTATTGTGTTGTCGCCTCGATTGTTTTCTCTGGTATAGTTTTGTTCATCTATTTTATTTAATATTTCAAAGTTTTTACTTTTTAGTACATTTTTGTAGTCTTCTACGGATCTGTCTTTTATTTTTAGTAGATTGATGTTTGTGTTGCCAATGATAATTGTCTTGTCTTTATTCGGTATGTTTGAAATGTTTTGTTCAAGGTATTGAATATAGTCGCTTTCATTTTCTTTGTTTGGCTGCCTGTAGATAGCAATGATGCAAATGTTTGGTTTGATGATTTTAATTTTTAATAGATTATTTACGTCTTTGTAGGTTTCCTCTTTATGTACGTCAAAGTCTAGGTTTTTGTGTACATATATAGAGACCCCTCCGCCTTTTATGTTTCTGCAAGAGTGAACTCCGTTGTAGTTATTAATTTTGTATAACTCAGCTTCATATGTTTCTAGCCATGTTTCTATGAGGACGAGTATGTGTGGTATTTTGTTTTGTAGTATTATGTTCAGTTCATCCACTTTTGGCTTGAGGCTTCGGATATTTACTCTCAACGATTCACAAGGGACTGATTTCACTTTGAAATGTTTTGGTTTATAATGTCCACTGATAGGTTAGTACGAATGCAAATATAACAGTAGAACCTATTTAATTCAAAATTCGAGGGACCCAAATAAAAATATTTCGAATTATGCAGAACCCCATTAATTTAAATTTCAAGGTACCAAAAAAAAAGCGAAGCGGTTGCGAAATTTGCTAAAAATTGTGAAAGTCATTAATTTTGTGAAAAATGTCTGTATTTTTGCATATTTCGAGAAATCATTTTTATAACACAATATTTATTACGCTAATATAAAGTTCGCGACATTTCTAGTACCAAAGTACCTGATACGGACATACATATTTGTTATTCTCACTTGGAAAAAATCTAAATATTTATTCAAAATTAAAAAATGATCGAATTCTGTGTTCTAAAATGTATTGATTTATAGCGCAAAAATTATTTTGAATTAAAAATTACCGGGGATTTCGAATTATTGGTGTTAATCTACTGTGAAATAAAGGCGGTACATTCACTGCAAATGCATATTTCGGCGTTTTTTACGAAAATGTGGGTTTTTATTATTCATTTATATCAGAATGTATATGATGGATTGCAATTTTTTTAGGGCGATAACTTAGATAGAACCTTTATTCTTATATAAAAGGAATAAACTAAACATTATTTACAATAATTAAGAAAAATATAGGCATTAATCCACAGGCCGCAGCAAAAAAAACCTTTTTAATGTTCCCGGGCGTAGAGTGGTTCGTTTAAAATTTCTATGTAAGCATAACATGTTTTTTTATACGTATAAAGTTTACTTAATTATCTAGAATCCGTACGTAGGAAATTAAGAAATATTCAATATTAAAAAAGATATCATTTTTGAAACATGCTTAAATATTTACGATTTTTGGTCATTTTCAAATGTTGTTTATTCATATAAAAAGATGATTTTAAACGATATATTGTATCTATATTCGCACTTTGAGTCTTCATTCACTATTAAAAAGCAAAATTTTTTATAAAAAACACGTTAATTATTATTTTAAAATAAAAATTCTTAAGTATGAAAAACGACATCATCAACGTCAAAATGTGTGTTAGATGCCGTCTGGCCGCGGCAGAGGTCAGTCATGTTTATGTAGCCGAATATTCCTTGTCATTTATTTACTATTCATCGTACTTTTACGCCAAATTTGACATTTATATGAATTATTATTATATAATACGCTCAAAAGCAATTGATATCTCCCATATATTAAGGTTTTATATAGATTTTCAAACGGTTTCATCCTTTTTACACTTTGAACATGCGTCACATGTCAGTTTCGGTATTATCCTAATTTCAACATTTGTTCCAGATCATTTGAGGTATCAAGATACACACTGTACACACCGTGCGCATGCGCGTTCACGTCTACCGTGTATTTATTTCTTGTTTAATATTAACGATATTCATTAAGATTTTAAAAGTATTTCAGAATTATTAATATGTTTTTTTAAATTCTATACAGTAAGTAATAATTGGACGTAAATAAAATACGGGAATTTGTCGATAGATAAAATAATACATTTTGATATACGCAGTACATTCGTGGGGCTAGGTAATTGTTTTGTTATTGTCATATTACGATATGCATTGATTTAAAAAGGATTTCAGAATTATTACTATGATTCTTAAATTATTTACAGAAAATAATAAGTCGACTCAAATAATATAAGATCATTTGTCTAAAGTTAAATAAGTAAATATTTTGATACGTGAGGTGCTTCTGCGGGGATGCCTGACGCGGACGAAAGCGAAGAATATATGACCATCTCTTTCTATCAAAACCTTACTGTTTTAGCAACGTATGTACCATAAATATGTAACGAACGTGTAATTTTTATTCGATTTGCGCTCAGATGACATTCGCGCACGGCTTGAAAACACATGATCTATCAATGTAATTTGACAGATACGCTTGTTTATGAATCGGCTGTCCCGCCTTAACATGTGGATTTTAAAATTTTTGAATTTTGACAAGTTTCGAATTATCAGGGTTTGAATTAACGAGTTTTTACTGTATTTTGTATTAATTATATTTATCTTATCTATGTATTTAATTTGCAACAATCTTTTTAATATTTCAGATTGTCTCGACCGATGTCTCCAACGCCCCCTACCTTTCCAACTGGTGAAAATAATTTAGTATCTTCTGAAAATACGAATAACTTAAATGAAATTGATATTCAACAGAATGGTACCTTTCTTGAAATTGAACAAATATTTTTTGGAAAGGATATTGTGGACAACGAGGGAGATAATTGTAACACTTTTACAATTGAAAGAGAAAAAATAGAAGAGAGATTAGGTGATGACAGAACAAATATAATTGGTGAAAGAGAAAAGTGTCACAGTGTTGGTGAAAAATATAAACCTGCAAAAACCTTACCCGAATCACATTCAACTCCATCCATGGTGAGGGAAATGAGTGTTAATGGTCTGGCACACTTAGCTGGTGATGCAGAATTTTCTGAATTTGGTCTTCCTCTAAAATTGTTTTCGGAGGGTTATCTGTGTTTACCATATTTGTCTCTTCAATACATGGATCTGTTATCAGATCCGGCTGTCAAAGGGTTTTTAATAGGTGCATCAAATGTTCTTTTCAAACAAAAGCGGCAACTATTTGATGTGCTGGTTGAAACAAGCGATTTCCGAATTGAAACAGCTGATTTTGCTTTAAGAAGACAACTCCAGTTAAGTACAGAAGATCTTAGATTTGCCGACCATTTAGTAAGACATGGTTCTTTACAAGGAGACGCATGGATACGAGACCAATTTGCTGGATATTTATTATGTCTTCTAAGAACTTCTTTGCTACCAGGTATGTATTTAGCCTTTTTTCTTTGCTAGAATCGCCGACTTGTAAGGCTACCTTCTAAATACATAGATATGTTGGTGTATAATACGCATAAATGTATTAGTGACCGGCCGTCCTGCGATTGGGTGAAATGCACGATTGCGTGATGGAATTGGAAGTCACAGTGACAGTACATTGAATTTGGAAGTGACCAATACGGTGACCGTAATATCTGATTTCATGAAATTAAGAAAAGCATTAGGATCGATCGTGTGTCACTACACCGCTCGGTAAAAAAATAATATTTTGTTCCGATAAAGTGAACTTGAGTATATCTTTAATTATTCTAGTGCCTTTTAAAATGTTACTTCAAGTTCTGGTTTGATGTGAAATGAAATTTAATTTTTTGTATTGATTTTAAAATAATATCTATTCTTTTAATATATTCAAGTAAATAATTAGTCAATTATATAAAAAGGGTTGAAAAAAAACACACAAAAATTGTAAGTAAACAAACCAACAGAATTTGCAATAATTTTAATAAACTTAAAATAAATCATTTACTTTGTAATATTATTGAAAAAAGCCACCTTAAGAGTCCATGCAGTCATATAAAGGCCCAAAAAGTGGAGCAATTTTCTTCCTTTTTAACCTTTTTAAAACATCATAGGTCTGGTAATTTAGTAATTGATTATATAATTTAGTTTGTGTAATTTTAAGGAACCTGGCGAATAAATTTAATATGAGATCTTTCCATACAAAAATGTAATAAAAAACGCTTGAGACGATATGAGAAAAGGAGTGAATTTCACTCACTTTACCAGACCATCGATCTCCTTAAGAGGCCCAAGTATACGAATTTCGTATTTGATCTCGATTTTGCTAAATTTAACGTAAACTTATTAAATCATTTTGCAAAACCAATAACAGCTAAACAGGCTTTTAATCAATTTTATTATGATAGATCCATTTACTCTTGAAGCATTTCCTTAAAAAAATATGAACAAATATATTGTTGTAACATCAAAAAAATTATAACCCTGAAACACTATTTTAGTTTTCATGCAATAGAGTTATTTTTAATCTTACTCTCGTAAATTTTTAAATAAAGCCCAAATATTTTATTTACAAATTGATTTATACAGTTTGAAGAAGAAGTGGTGCTATTCAAACATTAATATTTTTCGACAAGTTGTTGAATATATCGTTTTAAAAAAGACAAAAATTAAACGTTCTGTTTCCTATATTGCAGTATCCATAAAACCATTAAAATATTTTCATCAACAAAAACCAAAAAAATAAAATCAATTATTTTAATTAAATTTTACATGCGGACTAAGAAAATTTCACTGTTATTAATATAAAAATATTCAAAAAATTATACCTCATACTCAAGAATTCAAATGAATTAAATCGTATATTCTGTTATGGCCGTGCGCGACGCGCTGGGCGCGGGGGGCCGCGGCGCGCCGCGCGCCCGGCGGCCGCGGTGTTATAATTTTTGCTATAATTCGTTCGTTCTACGTGGCCAAACCTAGTGATGGGCCGAGTCATATTCTTTCTAACTTGAGTACCTCGAGCTGAAATGTTGGCCGGCTCGAGTCGCAACTCGACTTTACTCGGTGAATATTTGAGAGTTGAGACTGCCAGATCGTTAGGTACGAATGCCATATTACTGAACGGGTACATCTTACATATACTCAACTCGATGTCGCAAACTCAGTAGTCAATCAACTCGAGTCAAATAAAGTTTTAGAAAAATAATATAAATAAGGAAAGATAAGGATAAATAATAGATTTATGTATTAATAAAGAGATAAGTACTCAACAATATGTTTTTCCTTCAAGTGATTTACTAATGTGGAGGTGTTACCTATATCTTTATAATTACAGGCACATTTGACTATGTTGTCATTATTATTTTTGGAAAAAAACTCCCATGCGATGCTCTTATTCTTTTCAGGGGGCATATTAACTGCAAATACGCATCACTATTACTATAATATATTTGAGGAAAATTAAACGCGGGTAATTAATAATTACGCAAATCACTTACAACGGTCATGGTCACTAGAAAATTAATAAATGACCCGAGCGGCGCGCGGCGCTCGAGAGCTGAAGCGGCATCGTTCAAATGTTCGAGCCAACCGAGTTGATGGGAAAAGCAACCTCGAGCAAACAAACACGAGTCAACTCGCTATCTCGAGTTTGTTTGAACGATACAATCGTGGACGGTGCCAGTCACGCCGCTCGGCTGGGCTCGGTACTATAACCGAGTCGGGCCGAGCGACGCGCGGCGCGGTCCTTGCTGTCCGCGGTCGTGTCGTTTAAACCAGCGAGGTAACTCGGTTTGCTGGAAACGCAACTCGGTTTGACTTGTTGACAATATAACTCGAGTTACTCGGTTAAATTAACTTGAGTCGCCCATCGCTATCATCTCAGCGATATCAAAATTGTTTTATATATGTTATGACGTTTGGTTTAATCGTTAGGATGACCGACCAACCGTCATTCACTGACTAGCCTCATCAGAGAAAAATGAACTCCTAAAATTTGCCAGGGTCAGAGCCGACGGCCATTCCCAGATAGAATAGGTTTCGGATCGCATAACAAAAGAATGAATGACCTACACAATAATAAATGTCTGTTCAACGAGAAGGAAGGTTCACAATATGAATACTCGAAATTTTAATAATCTAGGTTGACATTTATTATTCCCATTTATCCCTCATTGTTACAAATTATAACCCAAATAGATCCTGTATCATGTGCAATGTGCAAAATACAATTGTTTAAGGGGGTATTCTAGTCTAGAGGCACGAATTTTGGGTGTTTTATAGAGCTTTGTAAAAAAGAAACAAATAATATTTTTGGTATACATTTTTTTATGATTCGTTTATTTATATTTTAAGAATAAATCAATAATAAAAAATTCAAAACTTAAAAAGTTATCGGCTGGTAAAGTGGGGGGTCCAAAAAAAAAGGGATGTCCTGGCGGACATGGTTCCAACCCTTGTGATCATCTGAAACAAAAAATTCTAACGGATTCTTAATTAGCAAAGATGTCGCTATCGCCCCTACCTCGGAGAAATAAAAATAAAAATAAATTAAAAATGGCGGTCGTTTGAAAAAAAAACACATTTTTTGCATTTTTTTTAACAGTTAAATTTTTTTTTTACTAGTAAAAATAAAAATTTCGACTTTAATCTGGTAGGAGCTACAGAGAACTTGAGATATCATGTCCGCCAGCTTGAAAAATGTTCTAGAAAAACTCATTTAAAGTTTTGAGTAAAGTTTCAGTACAGTATACTTGCATATTTTTAATCGGCGATTCCTGCTTCATACAATGGACCTTTCTCCACTTCAAAATGTTCGTTCTCTGAAGTTCTTTCTTGTAGACAAGCAGCATTTGAAGCATCTGAAGCTCGGATTTCAGAGCGTTCGATCTGAACTTCGTGTCGTTTCCCAGCGAACGCATGGGCTTCTGGACCAATTGTGATTCCCATAACGTTTAGTATTTTTAGAATGGGTATAAAACCTTCATTGAAAATACTAACAGCGAGAAAAATAGCAATTTCAATGGTCCGCGTTCCTGCATTATGTGTTTCAGAGCAAAAGTCCATATTAAAGAATTCAACGATTTTTATATTTTGACGTATAACGAAAATGTTATATTTTGCGTACATGTAGAACGAAAAGATTTCAAAAAAATACGTTAATATGACCTTCAGTTAAATATACGTTATTTAGGTATAGTATATAAGAAAGGTTTTATGAGGTAATCCATCTGCAGGTAGTCGGCAACGTCGCCCCCTCTATTGTTCGATTTGTTCCGGTTACTTTCCGTGCCATCGAAATCGCTGTATCTCGGTAAATAATTGGAATTTTGAAAAATTCCTTTGAGGACATAATTCTGAATGTCTAAACTTACGAAATATACAAAAAAAAATTTTTTGATTTTTTAAAATTTCTAGACTAGAATACCCCCTTAAATCCATAGTTTAAAATTATAGGCAATTACATCTAATAACCCTTCTTGACGTCTTCATGGTGCAACAATGTTGATCTTAAAATATCTTGTGACTTTACAACAGAGAACCTTCCCTGGGCAAACAACAATTTACGTGGATACTCGTCTGGCCTTGCGAGCTGTGGTCGAATTACTTGAAACAGTCTGCCCGCCCTTGATAAGTGGAAACCATGCCGGAGAAAGTCTGGCATGGCTCCAGTTGATGCCCCGAGATCCCGCATGATCCTGGGATATATGAACGCGACCGCTCGCCGCGTGCATCAAATCCACTGCACCATGACGAGGCAAGGTTATCCGGTCGCAAGACGCTGCCGATCCTCTGGGTCAGGATCTAGCTTCCTCCTGCCCGGACTCCAACTCCATCAAAATTTCGGGGCCATCCACCAACCCTTATGTGGGCCCATGTCTCCACTTCGTGGCCATCGCCACCGTAGGGTCCCTAATCAATTTATAATATATTAGAACATGCACAGTTGATTTATAATTTACTAATATGTTGGTTCAAGTTTCTAAATTCAGGTTTACTTCCCACCCGGGGACAATCGTTCAACTCAACGCTATGGGTTCCAAATTGCAAATGCGCAATGTTCTATGCTTTACTCAACTTGGGGTATTAGCGACCCCTTGTTCATGAATGCGCGCTATTCAACACTACCGCCCGGGGTCAATTGTTGCATCATGCAATTGTCATATTATATTTCTTTCGGATCCGAGTAATTGCATTAATCTTTTACGGAACCTGATTATGTCACACTACTATGTGACAATGTATATTTAGATATATTTTGTCAAAATGTTTCTTTCAACGGTACTGTGTATAAATGAATAGGTAAATTCAAAAAATTATCATAATATTTTTTTTGTAGATGGAAGCAGAGAAATAGATAACTTCAATGCTTCATTTCTGTGTGCTTTCAAAACAACAGAGGCTTACCAAGACTGGATAACTAGTGCTGAAAGAGGAGGTGATGATCTCTTCACAAATATGTCTGCAGGTCACCCTTTTGCTGGACAGCTTTCAGTTACTGATATGAAACTCAGATTAGCACAGTGAGTATAAAGATACATACCTCAAAAATTTTAATTAAAATAAACTTTAGTTAATACAGTCAAATGCTTATGTTGCCCTAGTGTTTTATTGTATTATTATATTTATGGTTACAGCACAATGTCCAGCACGGAGAGCGGCAGGAAAGTAACACAAGCCGTGGTGAGCACCGGGCGTGCCGTAGCCTCAACCTCGCGGGTTGTGGGTGGGGCACTTTCTCAAGCTAAGGGTGCCCTCTCGGTCTGGTGGAGTACACTTACCACTCCGAGTCCTGTTGGGGAAAACCCACCCGCAACAGATCCCGATTTTGAGGTTCTGGAAGCTATTCCACAAGACAGTCAAATTACAGAAGACACTGTCAGAAAAATTGAATCAGTTTCTATTGTAAATGATTGCAACCAATTAGTAAAAGAAAATCCTGAAACAATTCAAATTCACTGTGCAACAGACATCGAGCGAAGTTCTGATGCCGAAGAAGCCATTGAAAGTATGGAGACAAGTAACAGTAAGAATCAAACAAATTCAAACACGAATAGTATGAGTATACAAATTTCGAGTACGGTTGATAATTCAGTGCTTAAAATATAGGAGTTCATTGAAACCATCTCCATTTCAAGGTGTTAGAATTATGTAGTTTAATTCCTCTAGTGATTTTTGTGATTTTTATATACATAAAGTTAACATTAAATATTAGCTGTATTTATTCAAATTAATGTAGTGGTATTCTTGATGAAAACACCACACATTCAGATTCATTTTTTCAATTAAATCATTAATGTTATAATTATTTATTTGTACAATATAATACATTTACCAATACTCATAAAAAGTGTTTTTAAATTATTGTTTTTTACATAACATAATACAAACTTGGTTTGTACATGTTTCTAATTGTTTTTATGAAAGCCCGTGATCGATTTAAAACTCTCTTTTCTGTTTGAATATTTTCCTCAGAACTTGATCATTTATGGAAAATTTCCACATCAAAAAGGTTGAAAAAATCTCACATTAGCTAATATTTATTCATAGAAAACATAACCTCGTTGTAATGTTCTTGCCTTCATATTTTTATCAAATTAATTTGCAAAAATTAATATTTTTTTAAATTATTCACAAATTTTAGTGATACGAATTTTTGTTCTCGTATCACTGAAGTACAAGTATTGCTGAATCACTGTAGAATCAAGTATTGGGAAGGGCGAGGGCATACACAATAAATCTGTTTACATTACTCACTATTGTGTTGCTTAAATAACTCATGAGTCATAATTTTTAAGGTGGTTAGTTTTCTAAGGGTAACGCTCGATTGAAAGTAATTTATCCATGTTAAATAATTGTAATCTGATTTTTTACTGATTTTATATTAATAATGCAAAATGTAAAGTGATGTAGATTTCAACTTCATAAACTTTTTATACATTAGTTTATTTTTGGATAATGCAAAAATTCTCACACAATAAATGTATTAAACCGCTTTCAGAGAAAACAAATCATTAAGATAAACATGCTAGTAAATTTTAAAGAAAAGCCAAATAAAGTACTATTTTTTTAATTGTATATATTAGAATGTAACTATTATATTTTGTACCTTCCCATTATTAGAATGATTTTTTGATGTCCAAAGGATAAAGAGTATCATTTTTTTATCTAAAATTGTACTGCTCTTGTGCCCTTCTAAATCTTTTGAGATGGCAACAAAGTCACAACCATTATTAGGTATGTGTGTTTACCAACCATCACACAGAATTTGTCTTCATGCTTTATTTTTTTAAAACTACTTATTAGATGTGCTTAAGTCATTTGTGATATCAAAGGTAAACTATATATGTATATACACAAGGTGTCCCGTATCTCGACGTCAAGCCGAAATCAGGTGATAGGCCAAGCCCGAGAGACGTCGGGACACCCTGTATATATATACATATATATATATATACATGTTTTGTTTGAGATTTCCGCGAGCGCTATTATGTGGAACAAAAGTAGTTTTTGGAATATCTCGCATTTCCTGTAAATGGTCTCCCTGAGAAGCCCTGGGCCGCCGTTAGGGATGGGCGTTGAATGGACGGACTAGTTTAAATCAACCGTTGACGTTTCATCGACGCGTCAACGGTTTACGTTCATCGCATGGACTAGTTGAATTCGCAGACGTAGACAACTAAACGAAGAATCCTTCGTTCGTAATTTAACGTAGTCCAAAGCAACGAGCAAGAGCAAGACAAAACGTTTCCGTTGATTTCTCTCTTATCTCTCGCTGTCGACTTGTAAACGGCTCAATGAGTAACTGCATTTCAACTCTAAAGTACACCACCATAGAGTGCAGATCTGTGTACACAATACTATGACAGATTTGAAATTTGAATGCGTGCATAGGGTGAGACAGGCTTAATCATAAGCTATTATTTTTTATAGTTAATTTATATAATTAATTTATATAAATTATAATTATGT
Source organism: Agrypnia vestita (assembly GCA_016648135.1). Classification (NCBI taxonomy): domain Eukaryota; kingdom Metazoa; phylum Arthropoda; class Insecta; order Trichoptera; family Phryganeidae; genus Agrypnia; species Agrypnia vestita. The sequence continues at coordinate 55,176 of JADDOH010002247.1, forward strand.
CACCATAAAATAATTTTGCTATATTATTTTTTACTTGCATTGTGCGACGTTTCGGTGAATTCCCAATTTTACGCAGTATAAAATAAAACAATTCTGTTTAATTATTTTACACTTTATTTTCTTTTGTATAGATACATCATTGGAAAAAGTACACCTTTGGATAATTTAAATTTTTCTCATAGAATTAGGAATTTAATGAAAACTACAATCGTTTGAAAAAAATATCATCTTTTATCTACTCAGTTATTTTTGACAGGGGTGCAAAATTTCTAGATTATCTATGGGTTAACAAACTTTGATATTTTTATTTTATACGATGAAACTATTAATTAACAGTCGAAAAGGCCGGCTAGATATTTTTCTAACATAATATTTTATTCGATCGATCTCGTCTTCTTAAATCTACCTGAAAATGGATGGTAAAATTTAATTTTAGCGTTTTTACTTTCCCCGAAACTATATTTCTTTGAACTTCGTTAAATTTTTTAAAGTAACATAATAAAAATAGCCAACGGTCGAGCAGCGTCGAGCCGTAGACAAATCGTCCCGTAGAACGTCCGCATAACGAAGTTGACGAATTTAACTAGTTGATCGACTCGTCGATGGACGGAAATGGACGGTCTTATTTCGTTGACGATAAATACGTCAACGACCCATCACTATCACGTGCCATTGTCGAGGCTAAAAAGGCCTCAAAAGTTACGGACTAGCCGTACTTGTTTGCAGATGACATGAAAGTCTCCCACCAATGAGGCTGTCGAGTTCAACTTCGAGTTCAGTTTGGTGTAACCAAATCGTCTCCATGTTTCATGTATCAGTTGCGAGCGAAACTAATGCCATCTCTGAGTCAAGTTGTGAAGTTCAATTTATTCGTCATCATTTGCACTGCTTGCATTGCACCTCTATGGTATGGAAACTCGCTTGATTATTTTCTAGAACTTCCTTCTTTTAATCTCTGCGATCTTGTAATTTATCGGTAGGTATTGGTGCTGAATCATGTAAAGTACGTTGTCTGCTTGTGCTGGGTGATTCATGTATTACCGATCGAATATCTAGAGTTTTTGAAGAAAAATTATGTGTCAGTGCAGTTGGTGGTTTCATACAAGAGACACCTGGTTTGGTAAGGGTATTTTTCTGAGTTTTAAGTCTTCGTTTTGCGAGAATCGTTTTCAAGCCTTAGGAAGTCTTCGAGAATTATCTCGAGTGTTTAGACTGTATAGTCTTTTCTCGATTTTTATCTCTTCTCTATATACTCGATGACTCTTTATTTAATGTCACCAATACCCTGGCTTTGTTAAAGTCTATATTGTGTCCTTCAGATATTTGCTGGGCCAAAGTGGACGTACACTCCCCGATATATTTTCTGTTCAAATCTGTATCGTTTGACAGATCTGACTCAAATTTTGCATACTTATTCTTTAGAACCTGGCAGAAAACAGGTCACATTTCTCCCTTTCTGCACACCCTCTCAACAATATTTTTTTTGTGCAAATCTGTAACATTTGATCAGACCCAATTTTTGCACATTTATTCTATAGAACTCTGCGAGAAACACAGGCGTCATTTCCTCTCCCCTTCTTTTCCCCTACGCACCTTCTCTTTTCGTCTCTATATAACTACGACATTGACAGATCACAAGCAAATTGTGCATAATAATTCTTTAGGACCCAGCGGAAAACGTAGGTGTCATTTCCTCTCCTATTCATTACCTTATCACCCCCCCCCCCCAGCTCTTCTGTAATCTCCATACAAATCAACATCGTTTGACAAATCAGATCAAAATTGGGTATACTTATCCTTTAGGACCCGGTGGAAAACATATGCATCATTCCCCACCTCCCTTTACCCCACTCCTTTCCTAAATGTTTCCATCTAACCTAACTCAAATTTTGCATAATTTGGGCCCTGCGGAAAATAATGTCCTCATTTTCTCTCTCCCGCTTTACCCCTCTCCCCTCCCTCCGAAATATTATCTTTAAAAATCAACGCTGTTGACAGATCTGACCCAATTTTGCATACTTTAAGACCTTGCAGAGAACATAAGCGCCTCTTCCTCTTTTCATCAATCCCTCCCCCAGTTATAAATGTAATGCTCTATAAAATGAATTTAATACTACGAGGGCTGTTTGATAAGTCAGTGTCTTTTTGAATTTCCCGCGCAGTAACATTAAATGAAACACTGCTGCTGTCAACCGCCATCTATTAATAGACTACTGTTAAATTTTGAGCAGGCTGCGTAATTTAATTTGTGTTTGACAACCATTGAAGGCGGGCGGCCTCGTGAATTTTAACAAAAATGGTAAAAAATGAATTTCGTGTGCTGATTAAGCATTATTTTTTGCGTAAAAAAAACCATCACTGAAATCAAGGAAAGACTTGATAAATACTATGGGAACTCTGCACCATCAATTTCAATAGTTAAGCTGTGGTTTACTGAGTTCCGTTGTGGTCTTACCAGCACAAGTTATGCCGAAAGTTCAGGTCGCCCAAAAGAGGTCATCACGCCAGAAATCGTCTATAAAATTCATGGAATAATATTGATCAGAAAATGAAAGTACGTTTGGTGGCTGAGGCTGTAAGCATCTCAACTGTGTGGGTACATCACATTTTACCTGAATATTTGGACATAAAAAAACTATCCGCGAGATGGGTGCCGCAATTTCTCACACTCGACCATAAACGAACCGTGTGACCACTTCAAAGGGGTGTTTGGCGATGTTCAGCCGCAATCCGAACGAGTTTTGCGCCGTTTTGTAACCGTGGACGAAACATGGATCCATCATAATACACCAGACCAAGGAACAATCAAACAGAGAGTTTCACCTGGTGAACTTGCACCAAGAAGGCCAAGGGGGGTCTTCAGCCAACAAGGTCATGGGCACAGTTTTTTGGGATGCACGCAGAGTCATTCACATTGATTACCTTGATAAGGGTAGAGCCTATACACAGATTCGATATTGATTTGAAGCAAAAAAGACCACATTTGGCGGGAAAAAAGTGCTGTTCCACCAAGACAACGCTCGGGTGCACACGTGTCTAGTCACTACGGCAAAAATCCATCAATTGGGCTACGAATAGCGAACCCATCCAGCATATTCTCCAGATTTTGCCCCCTGCGACTACTTCCTGTTTCCAAATCTGAAGAAATGGCTGGGTGGTAAGAGATTTGGGTCGAATGAAGAGGTTATCATCGAAACAAACGCCTATTAGAAAACCTATTATTTGGAAGGAATAAAAATTTTGGAAAAACGGTGGACTAAATGTATCGAGCTAAAAGGAGATTATGTTGAAAAATAAAACGTTTATTTGCCAAAAATAAAATTTTATTCAAAAAGTCACTGACTTATTAAACAGCCCTCGTATTAATTCCAAATTATAAAAAGATACAACTCCCCCCCCCCGACGATAACCCCCGCCTTCCTTACCACACTATTATAAATTAAAGCCATGTATTCACTGGGGGACAAATCGCGCAAAATTCCGTGCGGCATGTCGCATCAACATCTACGCTCACGTTTCGGGGACAATGACGCGGTCATTTGATGTGTACACACTGGGACTCGCATATCACTTGTCACGGAAATGTCGCCCAAAAGGGTTATGCTTTAAAAGATGATTATTGCTGTGTATCCATTTATTCTAACGAGTTTATCTAAACGTAAGAGGAGAAAAAGGTGGTGGGTGCGAAATTATTTACTGCAAAGAGAAAGAAGGATGGATATTCTATGCGATCTTCGAATATTTGAAAGATGATCTGTCAATTTCATTCGAATGACAATAATAATGATTTTGAAAATTTATTACACATGATCACGTCTTCCATAGCCAAGCAAGACACAATATTACAGAATCTTCAAGTTTATGTTTACTGGGGTATTATGCCATGTTGTTACGACCTTTTGGCCGAAAGGCCGTGACAACACGGCATAATACCCCAGTAAACACAAACTTGAAGATTCTGAGTGACCGTGAAAACCTAAGAACATTCTCAATATTACAGAACGCTGTTTTATATCACATCATATAGCGTATGTAACTGTAGAGCACGCATCTCAGCTTGTCAACATACCACGTGGTACTGACGCGCAGTACGATGTCCCCGTGTGCTCGCTTGGGTACCGTGCGCATGGCAACATTGCCACGGCACGTAGAAATGCCGCAATATGTTGCGCGCGACATTACAGCGTCACGTAGACTCTGCTGCGCGTGATGTTGATGGACAATTTGTCTCCTAGTGAATACGTGGCTTAAAAGTAATGCAATTCAATAATTTTTTGTTGCATAGTTATTATCATTTATCGAGAAGTTTGTTTTAGCCAGATTGGGTATCGTTAGAGGGATATTGATATTCAATAACTTTTTATGCTTTTAAAAGAATCATTTAGAGAACTGATGCATCACTATACATTAGTTCTCTAAATGATTCATATTTAAAAAAAATCTCCATGTTTTACTTGACACAGAAATTGAATCATTTTCTTTTTTGCAATTATTTTTTTCTCTTTCTTAATTAGTTTTTAACTATCAATTTTTTTTAATTTAAGTGCCTTGGCCCTTCAGAAATGTTGTTAAACATGTAGGTGAATGATAGACAATTTTTATTTTTAAAAAAATGTTATATCTAATAGAATGGAGTGACAACGTCTTCAAAGACATCTCTACCTTAGAGCTTCGGAACTGGAGAGAGCTGGCACTAGACCGAGATGAGTGGAGGAAGATTATTGAGGAGGCCAAGACCCACCAAGGGTTGTAGTGCCAAGAGTGATGATGTTGATGATGATCTAATAGAATCTTGATTTATTATATTATCATTATTATTATTATATATTATATTATTATTATTATGTTAGCCTGGATCAAATGGAAACATAGTCATTATTTAGAAGTTTTGCAAAACAATGGCACCTTCCCCCCGCAAAATTCTTTTTAACTAAATCTGTTATCCAGGGTACGGACCGCTAATATATTAATATAATTTGACATCGGGTTCTATATTTTAAAATTAGTTTGCAATTTTCTTTTTCTTCTGCCTTCTGTCCGGCCACACCCAAAATTGGACCATGGCATCCTCAATATTCTGCCTCTATGTTAACTGGTCATCTGCCTCCCATTTCTAAATACTTAGCAACAGTAGATCATTAACATCCTTCTTCCTTAACATTGTCTCCCAAGCAGAACCATGGTCTTCCAATTAGACTTTTCGCTCCCTTTGATTTTCCATTTTCTCCCATTGGTTCAGTATCCTTTTTAGGATTCATGAAACATGCATATGTTGCACGTGTAGGCATCTGGTGCTGACTATAAAATGCATTGTTGTCCCAGATTTTCCAGACACAGTTCCATAGAAACGCCACAAGATTATGTCCAATAGCTCAAAATTCTTATATTCAGGTTTAAAAATGGGCTCTAGGTTTGGTCTGCAGTGTATATTATAAAATACATATTTTTCTTCTTCCTGGCACAAACGCAGGTTTAACAATAGTCTGGTATACCTTTCCTTTTAGTTTTATTGTAGTAGAATCTTTACGTTGCAGGAGAGATTAAAACTTATGAAATGGTGCTAGTTGCTAATGCATTAATGTCTCTACGAATATGGCCGTCAAGGGCCAGCCAGCCGAAATTTGTCCCAACCTGGATCAGGTTTGCAAATAATTATGGAATTGTTAATTATTAAAATGTGTTTGTTTTCGGACAATACGTGATATCAAACAAAATAATTCTGTAATAGTCTGTCTGTCTGTAACTTCGTGTAATGCCCGTAATTTCGTTCAAATTCACGGCAAAAAAAAAATTAAATGGCCGGAGATGGACCTTGAATCCCGGGCCAGCAAACCCGAACCAGCCGCCTAATGCATATTGCTATTGCCGCCTCTCCGTGAACCACCAAAAATATACTATAAGTATATGCTAGGGCTTAACAAAGTCGCAACCTATTTTATGTTCCGCCCAGCGCAATCACCTGGGTTTGATGCAGTGCCATTAGCTGCTGGCGGGGGAAATATTTTAAAAACATTCAAATATTTTGCTAAAAGTTGTTTACTATTTCATTGGTGTCGGCTATAAATAAGTAAGCACTTATTCTTTAGGAACCGGCGCGTAAAAGTACCGTTATTTTTTACAGGTTACAGCTAGTCCTATAATAAAAATTAAGATTTTAATAATTGAAAAAACTCACTCCTCAAGTGCATTTTTATTCCCAAAAACTTACGGGCAGGTTAATATTTAAATAAAATTAATAACTTGTCAGGCACAATTAAAAAATAAAACTTTTTCAACCAAAAGTTTACTTTCTTCTGGAAAATATACAATAAATAACTGTTTGCACACGATTTTTTTGTTCAGTTTTATGAATTTTATTATTACATTAATGATTTATTTTTCAATGAAAGCGGTTCTGCATGTTGGCTTAATTTAAATGTTATTATATAAGCTCAATCTTAATACCTTACTGTAGCATGGTTTGCAATCAAATGAAAGTATATTTTCATTTAGCTCGAATACAGTTTATCTACTGATCTTTTAATTTTTATTGTAAATTTGCTATTTCTGAAAAATTGGACTCTGCATTTTTCGCCTTTTACTATTATCTAAACATAATTTTATGTTTAATTAAACAATAATAGATAAAACCGAAAAACTACAACTTGATTGTCTGTCGAAAAATATAAGCATGGCTATTAATATCTTTTTAATACTTTTATTTTTGTTATTACAAATAAAATTTGTGATATTAGGTACATCTCTAAATTTTTATCCACAACTAAATTTTGAGCTCAATTTATGCAGCATGGTTTACCCGGATATGCTGTAAATTGAAGTTTTACAATATATTTTGTATACATATTTTTGTTGTCACAATGTATGACTCATCAATGTTTTATGTAAAAATATTTTGCAGTGTTTTTTCCCAAAAGTAATAGTGTAAATCAGTATCCCTTCAGTATTCTAGAATGTTCTTGAAAAATATTCTATTTGATGTCGTCAAAATTAACACATAACTATGTTTGCATGTGAAGATGCAACAACTAAGTTTATTTGTTATGTTAAGATGCAACAACTAAGTTTATTTGCATGTGAATATGCAACAACTCGATTTGCTTGCCTGTAAAGACTTTTTTAATATTTTTACATGCGCTGTGTACATAATCTCACATAAATCATATGCATGTCTCGATTAAATATCCTATATCACGTTGCTTTGATTTCCAATTTATCGTTCTACATATTTCCTAAAAAATAAAGACTGATTGTTATACAGAATGCTTAGTAGTGCCCAGATACCAACCCCTACAGAGGCTATTTGTTGATAATGTCATTAAATTATTGATCTTGTTTTTCCTAATATTCTGTGCATTAAATATTTTTCATGGTTGTAAACATCTCATAAACAATTTCTGTGTTTTCAATAATATCTTCACCAATTTGTCTTGCTGTGTTAGGCCCTGGGTACGATACGAGCGGTAAGCGGCGAGCGGCAGACATAGACAAGAGTGCCGCTCTTGTCTATGAAGCGGTGCCGCTCACGTTTTTGTTTGTTTGAGCGTGATACAGATGTGGTAGTAGCAGGCTACGATAAGCAAGAGCGGTAGGGCGGCACCGCTTGCCGCTCACACTTCGCCGCTCGCCGCTGTTCCTGGACATTAAATTTCGCTCACCGCTCAAGCGTCTGTTTTTTTTTCTGTCAATTTTTCTATGGGAAACTGTTTGCAGAGATATTTTACAGTTTGTGTTGAAGCTCTCCTACAAAACAATGTCAGATAAGAAAAAGTTAACGGATCTCGAGTGTGAGATATCTCAATTTAATAGATATATTTAATATCTCAAGTGGAATGTTTGACATGTTTGTGGAATGACAGACATAATGATTTTAAAAATAGTGTGATTACGAAAAAACTGTGGGAAGAAGTTGGACAAGCAATAAATGTGTCAGGTAAGATTACTTTATTGTTTTAATTCATTTTCTTAAATGTCGATAACAAATACAATTGTAAAAAAAAAGAAAATTAGCTATTGCTTAAATAGGTCATAAATGTATTCCTTATTTCTATTGCTCCTGCGGTTGACCTTCGATATTGCTCTGGAATGGGACCCACTGAACTTCCTAAATTCATTCGTTGTCTCTTCACGGAGAACTGATATGTAGTCCGTGTCGTTAATGCCATCTCTGTCTGGTTGCCATCTCTGTCACGTTGCCAAGAACCTGAAAGAAACAGGACATAATGTTTAGGTATAAAACATTTTTTTGTTATAATGATACAAATAATCTTTTTTACAGGGGACGATTGTAAAAAGAAGTGGAAGAATTTGAAAGACAGTTTCAGGAAGAGTGTTCAAACCGCGCCTGCTAAATCTGGTTCTGCCACCGGTCCTCCACACAAAAAGTGGAAAAGTCTTATGGAATTCACCCGGGATGTAATTGTTAAATTTATTTTATATATATGTGTGTTTTTTATATAAATATCAACATGTTTTAGAGCCCATGGCCATTTGATGTAATGGAAAAAATATTTTTTAAATGTGAACATTTTGAATACAGTGTCAAAAATTTTCAAAACATCATATGTCTTTTATTACATACCTCAGTGTTACCACGAGTCTTTCTTCTGGTGTTATTTGCTGTTGAAGAGCCAGCCTTTTCTTTGTCAAGCGAGGGGTTACTTTTTGGAGTAAGTAATTAAATTTTTGTATAGACATCCTTGTATATTTAAAAAAATCGAGTTTCGTCGTTTCTTAAATTATTAAACAAATTGTGGTACTCTCCGTAAACCTTTCTACTCCTGTTTATCGGGTTAACGCCATATTTCCTCTTGACATTCAATAAAAAACATTTCCATAAATGTCTGACGTTTTCACTTAAAATGAGTATGACGGCACGGCGACTGACAGAAGTTACCGCTCAGCCGCTTTGTATCGTAGCCGGTGCTTCTCACCGCTTGCCGCTCTGCCGCATTGACACCAATTGACGCTCTGACGCTCTGCCGCTCGCCGCTCGTATCGTACCCGGGGCCTTAGAATTTCCAAAAACATTGTTTGCATTTTTTAAGAATCTCAATATAAATATAGTTCACTCAATGAAATTTGCTGTAAAATACAGTATTTTTATTTGGTTGTCTATATATAACATATCGAGGGTAGAAAGCCAAAGGGGTGTAGTGATTATTTCGAACTTTACAGGAGAGCAAAAAAAAGTTTTGTCAATTTGTTTTTATCAGTGTTTGTGTTTTGGATTAACAAATATGGAAATCGTTTAATAATAATAACGCCCTTTTGGCTTGATACAATGACTTTAGATATGCTCAAGACTTTAGAAAGGAGAAAATAAATGTGAATTGTTTTCTCTAATGCACCTAACCGTGTGTGCTAAACACATGTCTCAATATTTCATGTTTCATCATTTCAGTATGTTAATGTTTACAATGTTTCTGCATTGGGAATATTAAAACTGCAATATTATCTTTCTTTAACATAACTATCTTCCTTGCACTGTCCCAACTCATTGCCTAGGTAGGCTGTTGGGGTCAGCTGTTCATGTTCTCGGGCTGTATCTTCTTCGGTTCTGGGTATCGCTTTCATCCAAGCCATTTCTTTGAAGGATTTTGGAGCATTGAGTCATCCAGGAGTTTTTTGGTCTTCCTCTAGATGACTATCGATGAAGCTCCATAGACATTTTCTGCTTCAACGTGTAGTCTGGTGGTCTCCGTCTTATGTGCCCATACCCTCTCAACTGTCACAGACATAAACAGTAAACTGGAGGTACGACAGTTACCGTTTATATCCGTGACACCCAGACTACCACGAATGCGTGAACTTTTAATCCTATATTTTAGTGTTACTCCTGCCAACCATCATAGCGTTCGCACTTCTGCTGTTTCGCATTGCCTAGAGTAGGAGTTATACTAGTCCATCATTCGGAGTCATGCATTATCGCAGGTCGAATAATAGCCTGGTATATCTTTCCTTTAAGTTTTATAGGCATTTTTGGGTCACACAAGATTCCTGTTATGGATATAAATTTCATCCATCCCACACCTATTCTATGGTCCACATCCTCCTTCTCTGTGAATGAGTGAGCCCAAATACTTGAATGCATCACAGTTGGCTAATATTTCCTCATCCAGTTGCATTGAAGGAATTACAGCATTTGTGCCTTCAAATGGCAGGTCTGTCTTTTTGCTGCTAATTTTAAGCCATTATCTCCAGGACCTTTCTCCACCTTTCCAGGCTATTCTGCTAGTCACGATGGTTATCTGCTAATAGTTCTACATCTTCTGCAAAAAGCATTATCTTGGGAATACTGTTCATTCTTGAATTGTTACACAATTCATGACCATTATGAATAGCAGTGGGCTGAGGACAAATCCTTGGTGTACCCCCACTTTAATTGGAAATTTTAGTGATCTTCCTGATGTGCATTTTATGATTCAAATTTATGTATTCATAATTTTTTCTTAGGCCTCGGGTACGATACGAGCGGCAAGCGGCAGGTGTCAATGCTTCAGAATAGTAAGGGTCACATTGACAGCACAGTACTGAGCTTAGTCATATCGTGGCCGGCTTCCCTCAACGCTCGGGCGCATTGACGCTCTGCCGCTTGCCGCTCGTATCGTACCCGTGGCCTTACACTTTTATTTACTTATATGTAGCAGGTAGTTTCAGGAGACCGCTATATTAATCATATTTTATAGCACAAGCACCTAGTTTAGTTTGAAAAAGATAAGAATATCAATGTGAAATAGCAATGGTCAAACCGTTATTTTAATTGGTTTATTATATTTATTTATTACTGTTATTTGAGATTTATATCTGATTGTTCCAATGATTGGTAACTGAGATATTGTCTAGTATAAAATTTTATCTAATACTGAAGGTTTCCCGTCGAATTGCGAAGTATGCATCAGTTTCCAATCCATACAATTAGATAAAAATCTCAAACAACTGATACTGTGTAACCGGTTTAAATACCATCACTAATGTGAAGTGTGTTCTGTGGACACAACTCCATTTAAAAAAATACAATGTGTTCATTAGAGAAAAAATAAATGTACATCATACAGATCGCTTCAATATTTTCAGAAAACTTTGTACCGCTTGCGGCTGAGAAAATATCAATTTGGGTTATTTACAAAAATTATTTTTATATTTGTTACAAATACTTGAATATTTTATTTATGTTGTTGTTTTTCAAAGTCTTGCCTGTTTTCATTTAATAATTTATTTCTTTACGTTAATTAAAAATTCTCATAAAATTATATTATTCAGAATATCATTATAACCATTGTAATATTTGAAAATAAAAACGTTTTTAACATATTTGTGTGCATTTTGTCAGCACCTTATATTTGTTATATGTATATTCTTTTAATAGTAGTTTTGAATCTTGACTGCAGTATCTTGATCCTATGTTGGAAATGGTAAGCGCATCCTACTCTGATCTCTAGGTCAGATTATTACATATTTTCACGATAGAATAAAAATATTATGGCCCGAATACATAGTCAGTACTTAAATGATTTAAAGGTTAAGGTACATGTTATTTTGTTCTGCAAATTACGCTTTTAAAACGCACGTTAACCTTTAAATCACTAAGTATTTTCTCTGTATTCGGTCGTAAGTGTTTATGCTGGTCTATTAATTGCTAAAAATGTAGAAGACTACCGACTGTCAAAATGATGCATCTATAGACTGGCTTTTGAGTGAGTTCAAGGAATAAAATGAACAATCACTATTTTCTTATATGAAATATTATTAAATGATTTTTAATATTTCTCATTTGTGCCATACAATAAATTTGCTATTTTTCAGATTTGCAGTTCCTTAATACTTAGTAAATAAGAGGATAATTTCACATTTTACATATATCTATGAAAATATATGAAATAGATTCAGAAAAATAAATTATGTTTTATAACGCAGTATGGATGGTTTTATATAGATTTTGGCGTGTTTGTGACCTATTTTAATAAAATAACTATCTAAGAACACATTTAAAATAATGGAGGACAGATTTTCCTTGTGAAAATCCATCCTCCATTATTTTTTAATGTGATAACTTACCGAAAATTGAGGCCTTAATGTTGGATTCATTTTTCAGTTTTCAGTAATGAATTTCTACATTTCGGTACCATACAATCATCCGTATTCTGAAAATAACAATGTCTGGATCTTTAAGATCTTTATCCCAACACTTAATAGACGATAATAAAAATTAAAAATGTCCAGAGCGGATTTTGTAATTCTACGGCTCAAATACACTGTATTAAAAGATGATATAAGAAAGATTGTTTCTTACAAACGTATTAATTTCTTCATCCACAGCGTCCAGATGAAAATATCATGGCTAAACTTGTCGTGACCGTGTTACCGCGTATTCAAATCTTCCCATCTTGACATTTGACAACTTAAAATATTTTTCCAAGGTTTTGGGAAGGCTAGTGGAATCTATTAGGGAATATACATCATGTCTCTGGACTACTAAGGGTTATATAAATATATATATATATATCATAAACATAAAGTGCATACATACAAACAATGAGCCAGAAAAATCTATGGATTATGAAGAAATACATACCGCACCATTGAATGCCAGAGCGTAACTGAAATGTTTCGAAACAAACGAAATTGACAAGTCTCAACATGCTGAGTTAGATCATCATGACTCATGGCATGTTCTGTCATGGACGCAATCTACAAATTAAACATATTATTTAATTCATTTATTTTTCTGAAACCGTGTTATAAAAAGCGTGTTGTTCAAAAAATATGCCAATTTATACAACCCAATGATGTTATACGAGGCCCAAGTGTATATTGGTGCATTAACAACAAAAACCCGTGAGATTTTGCCTTTAGTACAATGATTTTATAATCTTATTTTCAGTGTATTATGTAAATTCAATAATTTAATTTAATAGGCTGCTTCAAATGTTTCAATCCACATTTCATAATTTTGCACTTTTTATTGCACCGGTAGGATTATGTATAATACACATGTATCAAGTGTATTAGTAGCTATCCTTGCTGTGTGTCAGTGCCGTAGTTGACGGCGCATGTCAGTGCGCAACTAACTTTCGATCTTATATAACATTTACACAATGGTTACCCTAATGCTGAAGTGCAAAGTTATAAAACATTTACTATAGTGTTGTTGTATAACCAATGTTAATAAACATAAAACTTATATGGAATAACATTAGACTAAAAAAATAATTTCAAAAGCTAATTGATTTGGTTATTTTTCTCAAAATCTTCTTTCAGCGAATTAATTTTTATTGTAGGTAACTTCTTTCTAGGAATAATGATACATATATATCAAACACACTTCATATATTTTAAAAATTTACCACGTGTCCATTTTGTTTATTAAATTTTTACGCTTCAAGAGGCCCAATTACAGAAGCGAAACACATCACAAAACACTCAGGTTTGAGTAAATCACTAATTGTGACCCGGATTCCTAATGAGTGTTAAAATATTATTTTTCTGAAACATTACTGTACTGGATATCAGAATTGGGAGGGTTTAAATTTATATTTAACTAGCTGTCCTTACCCGGAATTGCACGGGTTAAGGATTAAGTTTAAAATAAATTTGTGAAGGCAAACAAAGGTTCAATTCGAATGGTATATGTTTGCATCGAAAATATATAAGCGGAGGGGAAGAGTTAAAAGAATAGAGGGGAATATCGCATATATTGCCTGCCGAGAACTAACAAATAAGTTTCCAAATTTTGAGGTCTGTTCGGCTAAAAGGTACAGATTTACCTAGAAAATATATCAGGGGAGGGGAAGGGTTAAAAGAATTGGGAGGAAATGTCGCATAAATTACCCGCCGAGTACTAAAGAATAAGTTTCCAAATTTTGAGTCCGATCGGTCAAACAGTACAGATTTGCATCGAAAGAATGTCAGGGGAAGGGGTATGAGAATAGGGAGGAAATGTCACCTATGTCACCGCATGTCAGTCCTATAGAATAAGTTTCCAAATTTTGTGCCCGATCGCTCAAACGGTACCGATTTGTATCGAAAATATGTTAGTGGGAGGGGAAGGGGTATGAGAATAGGGGGGAAATGTCACCTATGTTACCCGCCGGGTCCTAAAGCATAAGTATGCAAAATTTGAATCGAATCGGACAAACGGTGTGGATTTGTATAGAGAACAGACAGACAGACAGATATTGAGTTTTATAGGTATAGATTATTTGGTCTATACTCTATAATCTATACCAAGAAGAAATAAGTTTACTTTTACAAGTTACCAACTGTGTTCAGATGCTTGGACATCATATTTCTACTCCATAAATAAGAAGAAAGGGAACCAGGGAGGGATTTTCCCCGATGCACATTAAATATTAATGTGAAAATGTATCTATTAGTGCTCCAAAATTGCAAATTATATATCAGTAATGGAGAGAACAACTTTTTCTCCTATTCACCAATCAATGTTTTCATCATATACTTAAATAAATAAAATTCGAAATAATTACTAATGCCCTTTTGGCTTTCTTCCTTCGATATATACATTCTGTCTTGAATCCTTCCCAAAACCGAATGAGTAAACCCGACTTTTTGGGGCAAGAAGAACCAGGATGAAAGTGAGTTGATAGGTGTTTAAAATGATTGATTTATTTGTTTAATAACCGACTTCGTGAAGATTCAAGGTAGAAGGCCCTTGAGAATGAATAGTGTTATCTATTCGAAACGTCGAGAGTGTAAAAATCCTTTTCGGGACTATTTGACGCGGGTTCCCCAGAAAATAATTCGTTATCTTTTACCCATGAAAATCTTGAATATAACATACATGAGTATATGTTATATTCAAAAATATATATATATATATATATTTATTTTTTTTATTCAATATTTCTGAGTTATTTTTTGCAAAAAGTTGTACTTATATAGGTATAATATGTAAAAAGAAACCCGTGTTTCCCTATCCGCCAAGTTTTCTTCACAACCAGACAATACCACCCCCTGGTGGTCATGGTGGTAGATACCCCTTGGTGTCCCATTGAAAATGTGCGAGTTTGGTGGGGATGGGTGTGAGAGGGTGACGAAAATGTGCATTCTAGCACATTGTTTTGTTATGGGAAGGCCGCAAATGCTTCAGATTGTTCCAGACTAGGCCCGCCGACTATGTCGGTAAGTCTAGAAGGTTCCGGAAAAATCCGCTCTAGAAAGTTCTGGAAGGAGAACGTCCTAGAAAATTCTCGAAAGTTCTATAAGTGGAGAAGTGTACCGGTGAGTCAAGAACGTTTCAGAATGCCATTAAAGCTCTGGAAGGGGATTGTTCTAGAAAATTCTATAAGGTTCCAAACTAAGAGGTGTGTCGAGAAGGTTCCAGAACGGTCGATAAAGGTCTAGAAAATTCTGGTGGTGGAGTGTGTCTGTGACTCTATAAGGTTCCAGACCGTTCGATAATGTTCTGGATGGAGAACGTTCTAGAAGATTCACAAAAGTTCTATAATGTTTCAAACAGTATGGCGGGGTGTGTCTTAAGAGTCTAGAAGGTTCCGGAATGTTTGAGAAAGTTCTGGAAGCAGAACGTTCCAGAAGATTACTAAAGGTTCTATAAGGTTCCAAAATGAGTAGCGGAGTGTGTCGGTGTATCTAGAAGGTTCCAGAACATTCATTAAGGTTCTCGACTTTAGAAGATCAAGGTTCCAAACTGGCGGAGTGTGCTGGTGAGTCTAGATGGTTCTAGAACGTTCGATAATGCTTTAAAAAATTCTGGAAGGAAAAAGTTCTGAAAGATTCCCGAAAGTTCTATAAGGTCACATGGAGTGTGGTGGTGGTGTCAGTAAGTGTGTCAGTGAGTCTGGAACAGAACGTTCATGGTGGTTCTCGAATGCTTTAGAAGGTTCTGGAAGAAAAACGTTCAAGATTTCAGAAAGTTCTATAAGGTTCCAAACTGAGTGGCGGAGTGTGTCAATTAGTCTAGAGGGTTCCAGCACGTACGATAAAGTTCTGGAAAAAGAACGTTCTAGAAGATTCCTAAAAGTTCTATAAAGTTCTCGAGTGCTTTAGAAGATTCTGGAAGAAGAAAGTTTAAAAAGGTTCTATAAGGTTCCAAACCGAATGGCTGTGTTAATCAGTGAGTCTAGAAGGTTCCAAAAGATTAAGAGAAGGTTCCAGAATGCTCTAGAAAGTTTTGTATGGAGCAAATTTCAGAAAGTTCTATTAGGTTCCAAACTGAGTTGTAGAGTGTGTCAGCGAGCTTAAAAGGTTCCGAAAAGTTCTAAAGGTTTCGAGAATGCTCTAGAAAGTTCTGGAAGGGGAAAGTTCTAAAAGCTATCAGAAAGATCTATAAGGTTCCAAACTGAGTTGTAGAGTATGTCAGCGAGCTTAAAAGGTTCCGAAAAGTTCTAAAGGTTTCGAGAATGCTCTAGAAAGTTCTGGAAGGGGAAAGTTCTATAAGCTATCAGAAAGATCTATAAGGTTCCAAACTGAGTGGGGAAGTGTGTCGGTGGGTCTAGAGGTTCCAGAAAGAATTACAATGCTTTAGAAGGTTCTGGAAGGGGAAAGTTCTATAAGATTTCAGAATGCTCTAAAAGTTTTGGAAGGTTCTCTCTAGAGTGTTATGATTGTGCGTTAAAATATCTGTTGATATTGTAGCAAAGCGAAGACGGTCCAGCAAGGCAATCCTACCACAGGTGCTGAAACTAGCAAAAAAGAGACGTCAACACAATTCTATGCTTACCGAATTATGGTCCCGAGGTGCTAGGTGCAAAATGATAGATTGGACGCCGATACTCATGGAATAATTAAAAAATATGTATGTAGTTCAGATCCTCACATTTCCTCCTAATATATATTTTATATACTTTATGAAAGCCACTTGCATTATTGTGAGTGATACCCTCTGTAACACATAAATTGTGTAATGGTATTCCTTTTTTAAGACTACTCCATTGACCACTTCAGTATTACGTTCAGTCGTTTCTTTGTTTAATATTTTTTATTTAAACATACGGTGACTGCAAGATCACGATGCGGTGACCACAGACTTAAATCAATTTAATATAAATTTAGATGAGGATTCGGAGTCGGATACAAATGACAATAGTTTTTCCTATTGATGATTATTAATTATAAGATCTTAAAACCATTAACTACATTTATACCTGCTTATATATTATTTATTTTAAACTAGCTGTATATAACCCATCAAAAATGATGTGCTTTTGTTAAATATTTCGGCAGCCAGATAATGCTGGGAGAACAGCGCTATCTAGAGTAGCGTCTCGATAACATCAGTGATGGACATTATTAAAAAGAGAATTATGCTCCTTACACCTCATTATTATATTATATCACATTATTATTTGAACATTGTGGTAAGCCTTTTGCATTAGTGTGAGTAATACCCTCTGCAACACGTAAATTGTGAAATTGTATTCGTTTTTTAAACCAACTTCATTGGCCGCTCCAGTAAAACTCTGACCGGAGAGCGGAGTGGTCGTTTCTTTGTTTAATATTTTTTGCTTAAAGATACGGTGACTACAAAATCACGAATATTTTTAAATTGGGAAAGGAGAAATCGCTTTCAGGTCAAACAAAGGAGATAGTTTTGAATGTATATAAATATTTCAAAGAATTATATTAAGGTAAGTTATATAAAGATAAAATCGAAAAAGTTGATAAAATAACCATCAGCGATTGGAAAAATGTTTGCTGACATACAAAAGGAATTGAAACTGAGCACGCGATGAAGGATATTCAAATGGATGAAATCACAGACTTTAATCAATTTAATATGAATTTAGACGAGGATTCAGAGTCCGATACAAACAATTATAGTTTATCTGATTAAAATTAACTATAAGAATTCAAAATTACATAACTACAATTATACCCGTTTATATATTTATTTTTAAAGCCATAATCCGTCAAAAATAAAGTAATTTTATTATATATTTCGGCCGCCAGTTAAGGCTGTGAGAACAGCGCTATCCAGAGTAGCGTAACGCCTTGATATGCCTATGCCTTACAATAGTGGATACACTTACAAGTTTTAATTATACTTAAACTGAAATATTTTAAACAATCATGAAATTAAAAAAAAATCTAATTCAGAGTATTATATTAAAAAAACAAAGTCAATGTCTTTATTTTATAAAACAATTTTGAAATCATACTAATTTTGAAAATGAAATTAGATCAGTTATTGGATTCTAGTTACGGTTACGAATAGATTTCTAAATAATTATTATTTGGGGATTAAAAAATGAAATATAGTTTTTTTATATTACATATATGTTAATTTCAGGTTAAGAAAATAAAATACTATTTATATATTTTTTTGCATCTATCATTTACTCAAAAAAAGAATGTTACGAGATTTTGTAAACGGCCTGTTACTCACACTAATGCTTACCTAAAGTGAATGGACGCTAGCGCTGGTGATGGACATTGTTACATAGAGAATTATATATTTTGATTAATGCCAATGACATATGTGATATGGTAGGTAATGGATTCACTTATTAGTTTTAATTTTCAGTAAACTTAAATATTTAAAAAAATCCAATTTAAAGTATTTTATTTAAAAAAGCAAATACAGGTCGGTTAACTAAAGCTGGCGTGTACAACATTCACACATTTCCCTGCGCATGTGCATGGGGTGATGTCGCACTGCATACGCATCTCAAAAAATCTCTCTGTCTCTCTCGCACAAGGCCAGGCTTATGAGCGTGACAGAGACTGTTATTGTTTTGTTTTTACTACTATTAGGAAATACAGCGTGATGTTTTTTTTAATTCCTTGTTTGTAAGTAAGAGTAAGACATTCTGATGTTGAATCATCAAATTCTTCTAGGGATAAAGATTTAAGTGGCGTAGAAGAATTAATTAGCAATTCTGATTAGAAGCAATACTGTAACAAAATAAATAGTATATTTCTTACAATATCCCATTGTTTATTTTATTTTATATGCAACCACCCAATTGACTCATAGATCTTAAAAACAATGGTTTAATATAACAACCCTCTGATAAATGTAGATTATGTGACAATTATATCAAACTTCGTCATACCAAATGCCTTTAAAAACATTGCATTTTTAATCAGTTAAAATAATATAAAACGATTTTTTTATACATGCTGTATAATAAAATTGCATTGGTGTGAGTACTGAGTACATGCCAGCTTTAGATAACAGACCTGTAGTCAATGTTTTCATTTTATTTAATAACAATTTTGAAATCATATTAATTTTGAAAACGGAATGAGTTTTTGTATAATACTTGTACCTATGCTTATTTTAGGTTTAGAAATAAAATTTATATTAATTTTTTGCATCTGTTACGAGTTTTTGTAAATCCACTGTTACTCACACTATGCAAGTATCTTTCCTATACTGAACGGACTCTACCTACCCTTTTATTTTCAAATATGGAAGGCTTTCACAAACAATATATTTAGGCCTTGTTTGGGCGTAATAAAAATAATTATATGTTAGTTGTCATTCTGAGACATTCCATCTCATTTTAGAACCGCACAAAAGACTTTTCATGTATATTTTGCATGAGAGAGCTTTGATTGTGTGCTTAGTCAATAAGTAATTTTGATGCAATAAAAATGCAGTGATGCATATTATAATAAGATTTTTTAAAGTATTCAGTAGGTACTGCAAAAATAAGGCCATATTATCAAAGTGCGTTTATTAAAATAAAAACTATCAATATTTTTTAAAAGCAAAAATTAGGCTTAAAAAGATTGACTTTTGCAGACAAAATATTTAATTGTGGGACTGTAGGTAGAGCACAGTATGTACCTATAATTAGTTAGGAGAAATTTCAAATTGGTATGGAGAATTTATATTAGATACGGTAGTAATTTACTAAAATCTATAAATTGTACAGTATTGGCATAATCCTTTATCAAACGTTATCTTAGTTACCATTATCATCACAAATTCATGTAATGCATTGTTCTTCTACAAATACGTAAATATATTGTGTACTGATGACCAGATTATATGTATACAAACAAGGTACGATTATCTTCTGAAAAATAAGAAAATGGCTACGCCAAAGCTGGAACTGAAATCCGTAAACATTTTATTATTATCATAATTAACATTCTGGGTGGGGATTACACTGCCAATAAGCAGTAACATGTAACAACTGAACCACTCGTTAAGTTAGTGTAATTATGTCAACAGATCGGTGCATTAGCCCGCCAATTACAAAATTGTTTTTAAAGTATTACATTCATTCGTTTTAACAAAAAAGTGACACTTATAGATCGCCTTAATATTTAAATTTACACGAAATACTTACAAATCAGCAACATTGTCAACGATAGAAAGAAATCTAAATTATTTTCTACAGAAATGACTAATAAAATCATCACTTAACCTTATCATTATGTACCTACCTACCTACTTTATAGTTCATGGATTAACACCACATGTTACCGGTAGATTGTCAACCCTGCAGCCTGCTTCTTAGCCTGACGTCAGTCTCTTCACCTTTGCAAAACAAAAAATGTATATCAGAAGCATGTAGTAAACTATTTACAATAAATATTTGTTACGTTTTATATTGTGGTAGGTCTAAAAGTGAATATATATAAAATTTATTACTTTTTGGTGTTTAAAAAGTGGAACGTGATCTAAAAAGTGTACAATAATTGGATAATTGAGAGAAGTGACAGATCGAAAATGTTAAATCTGCAGTAGCGGGCGGTCGCCATCTTCGAGATGGGTTTTCTAGTTCTTGTCACATTTTGATTATTTAAAGTGTTGAATAATTAGCAAATTATTACGGTGAAGTTCCAATGTTAATGTGTAACCAATACAGTTTGCATTGGCGGCCTTAAGACGTCTCCAAGGTAAGATATTTTAATCTAAACGTGACCATTCTCTGGACTTTTGATACTACGATTGGAATTAGAATTAATTTAAGTATTAGATTTTGTCAATATATCCGCTATATTGTAATAAACACTTATGCTTATTGTCTAACTCTTAGATGTGTGTGTTTGTTAGATAACTCGAGTGAACATTTTCATCTAAAATCCTCCTTTATCTCAGCATTCATTAACCGCATTAGAAAAGTTAGTGCTTGCATATTACTTATTCAATTGACAAAATAAAACATGGATATTCGTGATTTGCTTACGGATATTCTCTCCAATTGTACTCGGTGATATTAAATTTCCCGTGATGTAAATAGACCGAAGACTTATCGAAAGCAGAGCAGTTGTGCATTAACATTGTCGCAAAATCTTATTTCTCGCTAGAAGGATGTGGCATGATTACCATATTTAGATACAACATTAAGCATTGTGATCGACGTATTTTTTACATTGAGCTCGGTATGAAAATAATAATTGGTCAAGCGTTTATAACAAGTGTCTTAGGTTAGACTGGCTCCGTTGTTGACATGTCACGACATTCATTCCTCTCTCCCCAACACAACTGAAGATTTGTAACTTGATTTTCTCAAATCTTTTTGTTTATCGGATTAAAATTTATATGTCGCCAGATATAAATTCGTCATATATTGTGTATTTGTTATTTTTATTCGGAATGCGTTTACTTACTCGTATTATTTAACGGCGTACAGGAATATCCAATTATTGAATTAAACGTTCGGTGTAACCGATGGATTTACTTTTTCCTTTTTTTTACTTCATTTCTAGAGCACCGGATATTTTTGATAGATGTTCAGATTTCAAGCATTGTTTTCCAACGCAATATTGGTAAAAGTATTATTAGTGTAGTGTACCTACTTAATAATCGGTATGATACTACATAAATAATCAACATGCAGTTGACTCAAACTAGCGATAACAATGTTTATTTTCTTTGTCCTAATAACCCTCTTCATAGCCTTCCATATACCTGGTGGTAAATTTGCTTCAAAAGTCTACATCGAAATACACATTATAATAAGCCTGGCTAAGGGATCGTAGCGACCGAGAAAACGAGCACAATCCTTCAGTTATATTGGTAATTGGTGAACTAATACGGATGTGTATATTATGTGGATATTACAATGGTTTGGTATTTTTAACGTTTTTAACGAGATTTTCTTGATTTAAAGTGTAGTTTGGCTGACTCAATTGTGATTTGAAAAGTTTAAATCCCTTTCGACCGAACTAGCAGAATAGAGTGCCATGATACATAAAACACATGATAAGTCTCATGTTTTTCAAACTTTAATATTAGCAATGAAATAGCCTGCACATTTCCGTAAAATTCGTAATCTTTCAAGAAATGAATTTACTGGGTTCAGTGGTCCTCGAGGTCGTTATTGTAAATTGCAAGCAAAATCCGATGTTCTATTTTTTCTAGAGTCGAACAATTTGTTGCTTTTTATTTTATAATTATTTTTTTATAAATTCATTCTTTCGCAAGCGGTAATCAATAATAAGATAAAATAAGTAAATTATTCGTGTCATTAACTAATAGCATGTTCTGTGGTGCAATATATGAGGAGCATACGTGTAAAAGCCACATTAAAGTAACATTATCCAGTAGTAAAATTAAAGTGGATACTCTGCAAAAAATCGTTTTCACACCAGTGGAAAATTAACAAATGCATGAACATCAATTTTTTATTAATAATCGAATAGTCTGGATAGTAAATTGCCATAGTTGAGCATTTTTAAATTTATTGATTGATATTTGCGAATAGGTATGCTTCTCAAATTTTGAATGTGATGAGAATTAGTCGATCACATTGATCTTTGAAACGAAATGTTTTTTCCATGTTCTCCACCTGTAGGAACTAGAGGTTGGTGACAGCCTAGAAAAATATGCAGACGATTTTAATAGGCCGTGAAAAGTTAAGGCGATCGTCTAGCAGAATGAGCAAATTTCACCATTTTTTCTCATATCTTCTCTTGCGTTTTTTATCACATTTTTGTAGCGACATAACTAATTTTAAAATTTATTCATCAGGTTACATATATTTTAAATACGAATATCTTATTAAAATGTCATAAACTAAATGAAATAATTGATTAATAAATTACCAAACCTTCGATGTTTTAAAAATGAAGAAAATTGCTCCACTTTGTGAGCCTTTTATGACTGAACGGCGTGTTGAGATATCTTTTTTATTCAATAATATTACAAAGTAAACAATTATCTTAAATTTGTTACAATTATAGCAAAATCTGTTAGTTTGTTTACATGCAATTTATGTTTTAAAAAATACTGTTTTTTAAAAATATTTTATTTTTTTGTGGGATTTTTTCAATTCTTTTTACATGGTTGACAACTTTTTTACTTCAATAGTCAAAAGAATAGATATTATTATTTTACAATAAAAACAAAAAAAAATCAAAATCTTTGTCGATATTCCTGATTTTTTAGATATTTAATCAAGACGCAACGTATTTATGACACAATACGCAGTGCCTTGATTTAAATAGCTAAAATCTGAAATCGAGAATAATTTTTTGATTTTTTTTTGTATTAATTTTAGAATAATAATGTCTATTCCTTTAATTTATTAAAGAAAAAAAGTTATAAACTATTTTAAAAGGATTGAAAAAAACACACAAAAAATAAAAATAATTTAAAAAACAGTGTTTTTTAAAACATAAATTGCATGTAAACAAACTAACAGATTTTTCTATAATTGTAATAAATTTAAGATAATCGTTTATTTTGTAATATTATTGAATAAAAAAGACATCTCAACACGCAGTACAGTCATAAAAGGCCCATAAAGTAGAGCAATTTTCTTCATTTTTAAAACATCGAAGGTTTGGTAATTTATTAATAAATTATATAATTTAATTTGTGACATTTTAATCAGATATTCGTATTTAAAATATATGTAACCTGATGATTAAATTTTAAAATGAGATATTTCCATGCAAAAATGTAATAAAAAACGCAAGAGAATATATGACAAAAAATGGTGAAATTTGCTCATTCTGCTAGACGATCACCTTAAGAATAATCGTGGAAAACCGCTAGCACAGCAAGGCCATAAACGCAGTTGCTATGCAATGAGATTGGATTATTGGAATGGTTTCAATTTTCAATTACTTGTAGGTACCACGATGTGCGGAAACTAAAGGTTATTTTAGTTGTGACAAAATATTAGAACATTAAAGTATTCTAATATTTGGACAAAATTACCTATTTCTCAGTTAAGATACGTTGCTCATGTTGGGTATACCTATCAAGGGCGGATCCAGCTTTGGCGCCAGGGGGGTCACATAGTCGTGGTCAAGTCACAAGAAGTTATAATTTAATATTGATAATAATAGATACTTACAAGTAAAACGTAGGTATTTTATTAATAAATGTAACTACCTACTGTACTTAAAAATACCTACCTATATTTAAATAACAAAATCAATTTTTCTTTTACGTCTTCTCCCGAAACGCGTTATTACTTCATCTACTTCAATGGGTACGTTTTTATGGACGTGGAGAAGTGGCAGTCCGGTTAGACGTTCTTCAACCATTGAAGCTCTTAGCCACGATTTGATTCTTCGCAACGTAGAGAAAGATCTTTCCGCTGTCGCTACACTAACAGGTAGTGTAGCCATAATACATAAAAATTTTCTTATATAAATACATAAAAATAAAAAAATAAAAAAAAATAAGGTCGGAAATCGACTGCGGTATGTCCTGACTCCGCTGCCATTTCACCATCCACAGCCGATATTCGCTTACAACGACAGAAACGGGAGTATTATCTAGTAACAATGTATAATCGGTTGCTAGTTGTTTCACAGTTTCGATGTCTTGATTACTGTATTCGCTTTTTGGCATGAAAACGCTTAGTTGAAACAAATAAAGTATTTCAAGAGAGAGACGGTCCTGTAGCTCACTTATTATTGAATCCAGAAGAGGGATGCATATTAGGGTGTCCCGTCCATGTATGAGAAAAAAAATTTGAGCTACACAATCACAAGAGGTATCAAAATTTGCGTAATTTTACACAAATTGCGAAAAAGGTAACAAAAAATAGAAATGTTTGTCACCTTGAGGGCTCTACCGAGCTTTGAAGTTTTGTAAATTTTACGTTTTTGTAGAGTTAAACCATTTGCCTAAAATAATTTAAAAAATCATGTTTAAAAGGTATTTTAGTATCGAAATTAATGAAACAAAGCACAAGAAAATAAAATAAACAAAATATAGATTATAATCAATGAGAAAAACAAAAAAATTTAACTTATTTTTGGGTCCAAAATTTGGCATTTCTGCTCGAGATAGCATCCTGGTTCTAATAAAGCCTTTGTGAGGCGTCTGTTATATTCTCTAGGACCCGAAGTGCAACCATCTAAGGTCAAGAATAAATGACGAAGAGGTAATTCATTGACATGAAGCATACAAACACACCGTTGTAACGGTCTCTGAAAATACTCCTCTAAATATTGAATCACGCCACCCTTCCAATCGGTGTTAGTTGCAGTTCCGTCACATTCAACGCAAATCACGTCATCTTAATTCCAACCTCGACCCTCTACTAAAGTTGTGATCGAAGTAAGAATTTCCTTTGCAGTGCCACGTCTTTCGGTATTGTATGTCCCCAAATAAATTTATCCAGGCTGTGCTAAAATTGAGATGTGGTCTTCTAAAACTTCTTTGCGATGGTCTTTTCATCCATCAAAGTAAATGCTTTTTATAACAATACCTCCAATATCTTTTGAAGCTTCCGGGCTTTAGATACATCTCTGTAGATCTTATTTTTATCAATAACCAGAGTTAAATCTTCGGTAGAAACCATGCCGACGTCAGTCAAAACCGCAGAAGCAACAGCAACAGCAGATTGCGTGGATAAACTATCATAGATTTTAGCAACTGTCTGCAAAGGCAATGTATTCCAATTCGCCGTTGAATTAAATGGTGGTCGATTTTGTCGGGGATGCCTCTGTTATCGGATGCGTTTCTGGGGAAGATTCACGCACTGAATCTTCATCACAATTTGCTGAGACAGAATCGGTTTCTTGAGTAAAACACGACTTTTTTGTTACCCTTATTGACTCTAAAATTTATCTCTGTTGTCGTTTAATTAATCTAGCCGTTTCTTTCTTATCAAAACCGCTTATAACCATTTTCCTATCATTTATTTGATCCAACAAAAACTTATCTCATTGATGTAAACTTTCTTACGTTTTAGACACGAACTAGATTCAAACGAAGTGTATTTTTACAAACGGAAACGTCAAAAAATTTCTCAGATGACTAAAAAACATTTCAGTTTATTTTTAAAACTATCATTTCGTTTGTTTTTGGGGTATCTTTTCAAATTGAGATACTTTTCGAAATTGGATTTCACTAATTAAATAACTCGTTCCTTAGTTGCAACTGGAATCGAAGTTTTGGTCCAAATATTGTTGATCTCTTCGGAAACAATCACATATTTATCTGATTTGGATCGATCTTTTCAATTTTGCATGAATTTCAGGTCTTTCTTGACAAATAAAATAAATTAAATGACGTCCCTTATAGTTGGTAGCTGCTGATTGTCAAGTTCTTTGTATGGTCCGAACATAGCTACGCCTCGAACTTCTTATTTAAAAATCACTAAATCCGCTTTTACTACTGTAACAATCGCCATGGTACTTTTATGGCATAAAAATTATTTTGGCTACGAAGAAAACACTCGCGAGTCAAGTCAAGAAAGTCCTCAAAACAAGTTCAAACTTGAGGGTATTTGCAGGTACCTAACAAATTCGAAGTTGCTGGTAACGTGTTGTTGTATGCAAATCGAAACGTCATGTATGATTTACACCTAAATAGAATAAAAAATAAATATTTTTTTGTATTTAGTTCAGGAGCCATAATTGAGGATAGCGAAATATCACCATAAAAATGTCAATTTTTCAAAACTTTGTAGATCGGTAGAACCCTAAAGATATAGTTTTATTTTATTTTTATTATTTTGGTAATCTACGCTCAATTACGCAAATTTTGAGAGGTCTTGTGTTAAGATAAGCCAAAGAAAAATTTATCGGGACAGCCTAATGTATATGATTCTGCGGAAATACTCTTCAGCAGATTGAGCAGGTTGGTTATTGGCCCTATGTATTTGTCTTGACACTATTCTGGGACATTTAATTTTTACATCTAGCTGCTCAGCTACTTCTTTAGCCTCTTCAAAAAGCTGTCGGTAAATTACGTCCGCATTTTCTCTTTTATTTTGTAGAACACTTACAGTATCATTAATAGCGTCCGCAGCTTTTTTTAATTCAATCGAGTTCGATTGCAGTATTCTACTTAAAGATACAGTAGTACCTGAAAAATAAAAAAGTTAGTAAGTGACTGAATGTGAGTATGAGTATTTTAATTAGTGGTCCACCTAGGTCCTGGACCCAGCCCAGGGGGGGGTCATGACCCCCATGACCCCCCCCCCCCCTGGATCCGCGCTTGATACCTATGTACATATTTAAATCAATATACGTAATGATCATTTCTTTGAAAAGTAATCTCGCGTTCGGACGCCATTTTTACACTAACGAGGTATCATATTGATTAATTATATACAATAGATTCCGGAGACACAAGTTGCAGGCCACCAGAAGTGCACATAACTTAGGGCACTCTTCCTCACATAGTGTTCCACCTCATCCCGTAACATTTCTATGAAATTCAGAATGCCGAGGTGGTCAATGTGTTTGGGTATATCTGTTGCAAAATGAATTCCTGCCGTTTCTCTTTTCCGATAAAGCAATAAAGATATTTTTGGACCTTGCATATAAACAAAAACCGGACCTTATTAACCTGTTCCCTCTTTCTTTTTTCATAATTCCATTAATGCAGATCCTAATTCAGCCGAAGAAAAGCAGCCCCACACATTTGGACCTACACCGAGGTTCACCATCATAGCACATCATTTTGATTTTTTTTTATTAATCACTTAGAAAGATACGAAGGAAAGAATCGAGAAAGAAGCTACACCAGTATTAAACTCGAAACTTTCTATTGGTAGATTTACATTTTTAAATTATTTTATATTATATTATATAAAATAAAAATAGTGATGTGTACACCGAATACGTGTCACATTAAATGGGACTACCTTTGTGGTCTCCCGAAACGAGACTTAAACCCCGTGATCACCGATCATTAGGCGGGTATCTAAACTACTAGACCAACAAGCTACTTATCAATTACGCCACGGTAACTATACAATTACGTCAATTTAGGACTACATAACTGTACATTT
This sequence comes from Agrypnia vestita, assembly GCA_016648135.1. Classification (NCBI taxonomy): domain Eukaryota; kingdom Metazoa; phylum Arthropoda; class Insecta; order Trichoptera; family Phryganeidae; genus Agrypnia; species Agrypnia vestita. The sequence continues at coordinate 83,321 of JADDOH010002247.1, forward strand.
TTCGATAGATATTCTGTGTGTTTCTTTCTAAGTGCTTTATCTTATTTAATTAAGTATATACGAGTATATAATAATATAAAGAACCATATTCTAAAATTGCAATCCACGATGAATGGTGATTTCATTAATTTTAATTAATAGATAATAGATTTTATTAATAGATAATACGTTTCCTCATTCATCTACATTCCAGTTTTGGTGATCCAGATTTTTCATCTTCTTCTTTTTCGTTGTTCTTTTTTCGATTCGAAAACGATTCTTGTTCTACTTTGATCTTGCAATACGATCTTCGAGATTTGCTATCTCTAGACATCTTTTGCCATCTCCCTGTGCATAGAAAATAAAAGCCCCAGCGTGTCTACTATTGATTTTCGCTTTAATTACTGGTCCGTTAATTTTTCTTGATATCCTCTGCAAAAGTCTATACTTGACAGATCTATTTTACTCTTGTAAATTCTAATAACAGACCGAGAAATGCAATCGTGCACTTTTAGACGTCTATATTTTAATTTTTCAGCAATCTTCTCAATCTCACTTTCTTTTGGTGTAGCTTAACGATTGACTTTCGATTTTAAATAATTAATATTTTTTGATCTGCCCATTTTAGGAACCAAAACCGTGATATCTTGTTGAACACTTTCTCTGTGCCAATTTAATGTTGTTATCTTCTGTCTTTTATACACATAAACCCATCTTTTGTTCCTTGGTAGAACTTCCGAATCATATTTCACCTTAATCTACTTTTGTCTATTTCGGCATAAGGGCAACCCGTCTTAGGCTGATTTATGGTAAATTTCCTGGAATAACTCGTCCTAAATAAAATGTAGCAAATATTATTGAGACCAGTGAATATATTTTGAAAACAAACGCATAACAGCTGTCCTGTACCGATAAAATTACAATTTATCTATTTGAAATAATTATTGACCTCAACGTTTTTGATCCCACTTTTGAGCCGTGGATATCCACCGAACCATAGGTTTAATTGAATTATCTACTTACAAGTTTTTAATACGATATAGTAGGTGTTTGAAAATTTATTACTAAAGTTGTGAGTACACACAATCGACAAAATTGGGACCGCCAGCTGTAAAAAATGATGTCGTCCTAAATAAAGCTTCTATAAATTCTATTTGTTAATAGAACTAATATACGTAACTCCAACTTATTAAGGTAACGAATGCACCCCTTTTAATTGAATAAAACTAACAGTTCAGCAATCGGCTATTGCCGATTGCTTGCTGCTAGGCCCTGCGGGCGGCTGTATGGACCGCTGCGGTCCGTAGTGGCCGCTGCTCGGCTTGTAGTGCCCGCTACGCGGCCATTGGTATTTACAATTGGCTATTGTCCAATGTACGTGGCTTTCTCAAGCATCAGAATTTCGAAAACGCAATATTATTATGCTAATACATATTTGCTATTTTCACTTCAGAAAAAATCGAAATCTTTTTTCAATCTCGTCTAATTTCAACTATTAAAAATTTAATTTACGGCATTTAAAACAAAAAAATAATAATTTACGGAATTTAACAGCGTTAACAATGTCGTTTATGTGAAAAGGAAACTGCTGAATGATACATTCACGCAAAAACTTAACCTAGAAACAGTAACTACGCATTAGGTAACGTGTGTGTTTTAACCTCACAATTTAGGCGCGTAATATAAAGATATAACCTCACGATATTAAAATGTGTTTCGCGTTCATTTTCATGTAATTTAGGCGCATAATATAAAGATGTAGCTAAACACGTTTCACCTGTCAAACGGTCGTTTGTCAAAATTCAATATCGATATAACTTGCCAGGAGTAAAAATAGAATTGATTGAAGAAAATGTGGTATTTCGTTATTTCTAATCAATAAAAATCATATTCGTATTAAATAATGCATATAATATTTCTACATATTAAATTATATCTAAATCTATTTTAAAGTGATCTGTAAAACTCAAAAAAATCAATCCTTTTAATGTACCTACTCTAAAATGTTTTTTTTAACTGGCAACAGAAATCATCCACTTACCGCAACATCATCTTTTTTAGCGTAATTAATAAATAGATACTTACTTTTTGGTTTATTTTAGGTATACAACTTCTTATTTAAAAAGTTTATTAATTTATTCAAAATATAATATATCACATAAAAATTGAGGCAGTATTGCATCGAATGAAAAGGTGTTTCAACACACATTATGTAAACAATAAAAACTTGGCTTAAAATGATAAAATTTAAATAAAATATACATTTAAGGAAGAGTAATTTATTTATTTATCGATATTAAATGGGTCCAACAATGCCGTAACCTCCTCTGGAAGCCGTCCACATTTTAGTCAGCAATTTTCTCAAACTGGATATTATTGCATCAGATGATATTAATAAATTATATATTGTACTGGAACATGCAATTTGAGTAAAGGTAATATGTATGACAGTTTTTTTTATTTCCTCCACTTAGAGGTGATTTATGAAACAAATGACATAGGTATTACTCTGCCTGATTTTTTACATGTAACTTGGTGGTAAGTGCGTTATGAGTAATTTTGATCTTTCTCTTCAAGGGAAAAATATTCACCGAGCTTACGACCCTTAAGGTAGTGGATTATAGGGTTTGAAAAAAAAAGTCCTACATGATAGTGACCTCATATCCGTAGATGTGACATTTCCTACACTAATGTAATCCATGGGAGAGTACATACTACAAGGGGGTGACACTTATTGGAAATATAATAATATAATAATAAACAAAAAATAACACAACTCGACTTCTAGATACAGTCTTACACATTCCTTATACCTTACCTTACCTTCTAAATTATTATTGCAGTCTTATACAATCTTAGCGTAAAAAATAAAATTACTAAAGAATAAAAACAACAAACTTAAAAAAATCTTAATCGGCTGCAACAAAATCACGAATCAGTCATAAATCGTGCCAATTAATTTGTAGTAATCATTTAATATTATTAGCAGGATTCGAAAAAATCCGATTTTTTTAATAAAAATCAAAAAATCGGATTTTTTTATACATATCCGATATAATATCAAAAATAGGACATATATCCAAACTTTTTTTCTCCTTTTTTGCACACGTCGATTTATACAAACTCGAAATAATTGGGAAATTTATTTATTTTATTTTGTATATGATTTATTATTTATTAAATAAATGAATTGCATACCTACTGAAAAAAGAATATATATGCAATTATTATACATAAGTTATAAAAGTTGCTCTTTCTAATGTAGTGTTATGGGTGTTTGTTTCTTTGTGTGAAATAAAAAACGGATTATATGAAACAAATTAAACTAAAAAATAACCGTAGCACTTTTAAAAATACAACTAGCGCCATCTATTAAAATTTGCAGAAAATTTTCTTGGATATATATATAAAAAATAAAATCGAGCCTTAAATATCGTGATATATATATATCATGATATACAATATCCACGGATATTTATCCTCGAACCCTGATTATAAGCATTCGTAAGTAACGTATAGAATATTTAATTAATTAAGTTTGAATTATAGTCTCACAAATACGAAGCTATTTATATATATGAGAAAAGGGAATATTTATTTATTTTTTAACTTCAATATTATCAAACAATAATTCTCCGCGCCGACCAGGTGTGGGTTCGGTTAAAATAGCAATTATACCATGACAAATTATATCAAGGAACAGGGAATATATCTTCAGGTTCTATCCAAAAAAAAGGTAATGTGATTTTTGATAGTTATTTTTTTTTTTTGTAAATTTATTTCTTCGTCCTTCGCCATCAAATTGACCAACGAAATACTTTTCCGTTTTTTTCGACAATAATCTTGCAACTATCCACATTCCTTCTTTTAAAACAAGGGATCGTGTGCTGCATGGTTGGTAATCATCCGCTTCTAACACCGGAACATAGTTTGCATTTGTTCAGAACTCGAATCATCATTTTCATTTGCTCTAGACCCCAAAACATTCTTTTCATGTATACCAGGCCCCGAAACATTGATTTTTCAAATTCTGAGGCTCTGTACTAGCGTGAAACATGCGCACTGATGAAATCAAAAAAGCCTTTCTTCAATGAATCATGAGGACACATTTTACTATTGTCGTCTCTTTCTAGGATTTTTTTTAGGAAGAGTATTTGCCTTTGATGTTTTGTTTAAAATAACTTTGACAGGGCTCTTTTTTTAGTGACCAGGTTCACTTTTCTGCTTGCTGCTCTTCTTAAAAATTTTACTTGCAAAGTATGTATTTTCTTTTTCATAGTTTTTACTTGTTCTTTTTGTTTACTTATTATCAAGATGGACTTCTTACCGTTTACCCTTGCTATTTTAAGTCCTGTTTTCCTTTGTCGGCTTTGAGTATCACATTATGAAGAGCTTGGACTAGTCTTTCCTAATAATACAGGTGTCGACCTGGATGACCGTGTAGAGGAGTCATGGGCGCAAGCTAACTGTGGATGTGATTTTCTTCAAGAAAATTAACCAACACTGTTGGTGATCCTCTACGACTGCATATTGCCTCGCTATTAGTTGTCTTAAGAGTTTTCTCTCTTTAAGTGATTCAATAGACTTTTTTACGCTTTTCCTTCAATCGACTCCTGGATTTGTTTTCTCTCCACTATTTGCGTAGGTTCCGGTGTTTCCCGGGTGTCATGTCACGAACAAGCTTCACTTGTAGCTTTTTTCTGCGTATCGTGCTCTGAATTTTTCTTTAGTAGATACAAAGCAGGGTCAGCTTTGATACATGCTCTCCGTTTTCGTTCAGTCACGTTTTTGTTGAGGTATCCATTCCGCAGTTTTTGGACTATTTTTGGGGTTTGGTATCTAAAATAAAAATAAATAAATGAAGCATCCCGCAAAACCGCGCCCATATACGATAGTCATGGGTAAATTTTTATACAGATCCATAGAAGTGACGTCCATGGAAGTGACTTTTTTCATTAAAATTGTAGAAACATAACTTCTAAATCAAGCATGAACATACAAATTTAGTACAGTGTTTTTGATACATATTGTAACGGACAGGGTGAATTAGTGTATGCAATGTTGTAATGTGCATCATATTGTATTTTATTGTGAGAAAATGTATTGGAATTTTTTGTGAAATAAAAAATTGAAATAAGGAATTTTATTCACACCCGCGGGTGCGTGGAATAAGTTAGAAGTTTTGAGCCGAAGGGATTCTTCAGCCGAGTCTCGCTGCGGAGGGCCTCGGTTCCTTTTCGCCGTTGAATCCGCCGACGGGCAATGAATTTTCCCTCACCTGACCGCCTATAAACTTCTAACGCCCAGTACTCACGTTCCGAGCTCCCGTATGAAATGCGTATGGGGTTACCTTCTGCGGGAGCTTAAAGGTCTGCACCGGACGCCATCGTGGAGATGGCTGAACTTGAACTTACTGAGTACTGGCCCAGTACTCATATTCCGGGCTCCCGTACTATAAGATGAGTATGTCTGGTAAATAACTCTCACGGGAGCCTGAAGGTCTGAACCGGACGCCATCGTGGAGATGGTCCATCATGAGCTTAATGAGTGTTGGAAGACCGCGAGGAAATATTGTGTGTGGTTTCCTCCTGGAAGCGGAGAAGGCCTGCCGGGGCTTGCCCCGTACGAGGCAGTACGTCATGGTAGTCGGCGCCGCGAGCGGAGCGCGGCAGATATTGATGAGGTCGATATTTTGATCGACAAGTGTGGCCGCTACCGGGGACGCAGAACTATAATTGTAGTGTTTTTGCATTCCTTAAAATGATATAGGCGCGCCTGAGAGTTGAATAAAGAAATTGGTTTTACGGCGCTTTTGAAATGCCTATAACTCAGTAAATATTAATCTGACATAGCTGAAATTGCTGTCCAAACACGCGCTTGCACGCGCTCTTTACCTTTTTTATAGCAAAACTTGTGAAAATATTGTTTACGATTTTTTATGAAAATCTGAGCCCTTACCGGCAAATTTATTTTTCATTTTATTTGGTTTTTGTAGGACCCAGCATGTCCAACGATTGTGTTATTACCATCTGCTAGGTCTGGTACGTTAAATAACACAATTTAAAACCCCAGGAGGGCTGCAATGCATTATTACAATTTATTTTTCATCTGTTATCGAGATCTGCCATTCTCTGGGCTGAAACGTCGCGTCTGGCGAGGTTATCTATATGGCTGCTAGGTGCGTGGCGTCGCCGCCCAGGAATTCGGCGTTTTTATTGGATTAAAGAATCTGCTATGATATATTCTATTATAAATTTAAAAAAGTATAAATAAAGAATGCATTTGTTTTTGGCGAGTATCTGTTACACGATTCGTGTGTTACTGTATACGCCGTTGGACAATCTTTTCGCTGATTTTTATTTCTTCACACTGACCGCTTGTTTTTGGACTTTCTGCATCTTCTGGAATTTTGAACCCCTGCTTTCTGACTTGGACATTGCTTTGGATTTATATGATTGGCATCATCATTAATTTTGCCATAATCGTCGTCCATTGGTGCATTGTGACATGAATATCCACTGCACTCGCATGAATTTGCTCGCACATAGCTGAACAAAGTATCCTGACTTTCTACATCTGCAATAATTCCCACGAGCAGATTTACAGGAACATGACACTAAATGGAGAAGATCATTTGGCGCTAAAGTTTTCAAAGAAGTCACTGGTTGAAGATCTTTTTTCTCTGCTCCATTTTCATATACAGACTCCCACTTCCATGCCCATTCAGTAGCTAGTAAACTATTTTCTAACCATTTTTGGAATTGCAAGTAAACTCTTAGTATCTATGTGTTGTTGACATGCCTCGGTTGTGGGGGTAATTTTGCCAGATCGAAATTTGATCGTAAATTTGATTTTCTGTCAGATTCATAAATTTGAAGTAAGGAGCTTCATTTAAGTTTGTTTGTCTATTGATTCCATATAGTCCAAGGGTAAATCTTTCTCCACTAACTAGCAATAGTTCTTTCAATATATTTTCTCGCAAAAATATTGAAGCTTGTCGCTGAGCTTCAACCGAAGATTTCACCACTTCAACAGCTTTTATCTTTCCTAAACCATAAAAGCATGATGTAGTATCACATCCGGTCATTGCATGTACAAACAAGAGACTTCTTTCTAATTTTACTGTGCTGCTCGATCAAAAAATCAAAATGTAAAATAGTTTAGTTGGATCCTTGCTACCTTTTTGCTTACAAAAATAAATTTATTTTTCTCTGGAGCCAAGGCCACTAATAAAGTCAATAAATCTGTATCAGATCCTACAACAACAACCTTCTGTAATCCTTAAGCTTTTCTATAGCAACATTCACTATATCTGCTACTGCTTTTAACAATCTTTTTTTGTTTCCTAAAAAGTTTTCCTTAGGTGTACTTAGTACATTTTGTATTTTCTTCAAAATAGATGTCACATGAACTTTTCTTTAAGGCTCTTGTACTTTTCTCTTCGTTTTTAGTGTTTGAATGATCTGGATATCTGAATGGAAATGGATAATGTAGCTTTGTAAACATTATTTGAAATAGCATAGTCACAATAGTTATTTACAACTCCTCCGTAAGTTGAATCGTTTGGCCAGCTCACATAATGAAGGAATTAAAAATTCCCGTCTAGTAAAAATTCTGCATCATGAAAATCAACATAATTTTGTAAACCATTTTCAAATATCTTCATCAATGAAGATTTTATTCCTTTACGGAGTGACACATCAAATATAGATGGCGACCTAACAGCTAACTCGTATGATAGCTTATAGTTTCATAGGATTATAGCAATGCATAAAATTCTGGTGAAAAGCTGTTGAGGATTGACTATTACTTCTTTTGATCGAACCTTCACCATCCTTGGCTTGGCCTGAATTTTCACTTGGTTTTTTCTGTGTAACTTCAACTCAAAGAAGTTTTTTTCGGCGCATTTTATGATACATAACCAGATGACAAAGATAGAAGTTCTCCCGATTCCTTTGTAAATGGATTACGTTCTTGAAGCCATGAAGTAAATAAACTTTTATATATCTAACTGATCTCGCTTCTTCCTTGAATTCCTAACTTCTACATGTTGTTCATTGAGTGTTATGGAACTTCCCAAAAAGTCTTCTAAGGCTTCATGTACCTTTACAAAATAGGGGGTTCCATGTATCCATTTAGAAAGTGTACTTTCTGTGATGCCTCTACCATGCGTCAAACCTACGACAGATTTCATTGGGCGCATAAGGCATTGCTCAATACTCATATCAGGGTTCGAAAAAATACTATTTTTATAATAAAAATCAAATTATCGGATTTTTTGATATATATTCGATATAATATCAAAAATTGGATATATATCCAAACTTATTTCTCTCCTTTTTTGCACACGTCGATTGATACAAACTCGAAATAATTAGGATATTTATTTTTTTATTTTGTATATGAATTATTATTTATTAAATAAAAATTACTGTAAAAAGCTTATTATGCAATTATTATATATAAGTTATAAAAGTTGCTCTTTCTAATGTAGTGATATGGGTGTTTGTTTCTTTGTGTGAAATAAAAAACGGATTATATGAAACAAATGAAAATAAAAAATAACCGTAGCACTTTTTAAAATACAACTAGCGCCATCTATTAACATTTGCAGAAAGTTTTCTTGGATATATACCAAAATAAAAATCGAGCCATAAATATCGTGATATATATCATACAATATCGTAACCCACAAATTGACGATTTTGAGTTTACTTTGTATTTAATAGGTATTTAATTATATCTTTAATTCCAAGAAAAAAAATATAATTAAAAAACGTTATTTATTGCAAAATATTATTTTTTCTTTCTTGGAATTAAATATATAATTAAATACATATGCTACAGAAGCTATAATCTCGGACGCCTTCAAAAACAAGGATTGGTCAAAAGTGACCTAGAAAGCCAGATGTAGTTTATAGGGAATAATAAAGTTGTTATTGTGGAATCGGAAATATTCATGGCAGCTTTCTTTTCGCTGTAATCTTTGACATTAATATTCTTCAATCCCCTAAGTACACTTTTCTTTGTGTACGCTCGTATCCTTATACTCTCAGGGGCTTTAAATGATCCAGAGTATTGCTTTTTGATCTTCACTTCAGTTTCTACTTTAGTAGCTGGTACAATACATTGCATTCCACCCATAGTGTGAAAAGTGTTTAGGCCATTCAATGTTCGAATATTGACATCAGCGTTTTCAAAAACATGTTGGAGAAAGGCACCTTAATTTACTTTTGACGATCCTGCACATATCAATGCATTATTATAATATATTGATGCTTCATAATAGGATGCACAGACACCCATTGAAGAAAGCATGTTGATTAAATGTCTGGACCCATACAAACGAGGAAGTGTAAGTGTTAATCCAACATGTAGGGGCGAAAAAAAGGATCTAGGTCTAACAGGTATTATACAGTGATTAGAGATGTAGAGGTGTAGGGAGGGGAGGGGAGACTTAACTGCGCACTTATTATTGTTCACGTGATCTACGTGTGATTCTGAATACTCACCCTCGAATACTAGTTATATGAATACTGCTGAAATGCTTAAAAATTGTTTCGATCTACTTTTATCGAATAATGCATAACTAATGAGTTAAGTTTCTAAACATGCAGAACAACATGTAGAAGTTAGGGATTCAAGGAAGATGCGAGACTAGTTAGATATACAAAAGTTTACTTCATGGTTTCAAGAACAAAATGCATTTATAAAGAAATCGGGAGAACATCTGTCTTTGTCATTTGGTTGTGTATCATAAAATGCGCGGAAAAAACTTCTTTGAGTTGTAGTTACACAGAAAAAACAAAGTGAAAACTCATGCCAAGCTAAGGATGGTGAAGGTTCAAAAGAAGTTATAGTCAATCCTCTACAGTTTTCAACAGAATTTTATGCATTTGCTATAGTTCTATGAAACTAAAAGCTATCATACGAGTTAGCTGTTAGGTCGCCATCTATATCTGATGATGTGTCACTCCATAAAGGAATAAAATCTTCATTGATGAAGATATTTGAAAATGATTTACAAAATTATGTTGATTTTCATGATGCAGAATTTTCACTAGACGGGAATTTTTAATTCATAATGTGAGCTGGCCAAACGATTCAACTTACGGAGGAGTTGTAAATGAGCTTTAAAGCAGAGTATTGCTTTTTAATCTTCCCTTCACTTTCTACTTTGGTAGCTGGTGCAATACATCGCATTCTACCTACAGTGTGAAAAGTGTTTAGGCCATTCAATGTTCGAATGTTGATATCAGCGTTGTCAAAAACATGTTGGAGAAAGGCACCTTCATTTACTTTTTCGATCCTGTACTTATCAATGCATTATTATAATATGTTGATGCGTCATAATAGGACGTACAGACACCCATTGAAGAAAGCATGTTGATTAAATGTCTGGACCCATACAAAAGACGAAGTGTAAGTGTTAATCCAATGTGTAGGGGCGAAAAAAGGATCTAGGTCTTACAGCTATTATACAGTGATAGAGGTGTAGAGGTGTGGGGAGGGGAGACTTAGCTGCGCACTTATTATTGTTCACGTGATCTACGTGTGATTCTGAATACTCACCCTCGAATACTAGTTATATGAATACTGCTGAAATGCTTAAAAATTGTTTCGATCTACTTTTACGTTTTTCTAAACATAAAAATTAAAAGACCAAATAATTCAGGTAATTACGAATAAAATAGTAAGTCTAGAAAAAAGGTCAAGCTTGTTTTATTTGGCTGATATTCTAAGGATTAAAATTATTTTAACTAAATTTTGACTAACGAATTCTCATGAAAATAATTTAAAATAAAGATGTTAAGGGATAAAAAGGTAAAAAATATAATTTTTTACTTAAATAATAACAGAATATGGGCCATAACTAAAAAGCTTGAAATTTATTGTTAATGACAATTTGAAGTATTTTAGTGAATTGTCATGAAAATATTATGTTTACAGAAAAATGTTAAATAAGCTTTTTTAAAGAATAGATGTTAATGAATAAAAAAGTAAAAAAAATATTTATTTTGCTTAAATAATAAGAGAATATGGGCCATAACTAAATTATTTTAGTAAAAATTTCAAGTATTTTAGTGAATTCTCATGAAAGTATTATGTTTACAGAAAAATGTTAAATAAGCTTTTTTAAAGACTAGATATTAAGGAATAAAATGGTAAAAAAATATATGTATATTTTAAATAATGGCGGAGACATGAGCAAAAACTCAAAAACTTGGAATTTTATGTTTAAGGGGGGTGGGGAAGAGAGCACAAGGGGGAGGGGCGGGGACTTTTGAGGAAATACTCCTCTAATTAGGTTCTAACAACTGGCAAAAATTCAGCTTGTCTCTAATTTGTTCCGACAAAAAACCTTCATTGCCTGGGCTAACTGGCAAAAATTCAGCTTGTCTCTAATTTCTTCCGACAAAAAACCTTCATTGCCTGGGCTATACGGGGAATAAACGGCACCTGTATATGGTAGACAGACATCTGTCGCGCGGGGACGTGTCGCTTCTCTACAAAATCATTCGAGTGTTATACTCTCGCTTTTGTATTTCCTCTTTACATCCGGGTCTTTCTAAGGATTAACCGAAACCAACCGGCTTGGTGACATTGACAATTCGATTTTTTTTATATGTACCTCACCAAAAATAATTATGATTCTTGTGTCTGGTAAGGGATAATCACTTACAATCATGTAGGCAGTATTACCTAATGAACAATGAGAATTAATAATATCAATATTCTTACTATTTTCAAACTAAGCTAAATGCTTGTGCTATGGAAATAGGACTAACTTGCGGGTGTCCTGGAGTGGGGCACGAACAGCCGACCGCCAGATCACTAGGCGAGCATCATGATCACTACTAACCACCACCAACTAGCTACTGTATAACTAGATATTTCAGATTTTAAGAATTGTCATAAAAAACCACGAAACTTCGTTAAAAAATGTTAATTAAATTTTTAATAAAATTGTTTTTTTTTAATTACATACGAAAATTACGAATTTTTGTTAATTTTCTAGGTTGTACAAAATTAATAATATTCATAGGTTAGGGTATTAAAAATTAATAACGATAACAATGGTTGTTATCGATTAATATTATTCATTATCGATTACACAAACGATAATATGGATCAAACGATAAATTTTATTTATCGTTATCGACCATTATCAATCCAATCGATAGTAATTTTTTTTATCCTTTCGTTCATTATCGATTCGAACATTTCGCTCCTTGGTCCAGACCTATTCTGTTTTCATACATATATATATTTTTTTGCTTCTCCCAGCTTAATCTGGGGCAATCCACCGGCCGTCTTCCTTCCGGGGTTGCCAGGAGAATTTCTTGGTATTTGTTCCTCTGACATTCTTAGCATATGTCCAAGCCACCTCATTTGTGTTTTTCTATGTGTATGAGTAGAGGATTAGTATTTTAATTAATATTTATTTTAATTAATAATGTAAATTAGTTAGGTTTTCAGCTTTATACTAATTAATCAAAACAAAAAAGTTAGTGTAAAATCAATCTAAAATGTAAATAAATTCCATCCGATGTGCCACCCGTCATACTAGGCTGCAATCGGAACCAATTTCTAATCGTCCCCCGACCAGTCAGTAGCAGAACAATAAGAATGTGGATTCTTAATGTTTGGATTTAAGCTATGTAAAACATAAATATTAAATATTATTATTATTATTATAATTATCTCTGTGGTAGCATAGGTGTACTGTGAAATTAAAACCAATAATTTGTCAGTGTTTACAAGAAAATACAATTTATTTAGATTAAGAGGCTGCCGTCCCTGCAATATTCGCATTAGTTTTATAACTTTCCGCTAGTGTCGTTCGAAAGTGTATTATTTTGAGCACGAAAGACGATATCGAGAAATATACAATACTATAAAACGAAATAGAAACGTGCAAACTTTAACGCCTGACCTTTTAACTGCGTAGTGCTACATACGCAACCCTTTCTTCATGAACGTAAGTTTTGCTAGTTTGACGACATTTTGCTGTACGATAATTATTTGTTCCTTATATTAGAGATGTGACAAAGCCGGCCGTAATGGATATTGTTTTTTTCTGAAATGTATAATTTCGCGCATAATTTCACTCGAAATTTGCTTTTTTATACTATTTTTCTGATTTTTAAGAAAAACATTTTTTTTAAGATCTCCATTACATGTAACATTATTTTATTATTTTTTCTTTAGCGTTGAAAAATTTTATGACGTGTGTGAATTTTAACTATATTTTTTATTGTTTTATAACATTTTGTTTAATATCAATGTTAAATAATTCAAATAAAAACGATTTTAAAAAATTATGCGTATACTTGTGTATGCGCGTTAGAAGTTATACTTAAAAAGTAGAATAAAGACAAAATAATAATAATAATTTCGTTGTCTGTCCGTAACTTACTGGAAAGACGACTTTAGAAATTTGAATGTGACAAGCAATCAGCGCTCAACTCATGTTGCGCGGTCACACAAGAGTTGTTATTAATTACTATATAGTCGTACACCCGTGAAAATATGGTTAAGTATAAAGAGAACATAGAAATAAAAAAAATCTGAATTATCTTTTCAAAACGTAAGACTTTCTTGAAAGTAACTTATATCGAATATTTAAAATTAATTCGCATTAATAAAAGTTAAATAAAATGATAATCATCCGTATTCTGAACTAAGCAAAATTGCTATTTCTGTATCTTGACAGTTATTGTATTACATTGTGACGCCGTTTTTTTTACGTTTTATGTTTGACAGGTTTGAAATTAATGAATTCAATCAATTAGAAAGCTCATTATTTGTAATTATGAATATATTAACATTTGTTTACGTTTTAGGGCTTTCTGATTGATTGAATTCATTATTTTCAAACATGCCAAACTTAAAACATCGAAATTAGTGGCAATACAATGTTATTAATACCTGTCATAATTGGGATAAAGATCTGACATCCCAATATTGCTATTTTCAGAATAGCACAGATTAACTTTATAAAAAGGATTATATATTTTTCAAATTTTTGAAGGGTGATTGTGCAAAATGATTAAACATTTTTTTTTTGCTTGTATTGAAGCGAATTTATTTTTAATATTCTACATAAGTTACTTAAATAACAATCAAAAACGGTGCATATAAATGTAAAACCTTATGATTAATAAACGTAATAACAGAAGATATAAATTTGTTATAACATACGAAACATAAAATGGAAGGACAACTATTCGGATACTATGAAACATAACAACGTAACATAAAAACGGAATAGAACAATTCATAAGAACAGTATATTTAAAAAAACATAATAACGAACATATAAACATATCATAACAAACGAATTGTTACAAAAGAAATCATAAAATCTGATTATAAAAACTGGAGAAAAAACGATTATTAGAAAAGATCAACAACTGACCATAATAAACAATTATAGAAAACATTCATGCATGTATGCGGTAGAAGTAATAATTAAAAACTAAAATAAAGACAAATTATATATTAGTGATGCTCAAAGTATTGAGTTGTATAAATCTACACTGATCATTGTCTATTACTTTATTAAATTTTATGAAAAGAATGAAAACTCATACTTACAGAAATGTAACCTCAAATATCTAAATATAATAATTTGATTGTCTAGCCGTAACTTGCTGGAATGACAAATTTATATAATTAGAGTGTGACACGCAATCAGTGCACGGCTCACGATTATTTAAAAAGTATAATAAAAAATAATTAAAGGAACATTTAAACGAAAACAAAATGAGTCATTTAAACAGGGTATTTAACATAATACAACACATAAAGATGTTATAAAAAAAAAAAGGATTCCTAAGATCGGATTATATGAACTGGAGAAAAACGATTCATAAAAAATATCGACAATTGACCACAATAAATTAAAATATATAACGACGGACGACATAAATGGAGCATATAAACGGTTCCTTAACAGCCGGAGGACAAATTAATAATCGGTGGAAAGCACTTAAATACAAAAACTAAAATATTCGAGAATATTTTTCGTCTATAAAAGGCGAGCCATCGCAGTTTAGTTTGTCACAACAATAGAGAACGACCACAGATAAAGTGATGTTGCATTTCATTTTAAACATAGATTTTAAGTAATTACTAACTTCTTTGTTAATGTAAATCTTTATTAGCGTGCATCCATATTGAATAATCACTATAAAGTGAGAACCAATTTTAGTTTCTCAAAAATGTGTTGAAAATAAACAATTCGTCTTTCTATTATTTCCATACGTTCATTTTTTTCAAAAAATATGTGGATTTCCATTTCAATATAAACACTTGTGTATTGAAAGATGCACTGGCTATTTTATAAGTCATACAGACCATCGGTCAGGCAATTTGGTGATAACGGCGTTAAAACAAGTGGCGAAATTTATAAAATTAGTAATTTTTAATATGATTAAATGTGCTTAATCTGAATGTTTTGTTATTTTTTTAAATATTTAAATTGTTCCATTACGGAAATAAAATGCCCAGGTACTCAGCGTAACATGACAGAGATTGGCTTTTAGTATATTCATTCCTTAAAATTAACGAAAAAAATATTAAACCGAACAAAAATGTCGATTGAAATGATTCCATCACTATTTCTTTGTGGCGTAGTTTGAACTGTTTGAATTAATTCAAATATAAATATTTGAAACGTTCTTTAAAAGTATTTAAGCTATGTTCTTTCGGAATGCTATTTGTAAAACCAATTACTTGGATTAGTAACTTTCGTTTTCTGACATTTGTATAATGTTTACGACGCATTTGAGATATAATTTATATAGAATCGCGGGACAGCAGCCTGCCGGTGTTCACCGGCCGGCGTTCGGCCGTCGCCTGAAAGAATATTTTTGTTCACTTTTTATGGGCTCTGCTATTGAATTATTTAAAATTTTTGGGCATAAGGTATATTTTTTTGAATATTTTTTTATTAATGATAATGAAATTATCTTAATACCAAAGTAAAAATTAATCAAAAAATTCAATTCATTTACGGTTTTTTGGACGCTGCAATATAGGAGACGGAACGTGAATTTTTATCTTTTTGTATTTGCAAAATATAACATTTTCGTTATACGTCAAAATATAAAAATCGTTGAATTCTTTAATATGGACTTTTGCTCTGAAACACATAATGCAGGAACGCGGACTATTGATGTTACATTTCGATTTCCCGGTAAGGCAACAACATGCACCGTTCATGCGTTCTGCGTTCTATGGTGGGTCGCCTAAGCTTTCTCTTTGAATTAGAGTTCATTTTTTATATATAATATATATTATATAACTCTATAATCTATATATAATATATAATATATATATATATATATATGACGAATTATTTTCTGGGGGAACCCGCGTCAAATAGTCCTGAAAAGAACTTTTTAAACTCCCGACGTTTCGCGAACATTGCTGTTCTTCACATTCTCTGCTGCTCATTCTGCTCATTCACAAGGGCCTCTTATTTTGAGTTTATGTTAATATTAAAATTTCCGCGGGTGAAAGATGAAAAATTATTTTCTAGAATAACCGGTGTATTGAAGTCTTGAAAAAGACTGTTATTATGTACCCAACGTTTCGGACAGATAGCACTGGCCATTTTTTCGGAGGGATTTTCGCCTTATATTTCGAGTTCTGTTTTGAATTGGTGGCAAGCACACCCGTTCACTCCAGAAGTCGAGATCCAAGTGAAGCCTAATGCGAAGCTAATTGCTGAACTTACTTTGCTACCTGGTAATTCTTCTATTGTTGTCGGAAATTCCGTTATTGTTAGTTATATTAATATGTTCATTTAATGCGTCTGTACTTAGAATCGGATTATTAGGGGCTGATTTTGAAAAGATTTTACAGTCGTTAAGAATGGATTTCCAAGTATAAGGAATTGGATCGCGTCGTCGCAGCAATTCATGTTATTTTTATTTTTATGTATTTCTATTATATACAGAGAAGCAATAGAAATACATAAAAGTAAAAATAACATGAATTGCCGCGACTGGTCTTATCGAATCCAATCGACATATCTTTTCTTAATTTGCGTTTTCATCTTTTCATCGTTTGCGATGCACAAGTTAGAGGTTAATATGTGACAAAACTCGTAAAAAATATTGTGAATTGTTTCAAAATCCAAGAAAATACCTACAGGCATTTACATATTATGATATAGACACGTTATTCCCATACTAATTATGTAGCCAATTAATATTGCATTGAAAGAGACAACAAATCGCGGAACACTTGCTTCATAAACGCTCTGCGTGTAGACAGAAAAATCAGGTAATTTGAAGTCACGGTGACTAAAATCACATACTCATTCTTACAATAGTGTACGATACTCTGTTCCTTTTTCCGTCGTGTAGCGTCGCGCCCGATCACAACGAAGGTCCGTTCGATGCAAATAAGGCAATTACCTTACTTTTGAGTTGCCAAGATTCCACACTTGTAACGTATCTACAGTTTATTATATCATTGCCTACAGGTGAGTGAATTTAAACATGAAAAATAAAAAATAAACTGTTACCACCAACTCAGCCCAGACCTACTACTGTTGTTACTCAGTGTAGCCCAATGGAAAGTGATAATATCTTGTTTTTTAATTTATCACTGCCCAATATCGAAACGCAACATTTTTCTGAATTATGTAATGTAAACACTACAATATCATCTCTAATTCAGCCTAGTCTTACTGCTGTTGAATGTAGCCCAATGCAAAGTGATACTTTGTCTCCCGATTTACCACTGCCTAATATCGAAACAGAACAGGCTTCAGCAACAGTTAACTATAAAAATGATAACGCAGATAATTATGTTTTAGACGAAGTCACTGGATTATTCGTAACTAAAGTAAATCCTAATGACATACATACAGATAATTTTACTTCTAATTTTATATTGGATGATCAAACAGGTGAATTGATTGAGTTGGATCATAATGTAAATAGTACGGCGAGTAACGTAGACGATATTTCCCCCCTATTCTCATACCTCTTCCTCTCCTCTTGACATATTTTCAAATGAATGATGCAAATCTGTACCGTTTGACCGATCGGACTCAAAATTTGGAAACTTATTCTTTAGGACTCAGCGGGTAACATAGGCGATATTTCCTACCTATTCTCATACCCCTCCCCCCCCCGACATATTTTCGATGCAAATCTGTACCGTTTGACCGATCAGACTTTTCATTTTCATTCACATTTCATTTTCTCTCAACTGCAACCGACATCCACTGCCGCCGCCGTGGGAGATGTCTTGTGAAATTTTTATTTTATTCTGTTTTTTTTTAATATTATTATTCTTGTTTATATATTGTTGTATGATGTTATGTATGATGTTAATTAAGATTATTTCCTTTCGACGGGGGCTGTAAATGGTTGTGTTTGCGGCCGTGCCCCCTCGCAAAGGTTTATACGACCCGAGCGAGGGAGCATGGTCCTGCATTGTAGTTGAAAAAAAATGTCAACCTGGAGACGATTGAGTAGGACCGATATGGAAGTTTTTGCTCTTAGAACGGTCCTGGGTAAGCGGTGGGTACCATTCACGATCAGACTCAAAATTTGGAAACTTATTCTTTAGGACTCGGCGAGTAACCTGGGTGATATTTCCCCCCTATACTCATACCTCTTCCTCTCCTCTTGACATATTTTCAAATGAATGATGCAAATCTGTACCGTTTGACCGATCGGACTCAAAATTTAGAAACTTATTCTTTAGGACTCGGCGGGTAACGTAGGCGATATTTCCCCCTTATTCTTTTATGCTTTCCCTCCGCTGATATATTTTCTATACAAATCTGTGCCTTTTGCCCGATCGGACTCAAAATTTGTAAACTTATTCTTAAGGTGTCGGCGGGTATTATGTGCGACATTTCCCCCTATTCTTTTAACCCTTCCCCTACCCTGATATATTTTTGATGCAGATCTGTACTGTTTGATCGATCGGACACAACATTTTTAAACTTATTCCCGGCAGGTAACAAAAGTAACATTTCTTCCCTCCTCATTTTCCTTTTACCCGCCCTCTGATATATTTTAGATGCAAATCTGTACCGTTCGAACAATCGTACTCAAAATTTGCAAAATTATTCTTTAGGACTCGGCGTTTAACATTGGTGACATATCCCCCCTATTATTTTACCCTTTCATCTCCCCCTGATATACTTTCGTACAAATCTATACCGTTCGAATCGAACCTTCGTTTACCCTCATAAATTTATTTTAAACTTAATCCTTAACCCGTTCAACGCCGGGTATGAGCAGCTAGTTAAAACATAAGAATTAAAATAGCGTTTCTCAGATAAAGATTAAATAAATAATATTGATATTTTTCCCTTATTGATTGCCAAAAACAATTAGTATAGAAACGTGTCGAAATTCCTTTTGGAGAGGTTACAGAGCACCCTAGAAGCCTGAAAGATTTATTTATTTATGGTTTTTGTGTTTAATTTGTAGAACTCCATATTTATTTTTAGCGAAATTTAAAATTAAAAATAATTTAAATTTTAATAAATATTATTATTAAGTTCTACGGTTTAAGTATTTTTATGTGTTACAGCTTTTTCGGCTTGTAAGGCCAGTATCAAACAGTGGATATACCACGTACAAACGACTTATTTATAAAATTTTAAGTTACCCCTTCCCCTTTAGAGTAATTAGATATTTGTGGTGAAGCCCTGTAGTAATGTACAAAAAAACTCTAAAAGCAAAACACCTAAATTAGAAAACAGTGGCATATAGAAATTAACATGTAATCATAAAGATTGCAATGCCACATATATAGGACAAACGGGAAGGTCTTTTTTAACTAGATTCGCGAAACACATGCGCTGCTATAAAAATAAAAATTTAGAGTCAAAATTTGCGGCCCATTTATTAAATGAAAACCACGTCCTGCAAGATGTAACGAACCAAAACCTTTACATATAGAAACAAAAGGTTTTAGGATGAATTTACTTGAGCAACTAGACATAAATAAATATAAAAAGGATCCAAATATTAAACTTTTAAATAATCAACAAAAAATTATCTTCTCTCCACTTCTAAATATCTTTAAAAAACCAATAATCAAGGACATAAATTAAAATAATATTTATAAATAACACAAGCAGAAAACGGGGAATTTTGATAATTAAGCATAACGTTAACCGAGGCACCTTTAATGATAAGTGCCCGGGAAAAAACGTACATTACTACAGGGCTTCACCACAAATATCTAATTACTCTAAAGGGGAAGGGGTAACTTAAAATTTTATAAATAAGTCGTATGTACGTGGTATATCCACTGTTTGATAATGGCCTTACAAGCCGAAAAAGCTGCACATAAAAATACTTAACCCGTAGAACTTAATAATGATATACATTAAAATTTAAATTATTTTAAATTTCGATAAAAAAAAAGCCTGAAAGATATTTCTAGCTAAATTTCAGGCTTCCAGGGCGGTACAACCTATTAATAGCAAGTATTTCTAACTCACAAGTGACCAGAATAATTAATATGTATTTATTTTTCTTCTAGATTTCGATGGGGAACTGGCAAGTGCTGAAGGCATGACGGAGAGGCACTTTTCCGGTGGCGGTGAGTTTATTTATTTTTCAGTTTTTTATTTTCATTTCATGTTTTTCTTGCATAACGAATGATAAGCTCACCCAATTTATTTCACGAAAACAATATAATTCGCAATTTTACAATTTCGAAACCTTTCATTGCGAAACCTAGAAATTCAAATTTGTTGCATAATTTTGTTTGGCGGATCACGCCTCAGCGACGAGATTAACTTCCCTTCTTCTTCTTCTTCTTCTTCCTGCTTGCTGGACTATGTCATCAGACCACCTTTTGGGAGGTCTTCCGACGCTTCTTCTGTACGTCCAAGACCTCTACCGTAGGATTCTGGGTGCCCATCTAGTATCCTCCCGTCGAGACATGTCCAGCCCACTGCCATTTTATTTTCGCAATACGGTCCATAATATCGGCAACTTTTGTTCGGCGTCTTATTTCTTGATTTCTGATTTTATCTCGAAGACTCACGCCGAGCATCTGTCTTTCCATGGCCCGCTGTGTACACTTTAATTTGTGCACGCTTTTTTCTGTTAGTGTTGCTGTTTCTAGGCCATATGTCAACATCGGTAGGATACATGTATCGAACATTTTTCTTTTCAGGCGTACTGGGATTTCTTTATTTTCAAACAAATGTTTCAATTTACCAAATGCTGCCCCGCCCAGACCTATTCTTCTTGGTAATTCTGCTGTTTGGTTTTCTTTTCCCAGCTTTATCTTGTGACCAAAGTACACATATTCGTCAACTGTTTCTATTTTCCAATTATCTATTGTGAATTTATGTTTGGATGTGGTTAATAATTTTGTTTTTTGTAGATATGTTCATTTCTACAAACAGCAATTTATAACTGTCTACATTTCTAAATGGTTTTGTGACATTAGTTATGAATTAGCTTTTGGATCTGTTGCCGGTGGCTTCAATGTGTGGACGAAATGTGAATTGAGAATCTTGGGTTATGGAATTATGGTCTCTGAAAAGCTTTCACCACCTAGCGAGTAGGTGTTTTCCACTTTTTTCTTCTTTTTTTTTATTTATTCGAATTGAAGCTTACAATGCATGAAGATGTTTTACAAAGTAAAGAATTAAAGCGTTTGCTCCATACATCTATTAGTCGCTTACAATAATGTCTATAAAATTACTTACTAAAAGGCGTGCGTGCGTGCGCGCGTGCGTGGTTATTTTATTTTTTCCTGGTAAAAAAATATATAGAACACGACACTTTACAATAACCTTTTATTTTCTCAAGACTCGTAAAAACAGAAACATCGGATGAATAATATTTTTATATAATTTTTCGGAAGTTTTGTATTTTGTTTTATGGGCTATTGCGCATTTTTGGTTTGATGGTTACAAATATGGTCTACTGTAAAGCCACTGCATGGACTGTATTTTTAATGTAGATTATAGATTGTAGAAGTGTCTGTCAAAGCGAACCAATTAATGGCGAACAGCGAACGAGATCTACGAGAGCCTAGCAAATAGGATAATAAATCCTTACTATAAATGCATTAGCAAGTCAAAGTTGGTGGTGTACCAGAAAGATAAGTAATACAGGTTGATGAATGTTTGGAACAAGTAGAAGTGTTCGTGTACTTGGGAAGTATGTTTTAGAGGGGCGGAAAGGTTGAGAAAAACATCTAAAGGAGGTGTGACTGGGAAATAAAGTAAATGATGATTTTAAGCAATAATTGAAATGCAAACTTTTGAAAAAA
Organism: Agrypnia vestita; assembly: GCA_016648135.1. Classification (NCBI taxonomy): domain Eukaryota; kingdom Metazoa; phylum Arthropoda; class Insecta; order Trichoptera; family Phryganeidae; genus Agrypnia; species Agrypnia vestita. Next base: position 105,587 of record JADDOH010002247.1, read on the forward strand.
CTTAGAAATGGCCGGGAGAAAATTAATTCACACTAAATTTCTGATGTCAGCAATTATTTATGCAAGTGCAATGAAAATGAGATTGAGCGATGGTAAATCCATTTATAATAAATGAACAAATTAGGAGTGATCTAACGTTGACCTTAGTGTGAACAGGATTAGGATAAGATTGCTTAGGCGGTCGATCATGTGGAACAAATGAGTGATTGGAAGCGAGTTTACGTTAGTTATGTATAATATTGGTTGAGAATACAAACCAATCTTTAATTTCAGATGTCTGAGTCTGCCGCCGAACTGCGTTTTTTTTAATATTCCGAATCAAAAAAACAATAACAATAAATCTGTTTTTTGACACTCCCTCTAAACCTCTGTGATCTAAATGTACTGATGCCACTAGATTATTGAAGTACTGATTCAACTAGTTTTACAGTTACATCATTAGGTAAATTCAGGTTGAATAATATTTTTGTAACGACTGCATTCCTGTGTATAGACAGTCCTCACTGGTTTTGGCCCGCTGCAGGTCACAAGCTTCTTCTTCTTCTTAAAATTAGGCAATCCGCCCTTAAAGAGCGATTTGTGCCATTTTGCAAGTTATATGTGAGGTACTGCTAAGAAAGGGTATAATTAATTAATTGTATTATTATTTCATTTACTAACAAGAATTTTGATATTATCGCTATCAGATTAGGTGAGTTTATAGCAAGAAGATGACAAATATTGGTTAGGAGTTGAAATTTATCCTCGATCATTTCATTGTAAAAAGTATTAGAGATCCGCAATGGGCAGGCAAAAAACGTGTGATCAAGAGTCTCCTCCTCCGAACTACACTCTCAGATTGGACTTTCCACTATGTTCAGTCTGAACAAAGCAGCTCACAAGCAGATCACAAGCACTGTTTACTAATTTTCTAACGGCATTTTGTAATTTCTCTTGCAGGGTTCAGTAATTGAATAATATGTTCAAGTTTTGGAGTATATCTTAAAAACCGATACTTATTCATGTTATAGATAATCATATTATTAAACATTTTTATTGCTTTATATTTTGTAAATACTGAAAAATTCTCGCCTTTTTTAAATAGTTATTTAAATTCTTGTGTATAGAGAATAAATGATGTTATATTGATGGTGATAGTTGAGCTTTGAATAATTTATAAATTACACTAAACTTAAGATGTGACAGTTTCATGTATTAGTTCTATAGTAATTTGATCAACATAAACTTCATCTTTGGAATTGGCTAATTGCGCCAACTAGTGTAAGTGATGTGAATTTCGTTTCCGTATTGAAGAAACGGCATTTACTAAAAAAATTTACCCAAACCGAATGACTTGAAAAAAAAAACATTGAAATACGTTGAAATAAATGTAAAACATGAATATGTGTGAATTTTTACAATGATGCGTATATGGTTGCAATTTTATAAATCACCTTGTTTTCATGTTACAATACATACAACAAATTGATAGTTATCTCCCCGTTCCCCGTGGTGGCCGACCAACGCCTTCCTGTCTCGATCTCCCGTGTCATCGTCCCGTCCGCATCCATACATCTCTTGCACCCTAATCGATTGTTGTTCCCGATAAGGCCTTCCTCCTCACTGTCGCATTCAGTGTCGCACCGTTCTCTGTATAGCTTTTTACCTTTCTCTTCTCACCTTACGTCCACGAGACAAAAATGAAAAAAAAAACAATTATAATCAAATTAGCATCCGCTCCTTGTATACTATTTATTTTCACATGTGGTTTTCTTTATCAGCTTAGATTTAAAATCTTGCCGGCCTACCACGAGACGAGCTTCACTCACCTATACATATACATGTAACACTGGGCGGAGTTAATATTCTGTGTACTCTCGTGTATTTAAACCGCAGGATGTTTTTGTTGTCTTCCATATTTTCAATAATATTTTACCACTTCCGATTAACTATTTTTTTTTGTTTAATAATAAAATATTATTATTAAATATAAATGGAGAGAATTAAATGTATTTATTGCTTAAATATGTCACACAGACATTTTTCTATACCAATTAAAATGATAAATCTAATTATTCCACTTTGCAGCTGAGCGTTTTTAAATGTTATTTCATTATTATTTGTGTATTATCCAAAAAAAGTTAGATGAACAACTAAAAATATTTCATATCAATCATTCCCAAATTATAGTGTTGTGTATCGGAAAAATATCGCACCGTTTAATTATTATGGAATTTATTTTAAAACAGAAGAAAGACCTCATGATCAACAAATTAGATGACAGTGTTAATATTTTATCAAATTTCACGTAACCAATGTAATTCATTTTTTATAATTAAAGATCATTGTTTCCTTTGCAATATTATTGAAAAAAAGACATGTCACAAGTCCTCCTACAGTCATGTAAAACCCATAATAAAGTGGAAAATTCAATTCATTGGTTTGGTAATTTATTAATTGATTAAATAATTTAGTTAATGTCATTTTAGAAAGGTATACATACGTATTTAAAATATATGGAATCTAATGAATAAATTGATACATTTCTATACCAAAATGTGATATACATTTTTTCCATACAAAATATAAAAGAAGCTACGAGAAAAGGTGTTGAATTTCGATCGCATTGCTGGACGATCGCTTTAAACAATTTTGTTTCCATACCTTATTCTTACATGATTATATTATTCATTTCTTATTTCTAGTTTATAATTATGTACATCATAACTTAAAACTATTTGCATATAATTTCGTCATATTTATACACAAAAAAATTGTGTATATAAATATGAGGAAATTATATGCAAATATTTTTTTTAATTTCATACCAATTAAATGCTGTTCTCTTTTCTTCAATAGGGAAATTAAACTTTTTTTAATAGAATAATCTTTACTTTGGTCTAGAAAATACGTCTACGAAGAAAAATTGTATATATTAAGAGTATAAAAATGATTTTGAAATTCAAAATTTTAAATTCCCGCCAAAACATGCCATTTCATTAACCACGAGTACGCGCGTCACAATTGTATGGTACCCAGTATACAAAAACTACGGCACTGTACCAAACGCGCGAGTTGATACGTCACGACCGCAACCAAACATGTGCGTTTTAATAAAGTCGTATTTATAAAGGTTTTTATTATAAAAATTATGAATGAAAACATTACCCCACATTATCCATACTGATTCACAGCATACAATTAATATTTATGAATGTATTTCATATATTTTCATCGGTATTTGTAATATGTGAAATTTCCCTATTCTGCTGCATTCACTTTTTTTTAAAATTAATTCTCATTGTTATTTTGGGTTACTTTAGTTTCTTGAGATTCCCTTCATTGACTAAGTACAACACTTTAGCACAATAGTTAATAATTACGAGGACTAATTATGGTCTTGTATATGAATTTTACACTATTTTTACTCAATTATTCGTAATTTTTTTCTCAACCTTCCAAGAAAATATGTTTTTTTTTTAAGGTTCAGAAAAGAATTAAGTTGAAATAATGTAGTTTAATTTTGAATCTAAAATAACACCCAAATATTTTATTTCATCCACCTTTTCAACAATATAACTATCAATATCGACGGTCCCTAAAACCATCTAATTTATTCTATATATTTTTGTACAATGTTTAAAAAAAGCTTCAAAAAGCAAATATTAAATGAAAATTAAACTTTATTTCTTATTATCCAAAAATATAAACTAAATGGAATGGTTTAAGATAATAAAACAAATATCAATTTTTTGCAGTTTCGACGTTAGGTACGTAGGGAACACCGATATTTCGTTCGTCTTCGTTCATCGACGTTCGACACTATATTTGGTGTTTTCTTGCCCAGTTCCAAGTATTTCGTTTTGCTAACTTTTAATTTTAGCTTATTACTTTTGTAACATCATTTTGGAAGCATGTATATTATATTTGTATATTTTTTATTTTACGTAGGTATATTTTAAGTAGTTACGTCTGAGAGGCCTAATAATTCTTGGGTCTATTTGATGTACAAAAACAATTTTGTCTTTTCTAAAGCTGATTTTCTGAATAAAATATCATTTTTTTCTTTTTTCTACGCTTCATCATGCTAAAAGGCCCAATTACAATAAAAAGGGAACATCACAAAACACACAGGTTTGAGTAAATCACACAGATCAGTGTTTTCCAAACTATGGGTCGTGAGCGGATATTAGGTGGGTCGCAGTCACAACACCGCGCAACACGTCTCGTCCATTCAATCCATTTCAAGACAACATACCGACTAAGCGAGTGAAGAGCTTATTGATTTATCAGAAGATACGTCGCTGAAAAATACTTTTAATCGTAAGCAATTAGCAAAATTCTGGCTTTCAGTTGCTGACACTAATCCCTGCTTGTCTGACGAGGTCATGAAAGTCCTCCTCCCCTTCACTACCTCATGAGAAGTGGAGTTTTCTGCAATGGTTTCTATTAAGTCTAAATACAGAATTAAATTGAACTTGCGATTAAAAGTGACCAAAATTGAAGTCGACGCTAATGCTGTTATGATAAGAAATAGACAACAAATGCACCCTTCCCATGAAAATATCACATATTAATATTTTTCATAATCAAAAATTTCGATTACATTTTTTAGTCTTTCGTATGGTTACAATATGAATTGGGAAAATGTGAGGCAGAAGGTGGGTCCCGAAATTTTTTTTTTTTGGTGGGTCGCGGTCCTGTCAACTTTGGGAGCCACCGACATAGATTATTTGAGACCACACCGGGAATCTTAACCGGAACCCTCGGTGTGACCACTGTGCCATGCCTATTGTCTTAATTAATTAATCATTTTCGTAAATCCTTTTTGTTTGATAATTAAATATTTTAATGTTTGTATATTGCTGTGTATTTTTTATTAAGCATCTGATATGTATAATGTATATGAGCTGTGTATACTTTTCCAATTTTTTTATTATCCTTTTAGTTTTTTCCAGCAGAAAACTAATGTCAGCTATATTGTCGGTCATGACCATTTTTTTGCGATTAATGAAGCATTTTATTACTATACACATTTTTTTTCATAACGCCATGCTCATTGAGTTATGCTTGCGGTGAGGCATACATTATTTTGTATTTTAACCACACTTTGTAAATAAAAAAGACAGATAAATTGTAGTAGTACATGGTCTTAGTAGAAGATAAGTTCTTTTAAAAATATTGCAATCTGTGGATATGGGCGATATCGTTTACAGATTTATTTCTGCGATTGTATTTTGAAAGTTAATGTCCAATTAAAAGCGTTCTTAAGCCAAAAATTTATTTATAGTAAAAACATAATAAAAACAAGTATAACAAACAAAAAAAAATGTATAAAAAAGTCACCAAGTTTATCGGTATTTTTCTCTGTAATTTGGAAAACTATATTTGAACTTTTTAGTTAGAAAATATACAAAAAAATATATAAAATTCTATGTCAATAATCATTATTATTATTTATCTGTGAATTATATAAAAATTAGTTAGTTGTATTATTCTTTAATTTATTTTTTTAAATATTATCAATTAATTCTGTACTGTACCCATTATTAGACATCATTCATTTTGACATTAATAAAACACCCTGACGATGGAAAGATGTAGGAGTAATTAATGAATATAAGTAGATTAAAACAAATAATATATATTTTTTTAAATATCAATCTAAAAAGTTGCTCACCTAATTGAAAAAATAATTATAATTAAACTAATTAACTTACTTACACCACTAAAATTTATTTAGTAAAACCTACCAAGTATATCCTGACGTTCCTTGGTCAGGGTATACTTAATACTATTATAGGAATTAAGTTTACCCTGACGAAGGAACGTCGTTTCCGAAACCGGTTGGTTTTACCAAATAAATTTTAGTGGTGTAAACAAAGTTAATTAGTTTAATTATATTCATAATGAATAACCACAAAGTTATAGCAAAATACAACAGTAGAAAAAATAATAACTAAATATTTTTAAAGTACTTAATATTTATACACGTTTACTAATTTATATATAATATAAATATATATGTTTTAAAATAATCTGTATCTCATCATTTTTTTTGGTGCTCGCCAATCTAGCTGTCATATAGGCTATCTATCTATCTATCAATCTAGCTGGCTATAGGATTTAGGTATGGACTGTTTTCGGGCCAATCCAATGTTTATTATCCCATTGTTATTCATACATTCTTCGATCTAAAAATAATTTGATAAGTTAGTTCTATTTTTAAATTTTATTTATGTTAATAACAAAATATATTAAAATAAAACACAAATCACTTTGTTTTCACCACTAGATCAAACAATGTACATGTTTCGAGAACAATGTTCTCTTCTTTAGGATTATCAGTTCAAGCCTTCATACAGAAGAAAAAATATTCTTCGAACAGTCAAAATATATTATTAGAAAAATATAATACTTACAGTTTTCGCCCGATAGCACGGCGCAGTCATCTTGGAAAATGCACTCAGTAATGTGGGATCAATGCATTTCTATCGATAGGAATAAAAAGTTTTCTAATTTTTTTTACAAATTTCTGCATTCACAGTTCCATCAAATGAAGGCTAATTTTTCCACTCCGTAAAAAGAAAAACATCCCCAGATCATTGTTCAAATGTTCTCCAGACTTCCGTCTCACGTTCTGGATACCATCTGAACTAAAAAGTTTCAATTTGCTCTCATCAGAGAAAGTAACACGTCGCCATTCGATCTCACCCCAATTTTTATACTTTTTGGCCCATTCTAAGCGAAGGGAACGCATTTTTTAGTCAAAGGTGGCTTTTTTGATGGCCTCCTTGCATGGAAACCGCTGTCCCGTAGTCTTCAGCGTATAGCATGGACACTAACTTGCAAAAAACCAGCATGGATAACTTCTGTCCTTATATCTACAGATAAATGAACCCTGGCGATTGTAAGTGTGTAAAACTATCGCGATGACATAATTATTTAATAAAATTTATATTTATAAATAAAATAGACATCAAAATAAAATTAGAAAAAAAATATTTCCGGTACTGGGAATCGAATCCGAGCCCCCTGGGTGGGAGTCAGATATCTACCACTACACCACGCAGAAGACGTCACCGGTTGCGGAGAAAACGTTTATATTAATCTAGTGTTCGCGTCTTTCCTACTTACTTACCATCACGCCGTTTCCCCGTGGGGGTAGGCAGAGAGGATAGAGTGCCACACTCTTCTGCTCTGACATACAACTCTCGCCTCATCCACATTCATACATCTTCGCATGCAAGCCCGCTGGTTGTTGAGGCTTCTAACGGGACCATCTTCCAGTATCTGGTTAATCTGGTCATTTATAATTAATTCATTATATTTCACCTGTTAATTTGGCATCTTTCCTAAGTTCTATACATGTAGTATATTTTTCAAAGGTCCCGCACATACGGTGGTGGCATCTTCCGTAGGTCTCGGCGTTCGATTTTAATTATTTTTGTTTCTAGAAGATATTAGATCACAACCAACAGTACTATAATGAAATCGCTTTGTAAATTTTCAATAAGATTTTTATATATTTCCCTTTTATTAGCTGGATGGTTCGGACAAGTTTTAAATATTTTGCTTATATTTACATTATATCACTGTAAAGAATGCGTTTACTACTGAGGCTCTCCCCCTTTGATTTCGTTTTCGTAGCTCTTTTTGTCACTTATGGATGATCTTAGTATAAAACGTTGGTGTTATGTATTGAATCAAAATATTACACAACCGTTCAAAAACAACTTGAAAATGTCTATTTTTTTGCACCTCTGACTACACGTAACCCCTTAAAACATGTACGAGTATGTACATGTATTTTTTGCAGCAAGTATCCTCTATAAAGAAATATCACTTGTTTGGAGAGTTAGTACGCCGATAAAATCACATATAATAAAAATTTAAAAGAATTAAAATAAATATGTTGAACACATCAAATATCTAGTATTTTATTATATTGAATAGCTGTGCCCGTGCGGTTTCGCACGCGTAGATTTTTAGTACACTGTTTCGCGAACCTTCTAGAACATTCTCCTTCCAGAACTTTCAAGAAATATATTGAATGTACAGGAACCTTCTAGACACACCGACACATTCCGTCACTCAGTTTAGAACCTTATAGAACTTTCGGGACTTTTCTAGAACCTTCTCCTTCCAGAACTTTCAAGAGCAGGTTTTTCCGGAACCTTCCGGTTTTTCCGGACTCACCAACACAGTCGGCGCGCCTATTTTGAAACAATCTGAAGCATTTGCGGCCTTCCCATAACAAAACAATGTGCTAGAAAGCATGTGCTTTCTATGTTTTCGTCGAAAATGTTTTCGTCACCCACTCCCACCCACGCACAGCCACCCCCACCAAACTCGCACATTTTTAATGGGACACCAAGGGCTATCCACTACCATAACCACCAGGGGGTGGTAGTACTTGGTTGTGAAGAAAACTTGGCAGATAGGGAAACACGGGGTTCTTTTATATATATATATTAGGTCCTTACGTATGAAATTGACGTTTAGTATGGGAGGAACATAAAGCTGATTTTTTTTTATTATAATATATTAATTTAATCAAAGTATGTACCATTGCTATCTATGCACTTTTGCCATCTCATAGGTAGTTCATCGATCCCTTTACTAAAAAAACCATTCGGACGGGAATCAATAAAATCTTTGAAGGCGGTTTGGACTGCCCCATCGGAGTTGAATTTTTTCCTTTGCAAGAAGTTATCCAAATTTCGAAAAAAATGGTAATCTGTTGGGGCAAGGTCCGGAGAGTACGGTGGATGTCTTAGACATTCCAATTGAAGCTCCTCTAATTTGGTAGCCGTCTGTTGTGCAGTGTGTGGTCTAGCGTTATCATGAAGCAGCAGTGGCCTAGAGCGATTAACCAGCCTCGGTTGTTTAGCAGCTAGCTTTTCCATCATGGTTTGCAGTTGCTGACAATAGACATCTGCCGTAATCGTCTGGCCAGATTTAAGAAAGCTGTAGTGAACGACACCAGCACTAGTCCACCAAACGCTCACAAGTAACTTTTTTGGAGTCAATTTTCGCTTGGGGCATGGTTTGGCTGGTTCGGCAGGGTTCAGCCATTGCGATGAGCGCTTCCGATTATCGTACAGGATCCACTTTTCATCACAGGTAATGATTCGATTTAAAATCCCTTCATTATTGTGCCGGTTGAGTAATGCAACGCAGCAGTCAACGCGCGTTTGTTGATTTGCTTCACTCAATTCGTGAGGTACCCACCTTTCAAGCTTTTTCACCTTACCAATTTGCTTCAAGTGGATTAAAACAGTTTTATCACTAACACCGCAGCCTGCAGCTAACTCGGATGTGGTTTGCGATGGATCCGCTTCCACAATAGCCTTCAATTCTTCATTATCAACTTTGGTCTCCGGCCGTCCACGGGGCTTGTTCTGCAGGTCGAAATTTCCAGAACGAAAACGTTGGAACCAAAAACGCACTGTGTTTTCTTTTGCGGCACCGTCGCCATACACATCATTAATCCTTCGAGCCGTTTCTGCAGCACTGGTGCCACGGTGGAACTCGTACTCGTAAATAACGCGATATTTCAAGTTTTTCATTTTGTAAACTGAGTGACGCAAAGAAAAAAACAATTGAGGAAAAAACAAATGAATTATAATTTTCAAAACACAAATACATGAGTAAATAGCTGTATAAATTTGGATTTGGAATTCCTAACCAAAGAGAAGATATTTGAGATCAAATTTGCCAGTACGGCAAAACGCCAATTTCATATGTAAGGACCTAATAATATATATATCCTTTATATATATATATAAAGGACCGTTGTACTCCTGACGTTTCAAACAGATCACACGTTCATCTTCAGGGGGGGAGGGGGGACTTGTCACTGAAGTGTCGCTCTTACGTTCGTGAAAACACTTTGTTTAAGGCCTGGATAAAGTTTAAGCGAGGAGTGTCTCCAATGCAATTTTTTGTTGGATAAATGATCTAGGGGTGTTTTTCTTTATACGAAGTGCGAAAAATTATTTTTCATAACTGTGAATGACTTTTTATTCCCATCGTTTGAAATGCATTGTTCACATATTACTGAGTGCATTTTCCAAGGTAACTGCGCCATCGAGCTAAAACTGCAAGTATTTCTTTTTCTAATAATACATTTCGTATTGACATATATAAAATAAAATAAAAAACTAACTTATCAAATTATTTTTAGATGAAAGATTTTATGAAAAAGAACGATTGCATTGATTTGGAAACAGTCCTGACCTGACTTCTACAGAAGCTGTGGCATAAAATTGCTACTGATATAAATGCATTCAAGTCTCCGTCAAAGCAAAGCCTTAACAAAATTACTAAACTACTGTATATTCCAATATTACTTCACATATGTTTTTTACAGTGCATCCATTATACAGGGTTATTTGGAAAACATTAATAACCTTGCAGGACTATATTGCTGCTTTGATTATGAGTCGAAAATGTTCAAGCTATCATGAGCTAATAATATCAATAATTAAAGAGATATGCGACATTAGTGTTTGCATTTTTTTTCCAATATTTCTGACTTATTTTTTGTAAAATGTTGGACTGTCATTAATATCGAATATGAAATATTATTAAAAATGTAACTAATATCGAATATGAAAAATTCATTCCCTTTAATACAAGTCAACAAAAAAATAAAAACCTTCGAATTCCAATTGGAATTTTTTCAGGATTTTTATCATTTTATTTAACTTGTATTGAAACGAATAAATTTTTCGTAATCGATATGAGTTACTATAATGATAGTCCAACGTTTTACAAAAAATAAGTCAGATATTGAAAAAGAAATGCAATCTTTGATGTCGCGTATCTCCATAAATAACTATTGATATTAGGTTATGATAGCTTGAACATCTTCGACTCATAATCAAGGCAGGAATACAGTCCTGCGAGGTTATTAATGTTTTCCAAATGACCCTGTATATTTATTTGAATTGAATATTTCATTTGTACTTTGATTATATTACTCCCTCTCTAAGCACGAGCTTTCTGCTTTCTTAGAGAGGTAGCACGTAAAATATTTGATTGTGACAACTATATATGTTTCACTATTTCAAATATCACAATAGTTACGTAACTAAAAATATCTAATGAAAATGTAAAATGTTACTAATTTTTGGAGACAGCAAACGATATATTTAAAGTTCCGCAAAGTACAAAAGTGTGTGGGTTCCAAGATCAGTGAAGTTTATTAACACGATACGCGACAGTCGGAAGCGAATAGTGCGAATTTAGCTTACGATAAACGTGTACAGTTGCCGGCAAACTTCTTGAAATTCTTTGACGTGGTGGGGGAATGCGCAGAAGACGAAATTTGGGTCTCTTTGGTGGAAACGTAGATGCGCAAACTTCCCCCCACTACGCCGTAGAATTTCAAGATGTTTGCCGGCTACTGTTATTACACGTTCAAATGATTGTCAACCGTGTGTAATAGAATTTCGGCCTTAGAATTTAGCTATAAAACAAATATGGCGAAAAAACTCGAGATTGCATAGCAAAATGTCTTGTTTTGCCTGTCCCGTCATTAATTTAAAGACTTCGTCAACCCGCGGTACAAGAATGAAGTACAGTTTTGTACTTTAGCCACTCTGCCGCACAGTGGGTCGAAACCGTAATTTGAGGGACTGTGTTATAATGTACTTGTACTCACTATTTCATATTTAGTTTGACATAAAAGAAATTAAGAAAATAAAAAATAATTTAATAACATTTATCCGGTAGAGTTGCAAGTTTATGTACATGTTCATAGCATCAAACGATGGTAGACTAGACAAGGTAAGAGAAAAAAAGGTTTCAAAGCGGGGTCAGTCACCACTTAGCATAAATTTAATTTTATTTGATCCGCTCCATACAAAAAATACAAAACTTTTTTTTTTGCCCAAACTATAAAGTTTAGGAAAAAGTTTCATAGGACAACTATTGATAAGGTTAATGAGCTCTATACATCCGCATAAAGAAAAGAGTAAAATAAGAAAGTTGGTCCCTAAGTCCCTCAAATTACGGTTTCGACCCACTGTGTGCCGGCCCTTTCGCCCGAGCGTTGGTCTCGTGCAGGGAGCAGGACGGTGAGGACCGCCTACGACTCGTCGGCCGGCTCCACAAGCCATTTGGTGCGCTTTTATTTATTTGTTACGTGCGATCTCTCCATCGTCGTCGCGGTCCGCCTATTTTTAGCAGCGCCGCGGCATTCACACGTACGGAGCATTGGCTCATTAGGCCCAACAACAAAATTGTCCGCAGCGCGAAATGTCCGTCGTCCTCTACCGCGGTTCTCTATTCCCTCCCCAGAACCGATCTGCTCCGCGTTCCCACCGCTTGTGTATACAATCGCCTGTATTCTGAAAATAACAACATTTATTATTATTTGATGATTGTTACTCCAACAATATTTCTATCGTTGTGTCGAATAAAACAAAATATTAATAATTTTAAATAATTCTGTGGTCGAAAGGAACAACCGAATAAGTCGATAGAATCGAGTTTTGAGTTAAATATGCAAATTTGTTCTTTATATACATAGTATCTAGCGAGGAAAAATTAGATGAGTCAATAAAATCAAATGAGAATATTTTTTAATTTTTTAAAATGGAAAAATGGCGTGATTAATTATTTGAAAAAATTGAATTTAATTGAATGAATTGAAAAATAACGACATTAGACAACTTGGTTCAACGTTCTCGTGCAAAAAACCGAACTGCTGGTTCAAAAATTGGACGAAAATAACAAAGGCTTTAAGAGATATTTCGTAAACAAACGAAATACCCAATTTTTTTTCTCCCCTGAAAACTGCATTCGGTTGTTCCTTTCACCCACAAATGTTGGGTGTTGAAAAGTGATACTGCACCATCGTATTCAATTTCAAAGGTCTTATCTAATTTCAAAAATCATAAATGTAAATTAATCAAGTAAAATAATCAAGAACACGGGCGTAAATAAATAGTCCTGTCTATTTTTGAGTGTTAGGGTAGTAATCACCGAATATGCGGACTGCCTTAAATCGAAATCTTGTATATTTTGAATTTTGGGCTAACAATCACCAAAATAGCTATTAATAATGATATTTTCAGAATTCAACCGAATATTTCATTTCACATTACTTTTTAAAATGTTTGTCGTAATTCGCTATCGCCAGTACAGCGTAGAATATCGTGATTAGTTTCGCACAAGCTCAACATGTTAATCTGGGTGTGTGTTGTCAGTGCATTCGAAGAAAATCAATATAAGCATGACTTCGGTTCAAATAATCGTTTTGTGGCTAAAGTAGTCATGCGCATTTTCATCTAGCGTTTGCTTGACCTTTTCACGAAAATTATTGTATGTAGGTAGGTACCTACACCATTTTCATTACTCGTATTATTTTCTTTCCTGTAGTTTAGCTCTTATTAATAAGTTACACTATATTAATTTTAGTATATTATTGTTTTAAAAAATATGTAATTCGTAAACAAAGTACTAAATAATATGTAAACTTAAAGAAATCATGACAATTTTCCTGTGTATGTCAGAATTTTACTCCTTTATAATATTATATTCCTGGTTAGAAGTCGCGCAGGTATGATGAATTGAAGAAATATGTACTATTCTCAGATGGAATGAAATATTTTATATTTTCGAAACTTCAATTCGAAAATTTACGCCATGTTTCTTTTGGGTGTGTTTTGTACCTTCCGTTCCAGACATAAGCTAAATATCATCGCCGTTGGGTACGGTGAGATAGTGCTCGGGGGGCGAGCTCAGCTGAATGTAGGGCGGCATTGATTCCCCCGCCTTCACCCCGCCCCGAGCATTTAGTTGGAACATTCCCGTGTACTCGACACTTTTCGTCTCTTTTACCTTTTGTCTCCGCTCAAATTTTCCCAGCTTAGAAGAGCCTGCTTCGCGCGACGCCCTCACTTTAGGTCGGCCTAATGAAGCCATAATGAATATTGTAAAATCGACAATATTTAGGGCAATTTTTAACATAAAAACAGATCCTGAATTATCAAACTGCGCCTCTTAACTATAAACTGGCATATATTGTTCGCAACCCGTCTATTTCAACCTCCACGCAGACTCGGACAATTTTTTCTCTCGGTAAATGATTTATTTTATGTTGGCAACACGAATCCAATAATTGATATTTTCTTCCTCCGAATGGCACTTACCCAGTTTGCCGCCCACGACACCATCCTTCCCTGTGATTATTGCGATGCGAGAAAAATGTTCCTCCTTCCTGATTCGCGCTCATTTGCCTCCCCGCCCGACAGCCTCCCCCGCCGCCCTGCCGCCCGCCGCGCCGCTCCCGACCATTATGAGATGTTCGCCCTTGCGGGAGATGCAGGCACCCATTACGCGGCCATCTACCAGGGCTGCCAACGCACAACCGAACATAAATTGGCCCATGTTTGTTAAAGAGCGGGAAACAGTTTTATTTTGAAACTGAAATACGACAGATTAAAACAACTAGATAATTTAAATTACGCTTTTTAAAATTTGATAAAGTTTAGAAAACTTTTACTCGTAATATATTATAAAGACATAGCTTGACCTTGCAATAGGGCCCGTCATTCTCAATTGACATAATAATATTTTCACGACACTAATTTACGTTCAAAATCCTTACCTGTTTTTCATATATTAGGAATTTGGACTCCCAAGATAGGAACTAGGATTTCAACGATTTTGCTGGGCGAAGTTTCACCCTTCATCGTCCTCGTACCCAAGGTCAATACTCTACAACGTTCTCTTATCGTTACACCTACATTGCGTATTGGAACAACAGAATTTAACATCATACTTTAACATGTAGGTTCTTCAAAGTCCGCTCGGGTGAACCACATTTTTTACAGTAATAATATAAATTCATCGTTATATTTTTACACTACACAATGTTTGTAAGAAATACAACATGGCAATCGCTATTGAAGACTAAATGTATGACTTTCTCTAAAACACCCAATACAAGTAACCTGGCTGTAGAGAACAAACCCATAGAACATGTCAACACCTTCAGATATCTAGGCATAGACCTGGTTGGAGGAGCTGATCTGGGTGAAGATACAAGCCCAAGTTAACAAGGCAGCGGCAATCGCTGGTGCGCTAAATCTACAATTTGGAAAAATAAGGATATTTCCATTAAGAGCAAGATGAGAATCTACAAAGCATGCGTGAGACCTATAATGATATATGGCGTAGAACCAAGGACAGACACAATCAGGACAAAACAAATATCAAGAACTTCCGAGATGAAGACACCGAGGATAATAGCAGGAAAGACTCTGAGGGATCGCGTGAGAAACACCAGAATAAGAGAGGTATGTGAGGCTGAGGACATTGAAGTAAGTGGAGTAAACAGCGAATGAGGGGTTGGCATGGTCATGTCCAGAGAACGGACAGCACCAGGCTCCCTTATATCGCGCTACATAATCAGCCTCACGGAACCCGCCCTCGCGGAAGACCTCCCGAAAGATGGAAAGACAGCTGGGAATCCACCTCACAGGAGGCGCTATCCTCTGATGAACAGACCACATAGGTCTATTAAAAGGAAAAAGAAGTTATATCATTAAATATTTCTGTTTATTTTTAATTTGATATTTGTGTATATAATGTACGCCTATTCTGTTATCACCGGCACTGAATTCGGGTGCAATGTGTAATTTCATAATGTTTAATTATTATAACAACTATTGAGCACTTCACTTGCTGACACGAGAATGTCCCCGAAAATCGCCCCTTTGATACATATCAATTTAAATAATTAAAACCTTCAGAAATTATTATTTTTGTAAGGTTTTTATCACTTTATTTGACTATTTAAAGCGAATAAATTTTTAATATTTCATATAAGTTACTGTAGTGTGATACTCTAACATTTTATAGAAAATAAAATAAATAAAAATAGAATAATTATAAGAAAATGAGTCGGAAATATTGGGAAAAAATACAATCTTTGATTACGCTTATCTCCGTAACTGTCGACATTTCACCCAAAGTGTAAAGAATATTTTGTATTCAAATTTGACGATTTTTCTATTCGAATTTAAACGAATGAAGAAGACGCTACTAGCTATGAGACAGCCTATATTTTTAAATTAATTATTGATGCAATTTAGAATTTCAATAGTAACGGTGGAATATGACTTTCGCCCAGACATCGTAGAAAAATATTAAAGAGTGTCAGTACCTACGTCCAATTTTAATAACTATCTTTTTCAAGGATTATCTGCGACTAATTTTCTCTAGCTAGTCTCACCGTATTGGCAGTTACCAATTATTGTATTTTGTTAAAACTAGATAGTTACATACATATATATTATTATTTTTATGTTTTGGATTACATAAATTGTAATATATTGTGTAGTCCAATGTTTAAATAAAAAAATATTTTTCAAGTCAAAAATTTAATTGATTCAACTGGTGTAATATTTGTATAAAGGCTTTGGTACTACTATAAAAATCGAAGATTTATAAATTCGAGAGTTGTTGATTTTATAATATATTTTTTTTTATAATTGGACACAAATTATTTACCCGAATACATAATGGGGAGTAAGAATTTACATTATTTTTTTAGTAGTTTTTGGTTGGACGTAAATTGACCACCGTGAAGAAGGTATAGTTGTGACGAAACCGGTCCTTGTTTAAGTAGTCAACATGATTAATACAGAGTCATTTATTTAAATTGTGAATTCATCAATCGATACTCTTTTACTTAAATTTTATTACTTGTGATAAATTCTCGATGATTGATGAAATGATTCTTTTTTGCAAATTATTTTCTTAATTTAATTATGTAAAGGCGATTAATGCACTAACTAATGCGGTTAATTCTCTGTACGATTACATCAAAGAATTATATATTATTAGACTGTAGATTGCGCAACCCTGCCAGCGGTGTCGCCCTGCCCCTCCCCTCTCCCCCTGCCATAGTTCACCCCGTCTCCGTCCGCCGGAATGTGTGTACATACGGCCGGCCACATTTGCCCCGCGTATTGATTTCCTCTCCCACTGGCGGGTGACGGGGACAGGCGGCTGGGGGGGAGGAGGGTTGAAGGATGAAGGAGGCGATCCCCCCACCCCCCTCCGCCGGTCGCCGCCCACCTTTCCAGAATTTCGCAAAACCCCCGGCGGAAGTCGGGTGTGATTCCCTCCGATCCGCCATTTCGCGTCTTGCGGGCTTATCTCCGCGCGTATTGTTACCAGATGATGCTGATATCCGCTGCCGGTCGCCGCACCCGCGGGTGACCCGCCCGAGACCGAGACGTTGCGCCTGTCGACACTTTCCCGACACCAAAACCTCAAATCTACTGTAATATTTTTTATTTGCTCGCATTTATTAGTTAGTATGTATCTGTCTTATATACCCTTGTACGTGTACATACACAATAACGCATACCTACAAAGAACTCACGGATTTACGCTTAGACATCTTGAATCGACCTTTGCGTGTAGCTTTGACGCTTCGTTTTTTAAATCTCTGTTGATTGACTTTAGAAATTAGTGATGTACCGTCAAACTGTAGTGGACCGTAATATTTGCGTTATACTAGAAAAAAGTTGCTTTATTACATAATATCTCAGGAACTATTAGCGGTTAGAATAATTTATGAAAAAATCACTTTTTGTAATAATTAATTGGTCGGATAATTAATTATTGTCTTTCCAGTATAATAATATAAAATGAAAAAAATTCAGCTTACAAACGTACGTATGTGTATAAAAAATATATATTGTGTATTTGACTTAATAACTTGTAATAGAAAGCGTGTCGTACATTTTGTTTCTCGACAAGAAGTAGCGAACACAGAAAGTTGTCCACCCTTAAAATAATAGTTTTCTTGTCATCAGACTTTTATTGATCACCTTTCACTTCAAATTATAAAGTAACAATCCTTAAACAGTAAAAATAACAATATACCTTTTAACTAACCTAAAAATACTTTAGAGGGTACTTATTCTTTTTTTTTGAGAAAAATAATTAGTACAAAAATATTTTTCACCTACTATTTCTTAATTTAAAATTTTACATGTTTAATTTTTATTATTAATTCACTAAACAAACAAAAAAGAAAAGAAAAACAAACATTTAAAAAAAAGTTTATACATATAAATAAAAAAACTTTTATAAGACCACTTTTGAGTTTATAAGTATACACACTAGTTTTGAGAACTACAGATATTCTCATCTACCGGTGAGAATATAAATTAATAAGTATTGTAATAAGATAAAATATCTTAGGTACTGATGGTGGGTGGGTTATGTGTGGAGGAGGGGGTAGCCAGGGGTGGAACTGGAGGTGGGAAACAAAGAGAGGAAGGATGAGAAGTTTTTGAAAATTATATTATTAATTAAAGTTTTTAAAAAATAGTATTTTGTTGGCCCTCCTTATTTTTTTATCGGGGCTTGTATACGTCTTGGCATGGAATTCACCAACTTTTTAAGATAATCAATCATCTGAAATTTTTTCATACCACACATTTTTAGTAATTTTGTTAAGGCTTTGCTTTGACGGAGACTTGAATGCATTTATATCAGTAGCAGTTTTATGCCACAGCTTCTGTAGAAGTCAGGTCAGGACTGTTTCCAAATCAATGCAATCGTTCTTTTTCATAAAATCTTTCATCTAAAAATAATTTGATAAGTTAGTTTTTTATTTTATTTTATATATGTCAATACGAAATGTATTATTAGAAAAAGAAATACTTGCAGTTTTAGCTCGATGGCGCAGTTACCTTGGAAAATGCACTCAGTAATATGTGAACAATGCATTTCAAACGATGGGAATAAAAAGTCATTCACAGTTATGAAAAATAATTTTTCGCACTTCGTATAAAGAAAAACACCCCTAGATCATTTATCCAACAAAAAATTGCATTGGAGACACTCCTCGCTTAAACTTTATCCAGGCCTTAAACAAAGTGTTTTCACGAACGTAAGAGCGACACTTCAGTGACAAGTCCCCCCTCCCCCCCTGAAGATGAACGTGTGATCTGTTTGAAACGTCAGGAGTACAACGGTCCTTTATATATATATATAAAGGATATATATATTTAATATTTAAGGTTTTCGCCGGTGAAAGATGAGGAATCATTTTCTGGGGGAACCCACGTCAAATAGTCCTGAAAAGGACTTTTAATATATATATATATATATATATATATGTTAAATCGAAGGCCTTCACGGGTACAATATGTGTTAGTTCTAACTACTTTGGGGGTAACCCGCGTCAAATTCTGGTCGTCAGGACCAGTCGTCTGCCGACGTTTCGAACAGATCTCACTGTTCATCTTCAGGGCGCCTTGTCGATGAGCTGCTTCTCCAAAAAGCGTACAACCGTTTGGGTCCGGAGCTCACCGTCAAGTGAAAGTTTGAAAAATTCTGCGTCAGGTGTTTGTGGAGGAGTGGGTTTCTCCAGCGACGCCGTTAATGTGTTTTGCTCGGCTTCTAGTAATCCGTATATTTACTTTATTATCGTCATTATACAATATTGAGAAGGTTGGATTTTCTAATTGCTTCGGTGTTTTCATCGTGATTTCTGGTTTATTATTATTAATATTATTTGTATTAGAAATTTGATTATTATTATTAAGAATGTTACTCCATGCGGTCGGAAGTCGAATGCTATCGTCTCTGTTGTTCATTATATTACTATTTCTTTTATTTATTTCAATTGCCTCACTGTAGATTCTAAATGTTTCATTATTGAGGCTGGCAACTACTTTTGAATTGTCGAAGTCTATTTTATGATTCTCCGTTAGAGAATGGTGGACAAGGGAAGAAGTTAGTTTCCGATTTTTTATATCTACGCGATGTTCAGAGACGCGTGCCGAGATTCTTCGGTTTGACCTACCTATGTAGGTTTTGTTACAGTCACCGCATGGTATTTCGTATACCCCGTGCGATTCTAGAGGTATTTTATCCTCCGGACTTCTTAAAAGTGATGAAATTTTATTATATGTTCTAAAAACAGTGTAGATTCTAAATGTTTGTGTATCAAGGGCCTCTTATTTTGAATCCTGCCCAAAACTGGACGAATAAACAACTCTTTGCCATTTTTGGAAGAAGAAGAAAATAACTCTTTTGATTTTTGGATGTTCTAGTTATTAAAAAGAACGATGGCACACTCGGTCACACAGTGTACAGAAAACCTACACATACTAACAGAACGCAAAATCTAATCAATTATCATCAGTCATAAATACCCTTGTTATACGCTCAAAACGACTGTCTGATAAAGAAAACATAATTAATTAATTAATTCAATTAAAAAACGCGCTGATATCCAACGGTTTTAATATAACATCAATAAACAAAGAAATTAATCGAAACAAAATCATCAAAACTCCGGATTTGCCACCCACATCGATAGCTTTCCTGCCATATATTAAGGGGGTATTCTATTCTAGAAATTTATAAAAAATCAAAAAAACATTTTTGTATATTTCGGAAGTTTAGCTATATTCAGAATTATGTCCTCAAAGTAATTTTTGAATATTACGATTTTTTACCGAGATACAGCGATTTCGATGGCGCGGCAAGTAACCGGAACAAATCGAACAATAGAGGGGGTGACGTTGCTGACTACCTGCCGATGGATAACCTCATAAAACCTTTCTATATACTATACCTAAATAATGTATATTTAACTGAAGGTCATATTAACGTATTTTTTTTTTAATCTTTTCGTTCTACTATTTAGTTCAGGTTAGTATCGAGTCAATCTTTAAACATCGTTGACGTGCGTTCTCTGCGAATATTTTACAAATATTTAGAGAGAATATTACAAAGTAAAATGGATAAAAAAGTTCAAATGGTGCTAAGCGTGCATATAGGAAGACGAAAAAACAATTTAGAGGTAATCAACATACTGTAGAAGAAGAAATAAGTTTCACTAGTGCATCCGCAGCAAAATTGAAAAGATCGGGTGACGAAGAAGTTATAATAGAAAATATTACGGCTATTGCATTTTAGAATTTTTATCTATTTTTACATCACTTTTATTATTAATTCTGTGTTCTACATGTAAGCAAAATATAACATTTTCGTTATACGTCAAAATATAAAAATCGTTGAATTCTTTAATATGGACTTTTGCTCCGAAACACATAGTGCAGGAATGCGGACCATTGAATTTGCTATTTTTCTCGCTGTTAGTATTTTCAATTAAGGTTTTATACCCATTCTAAAAATACTAAACGTTATGGGAATCACGATTGGTCCAGAAGCCCATGCGTACGCTGGGAAACGGGACGAAGTTCAGATCGAACGCTCTGAAATCCGAGCTTGGGATGCTTTAAATGCTACTTACTCGTCTACAAAAAAAACTTCAGAGAATGAACATTTTGAAGTGGAGAAAAGTCCATTGTATGAAGCAGGAATCGCCGATTAAAAATATGCAAGTATACTGTACTGAATCTTTACTCAAAACTTTAAATGCGTTTTTCTAGAAACTTCATTTTTCAAGCTGGCGGACATGATATCTCAAGTTCTACCAAACCGATTTATTGAAATTTTTGTGTGAACCTTCTCTACACATCCCTCTATAGCCTCTACCAGATTTAAGTCGAAATTTTTATTTTTACTATTAAAAAAAATTTAACTGTTAAAAAAAACGCGAAAAATATAGTTTTTTTTCAAACGGCCGCCATTTTTTTTTATTTCTCTGAGGTAGGGACGATAGCGACATCTTTACTTATTAAGAATCCGTTAGAATTTTTTGTTTCAGATGACCACAAGGGTTGGAACCATGTCCGCCAGGACATCCCTTTTTTTTGGACACCCCACGTTACCAGCCGATAACTTTTTGAGTTTAGAATTTTTTATTATTTTTTTATTTTTGATGTATTATTAAAATATAAATAAACGAATCATAAAAAAATGTATGTCCAAAATATTATTTGTTTCTTTTTTACAATGTTCTAAAAAACGCCCGAAATTCGTGCCTCTAAACTAGAATACCCCCTTAAGGGGATACGTGTAGTCAGGATTTTTAAAAAATCGAATTTTTTTTTTTGGTATTTTCTTAAAGCAAAATGTTTCAAAAATATTGTGTGAAAATATCAACTCGATCCGGTTATTAGTTTTAAAGATATCCAACGATAACTGTAGGGCCCTCCGCTGCCGCCCGTACTGATACGCGGACGATACTAGTGCCGGCCGGGCTGACAAACGGGGCGACTGCGATGGAACGCGGTTTTTACCTGTTTAATTCTAAGAATAATGTACGAAATTTCTTTTATACTTCTACTTTTAGACATAAGACCCATTTTAGGCTAACTGAGATTGATTTAGTGTTAGTATTTCAGTGGAGTGAAATCCAGCAGTCGATAGGTATTGTGCGTGTATTATAATCATTTTCAAAAAATTATAATGAGACTTCATGAAGGTATGCAGGGAATATTAATGATTGCCAATGCATAGGATTACATTATGAACCTAATGCATACCGGTATGCTGAAAAACTCGATATAGAGCGCATAAAGATTGCTGACCAACGTGCAAATCAGGTCACTCGAGAAGGCAAAATGAGACGTAGATAAAAAAAAATCGATATCTTGGAGGCTTACATATCGGCAGAAGATGTATTATATGTACTAGAAATAGACGACTCTACGTAAGTAATTTTTTAAATTGTATTTGTATTAATTATTTATGCATAAAACTTTAAACGCGTTTTTCTCAAAATAACGTTTTCAAAAACGGTGTCCACGATATTTTAAAAACTACTCGACAGATTTAAATGAAATTTAAACATCATATTTTAGGCATTAAAAACTTGTGCTTAATCGAAGGATTTTTTTTTTGACTTAAACTTTTTTTTCTATAAATAATAAATGAGTGATTTTTTCCCTCAAAATTCATAATTAAGCTTTCAAAGACCGCCATTTTGCTAAATTTGAAAAAAAGTAAAAAAGCTTCGATTAAGCACAAGATTAACTATTGAACTACGAATTTCTTTTTGTTTCATTAAATTTAGATAAACCACTAAGAAGCACTGATGGACACCGCGAAGCACTACTTGCAAAACAAGGGTCAAGAAACGAGATTCTATCGTGGTCCAGTATTAATAATTTTATTTGAAATTGTCGGTGTAGTTACTTAAAATATAGTGTAAAACGTTGGTATTATGTATTGAATCAAAACATTAAACAACCGTTAAAAAAATTTTTTTGAAAATGTCTATTTTTTTGCGCCTCTGACTACACGTAACCCCTTAAGGGAACTACTGACAAATTAAGCCGTCTCCTAAAGACAAATAATATTAAAACTATTTTTAGAACCGAAAATAAAATATCGTCTTTACTAAGAACCCCCAAAGACAGAATTCCTCTGGAATCACACGGAGTGTACAAAATTCCCTGTTCCTCATGTGACAAAGTAAATATCGGTCTTTCGAATCGAAAAATATCATCGCGGGTAGCTGAACATAAGGTAGATGTCAAAAATAAAAAGATTACTTCATCTTTAGTACAGCATGTTTTAACCGAGGGCCACAAAATAGATTTTGATAATGTACATACCTTAGATAACCTTAACTTAGAATCATCGCGCTTATATCGAGAAGCAATAGAAATTTTCATTCATAAAAATAGTAGAAATGATTCCATAAGAATACCAAGTATCTGGACTTAGAGACAAACACATGTAATACTGCAATTCCCGGAAAACACCCAACTTTGAAAATTAACCCACAAAATTCACCAATAATAGAAAAACAAATTAGTAAAGTCATTACCCGTTCCCTAAGTCGGCAATTAAACAAATAAATAAATCAATAATTTTTAGCACCAATTAGGATTTTTAATTCACTTTTGTTCTGGCTCTTGCCCCGAACAGTCGGGTTTACTCGTCCAGTTTTGGGCAGGACTCAAAATAAGAGGCCCTTGAGACTGAGCAGTGTTACCTGTTCGAAACGTCGGGAGTTTAAAAAGTCCTTTTCAGGACTATTTGACGCAGGTTCACCCAGAAAATAATTCGTCATATATATATAAGTGTGTTAATATTAGGATTTTCTCGGGTTAAAGATTGAAGGCTTATTTTCTAGAGTAACCCGCGTATTGTACTCTTGAGAAAGACTTATTATGTACTAGGGTGTGTCACTTTGTATGGCGAAAAAAAGGGTTTTTTATTTTTAAACTTAATATTTATCAAAAGTTGCATTGCATTTATAACTACACAACAATGCAAAATAAATTTGCAATTCAAGTATACTTTTGGCTGGTTCTAGCGAGCCAAATATTCTGAAAATGTTGGCTTTTAGTGATTTTTCAGAGGTAATAAAAGTGCTGTTTTCTTCTGCATAATTTTTATCAGATTACTTAATTTCGTTAATATATATATAGATAATATACTAAAACAAAAATTTACTGCAAATATTAAGCTGAATTATTTTAAAACAAAATTATAAAACATACAAATTTTCCAAAAAGAGTATTTTCAAAGACAGCAAACGTTATTTTTTAGAATTAAACATTTTCATAATTTTCCTGGAATTCTGCTCGGCTGCAATAAAACTCTAACTGTTTACCCTACGACAGAACCTGCAGCTACAGTCATCAGTTTAAGGCATCCACACATTTCCCTGCCACAAACAGTCAGTAAATTTCTTTCTACTGACTGTGTGTGGCAGGGACTTGGGAAAATCGAATATTCGGACATTTCGTTCGACGAAAACTGTCCTCAGCTCTTCACTTTATAAGTACATAGCTCAAAAGCGGTAGTTCAGTCAGAATATGTTTCTCATCCTGCCAGGAAATCATGAGGTAATAATGATCGCTATCAAAATTGATTTGTGGTATCACAAAAGATCTCGACAATGACTTTTGCGAGGCACGAGCTCGTATACCCTACTCTATTACAATTTTGTTGTCATTTGTCAACATTTGATGCCTCCCTGATATCACTCAGTGATATCAGGGATACATCATATATATATAATAATATAATATACTATATATATATACTAATATAATCTATATATTATATATATATATAATATATACACACACTAAAACAATTTTATTTAAAGTAGCATTAAAAAAAAATTTCAAATTTACATCTGATAACCTGTTTCTCGATTTTGTACATACAGTAGCGAGCACAAAAATGTGTCCATCCATAAAGTAACAGTTTTCTTGTAATTGTCAGATTTTGTTATAGTTTTTTGGATCCCTTTTCACTTAAAATTATAAAGTAACAATGTCTAAACATGAAAATACCAAATACATATTTTTTCTGAACTTAAAATACTTTAGAGGGCGTTTTATAAGTATTTCCTTTACTTTATAATAATTAACACAAAAATAATTTTTCCACCAACTATATAATAATTTAAAAAATTAAGTGTTACATTTTTGATATTATTTCACTATTAACTAAGAAAAATAAAAGTTATGGCCATGTTATGCCACTGGTTCTCTATAGGATTCAGGTCTGGACTGTTTCCGGGCCAATCTAATGTTATTTATTATCCCACTGTTATTCATAAATTCTTAAATTCTTTGATCTTAAAATAAGTTAGTTTTATTTTTAAATTTTATTTATGTTAATAACGAAATACATTGTTAGAAACATATAATACTTACAGTTTTCGCCCGATAGTACGGCGCAGTCATCTTGGAAAATGCAGTCAGTGATATGGGAACAATGCATTTTTCGGCTGCGGCCTTTCCAATATTACTTATATTTTCTTTATTATTGTAAATAATGTTTCCGTTTATTACTTTTATAAAAGAACATAGGTTCTATCTAAGTTATCATCTTTAAAAAAATTGTAGTCTAGCATAAACATTCTGATATAAATGAATAATGAAAACCAACATTTGCAAAAAAAAAAAAAAAAACGCCGAAAAATGCATTTGCAGTGAATGTCCAGCCTTAGTGCCTTCTGTCCAGTATACATACTCTCGATATGTAGGTAGATGATATAAATGTATTTTTCATCAAAACGCCGTTGCCTAGTTTAAGTCATATTTTTTCACCAAATAAATAAATCAATTCGAAACAAAAGATAAACGGGCCTAGCGTATATGAGGGGTATAAAAGCAAAGGCAACAATATCCCGTTAAGGCGTTTCTGAGATAAATACAAAACAACTGGTAGGTACTACTCAAGGATTCCATGAAACGTGCATCTGATTGTAAATAAAGTTCAAACAATTGCCACTTCAATTTTCCCCTAATATCGCGTATAAGTAAATATTTTAAATGTGGATATTGCCGTTTTTCTACCAAATGGTGCACATTACTGCTTTTGCTAATTATATAATTTTTACTATGATGAATCATTCTAAAAACGACATCAAATCTCACTTTAGGATGAAGCGGCCTTTTTGTCACGTGATAAATCCTTGGGGGTTGATTGTTTGAATAGTGATTTGGAAATATGATTTTGCAAGGGATAGATCCATATTTCCTATAAAATCTCGAATTCAGTACATTCCAAATTCCTCGGTGACTGCATTCAAAACATTTTTTATTTTGGATATTGCAGCCTTTGCTGTTATACACCTCATATGTAATAGAAAATATGGATAATGGATGACGAACCTGCATTTTTGTCGCCACCACGAGAAATTTGCACTCGGCACAATAAACAAACGGCAAATTTGGTATTATCACTACTGATATCAAAATATTGCCAAATAGGTAATCGTTGTTTCACTGACAACATTTTTATTTGTTATCTTGTTATATACAAGTTTAAATTATAACAATATAACAAGTGTGAGCAGCAAATAACAGCCGGATATCCGGTATCCGGCCAAATCACTATCCCTTTCATCTCTACCGTAGATCATTATTAAAATTAAACTGCCAAAAAATAATTATTGATCTGCGAAACGATATTTTTGGTCTTAAGTTTTAGTTAGAATGGCCTAGTCTCGAAAAACAAAATTTATCTTAAAATTGTACTCGTTAAAAAGAAAAATCATAGAAGTATGTATTGCTGACTATATAGTTTCGCTCTTATTGATTTTTAAGCTATTATTTTGTTTTACGTTTTTGTATTATGTTTGTAGTATGTTTTTATTGAATTTACTTGTGTCTTGTGTGTGCAAAACTGGGGAAGAAGGAAGTGCCTTGTCGGGTCGTTGGACCCCTAACCCGCCTGGGATAAGATAACGAAAATATTACGGTGGTAATTATTTTTGCCCTTTAACTTATTTTTTTACCATAGTACACACATTAAGCATTTAGATGTTATTAAATATTAGTTAGTATCTAATTTGAAATGAAAAAAATAAATTATTACCAATTTAAATTATTTAAATGTTTTTTTATACCTTATATTATTTATTTTGTGTACTAAATCATTAAAAATGATTCAATGCTCTTTTCTTTTTCAATAGAGTTTATGCAAATGCCCAATGAAATAGCTACTGATGCATTAAGTCAGTAGTCACTTTATCAAGTTATTTTTTTTAGTATACATCTAACTCGTTGATTTCAACTAGCATAAATGATTCTACGAGTTTGATTGCTTCAAAAATTTCAAATTTATTTAAATGCGATTATCTCAGAACTTGTTTACATGGCTTAATGCTCTCTATATGTTCTTATTCCTTATTTTTCTTTATTAATTTGTTATTGTTATTTCTTTATTAATTCTTATTTTTGTATATATTTATTATTATTACTTCTTTATTTACCTAAATTATTTATTTATTTTCTAGTTTCTGGTTTTATCAATTAAAAATGTTCTTGTACTCTTGCTTCCCATACACAAGTTTTTAACTTTTTTTTGTTTCATATATATTTTTTTTGATACATATGCCAAACTACACAGCAGTTTTACGGCATGGTTGCCTTCAATATTATTTGACAATATTTTTTATTTTATAATGAGGATTATATAGTAGGTCATTATCGAGTATTGCATTATTTTTACAATCGATACATGATAATTTTAAATTAATGTAAGATTAGGCTTATACTCCTACTTCCCATTAGGGATGGGTCATCGACGTATTTACCGTCGACGAAACGAGACCGTCCACGTCCGTCCATCGACGAGACGATCAACTAGTTGAATTCGTCAACTAGTTGACGCGTCAACTTCGTTACGCGGACGTCGCGAACGTTTATCTAAACATCGGGACGATAGTCAACTGTCTACGATTCGACGCGACGCTGCTCGACGGCTCAACCGTTGGTTATTTTTATTACGTTAATTTTTAAAATTTAAAGAAGTTCGAAGGAATATAGTTTCGGGGAAAGTAAAACCGCTACTTGTGCTTATATGTAAAAAGAAATATTTTATAATTTATTTGTTTACGCACATTATAGGCTTTTACATATTGTTTTATATACTTCTTTCTATATATAATAAAGAAAGAAGTAGGTGTACACAACAATATCAGGTGTAAGCAGTAAAATATAAATATAAACTACATATATAAGCAGTGAAAGTATCGGGTATAAGCATTAAAATATGAGTATAAAAATTAAAAATATAAAGTACAAAGCAGTAACGTGTGTATAAAAAAATATATTTGGTACACATCATTACATGTGTACAGGGTTATTTGGAAAACATTAAAAACCTCGCAGGACTATGTTCCTGCCTTGATTATGAGTATTATTTTTTGTAAAACGTTGGACTATCACTACACTAACTCAAATCGATTACGAAAAATTCATTCGTTTCAATACAAGTTAAATAAAATGATAAAAACCTTTACATTTATTTACTATCTATACATTTATAAAAAAATACATAATTTAAAAATACTTTACATTTGAGATGTTGTCTAGAAATTTATTGAAGAATACATCTTTCAAAGTCAGGCTTTCACTTTGTGGTGACATTATTAATAAATAAATATATTTGTATTATTTGTCAACTTTAGTATAAGGCTTAATCTGAGAAAAGGAACATTGTTCCCGAAACATGTAAAAAACAATAAAAAGTGTTGTAAACAAAATTATAATAGATTTATTTTTTCATCTATAAAGTTGAAAATAGGGAATTTTTAATAAAAATGAATTAAACCTAAATTCAAGATTATTTTACATATACAATAATTAATGTTAGACTCCTGAATAAGGACCCATAGTTAGGTATAGAAAATTTTATTCCCTACAAGTTTGTTTATCATTTATATGCTTATGTTGAAAAGTAACGAAATAACACAATAATTCAATTTTACCATCCCTTTTCAGGTAGATATAAGAAGTCGAGATCGATCGAATAAAATATTAATTTTAGAAAAATATCCAGCCGGCCTGTTAATTAATAATAGTTCAATAAAAAATAAAATAATTAAACTAAATTGTTTTATTTTATACAGCGTAAAATTGGGAATTCACCGAAACGTCGCACGTGCACATCGCAAAAATCAAGTAAAAAATAATAGATAATAGCTTATTAAGCATATCTCTCCCTACGCATGCATTCAAATTTCAAATCTCTGTCACAGTTCGTGTACACAGATCTGCACTCTATGATCCTGTACTTTAGAGTTGAAATGAAATTACCCGTCGAGCCGTCTATGGCGTCTACAAGTCGACAGCGAGAGATGAGAGAGAAATAAACGGAGACGTTTTGTCTTGCTTTCGCTCGTTGCTTTGCATTACGTTGAATCTTGAATCGTCCACCGTCCACGGCGTCCGCCGTCCACCGTCTACGAATTCAACTAATCCATGCGATAAACGTAAACCGTCGACGCGTCGATGCAACGTCAACGGTTGATTTCAACTAGTCCGTCTATTCAACGCCCATCCCTACTTCCCATAAACAAATTTTTAACTTTGATGGGGCAGTAACAACAAAAATGTGCTAAAAACTCCCGCTCCCCTTACACAAGTTTTTAACTTTGACGGGTCAGTAGCAACATGTGCGTATACTCCCTCTCCGCATACACAAGTTTTTAACTTTGATGGGGCAGTAACAACAAAAGGGGAAATGTAACTTAATATTTTATACATGTAAAAATTTATTGTCATCATAATTTTGTTTCTTTAAATAAAAATACGGATAAAAATACGCATGCCTTGACTAAATAGCTTAAATCATGAATTTAGAATAAATCTTTAAAATCTTTGATCTCCACCAAGAAGAGTAAAACTTGGGCATTTATGTTTTGTAGAAAAGTGATACTTCAGAAAAATTTCAAGGAAAACGCGGTGCGAAGCATCTCCTGATTGAAGAACTTGCATGACTGGTTCCATTGCAACTCACAGTCATTCATTGGTCAGATCATTTAGCTGCCTCTCTAAAGTCCTAATATATAGCATGCTACCTAACCTTCACAGACGAGCGGAACATTAAAAAACTTAACTTAAACTTAAAGTTAACTCGTAATATTTTCTGGGAAGTTTGTGGGCAAACTAATTAATATACAGGGTGTAACTGAGATTGTCCACAATACCTTACGGGTAGATTCGAGCCTAAATATTATGAGTCGAAAATGTTGAAGCAACAATGTCATAATATCAATAGTTATTAGTATAATATGTGTCTTCAAAATTTTTTCAAAGCATTTTTTTAAAATATTTCAGACTTATCTTTTGTAAAACGTTACATTATCATGAAAGTAATTTATATGGCATATTAAAAATACGTTCGTCCAATGCAAGTCAAATAAAATTATTCCAATTTTCTGCAAATTTTTCATTTCAACAATCATTTTAATTGACTTTTATTAAAGTTAATGAATTTTTAATATACGATATAAGTTATTGTAACGATAATCCAATATTTTAAGGAAGAGTCGGAAATGTTGCCAAAAAAATGAAAATTTTGAAATCGCTCATCTCCATAACTATTAATAATAATAATAATCAAAGTTGGATAATTTATATAGCGCCGTTTTCGCGAGTACTCACCTCAAAGGCGCTTTAAAACTATTGATATCAGTAGATTGTTGCTTGAACATACTCGACTCATTTCATTTTCGATTCATAAGGCTCCCATTAAGTATTGTCTACTAGCTTTGTTAAACCCTGTATAAGAACTCATTTAGTTATTTAGGGTCTTTGTAGACACCAACGACGAAGAAATGTAGAAGAAAATCCTTTTTCTATGAAAGCGTTAAAGAGTGCACTGAATCAGAGAAAATATAAATTAATTTATTTATCCTAATTTATTTATCATATATTAAATTAATTTATTTATCCTAGTGTAATGCAAGTATTCGGATGAATTTCATTACACACAATAAAGTATATTGCTCCCAAAATTCCGTAAAAATATATGTAGATTTTCTCATTAGCGACATCTGTGGGGATTTAGGGGAATGAAAATGGCTTTGTACAGGCCGCATGGAAAAGGCGCTTACAACTCATATATGAAAGCTTTTCACGTAATTTTGAACATATATACAACTTCCAAAAAATGAATAAGCATGGTATATTCTATCATGGGTGGAAATGGCGAATGTTACAATTGTGTAAAGTGATCACTTAAGCCTACCAAAAGACAGGTCATAAGTCCTGTTACACCCAAAAATGACTTCTATACCTACTTTCCCATAATTAATACAGTTTCGTCTCTGTGAGATATCTATAATATACACTAATTGATAAATTAATTTCTTTTATAATTTCTACAAGAATTTCTACTGGTTACAAATTATGTAAGGGTTTGCATTTAATTTAAAGCTTTGTATAAAATGTAAAAGTATAAAAATTTTGCGACGAATGTTCCTTTTAGATTTCCCGAGGTTAAGAAGCAAAAAACATTTTTTTATCGTTCCCAGATTTCCAGTGTGCAGCAATTCCGCGAGTTTGCACTTATGGAATGTGGAGAAGTACCGAGGCCGAGGGTCCGCCAGTCGATACGCGGCGAGCGCAGTGGCGTGGCGCAGGGCGCAGGCGACCCTCGCATTTGCGCAAATAATGAGAATGTGTGGCGAATAGTGATTATGTTACTCGACAGGTTTTTAGAATATTATTCAACCTGCATCGGGGGCGGGGGGCTCCGCGCCGTCGGGTGACTGCACTGCCGACTCCCAAAACCAGTCCGTCTGTGTGTTGGCAATTCCTACAAATCTAACAATTTAATAATTTTTTATTTGTATTGGACGTCTAATTTTTTAAAAATCTATGGCTACCTTAAAAGAGGTTCTGTATATTTAACGGCTTGTTTAAAATAGAAAATTGAATCATTTCTTATTCGTGTATTACAAAGAAATAAAAGAAAGAAAGTATGGAGGTGATACATCTTCGAAGAAGGTGTCGCTCATGCAGTCATTGTAATCTAGGAGCTGACCATCGTCAACCCTACGTCATCGAATACCAGCATGGTATTCGGGACTTATATGGAGTAGTGCCCTGTAGGATAGGTATTAAAAAAAAAACAAGGTTGCCTGGGATCATCCTGGAGCGTTTTATGTAATCGATAATTAATGAAACCTATTTTTGGGTAAAAATTACGTCATCGAGTACCAAGTGAGACCCGGCTCATTCGATGCCCTCCATCGAGTACAAAAAGAAAAAACAGGGTTGCCACCTTCTACCCTGGCACTTTCTAGAATCGGCCAAATTTTAGAGTCGTGAAAAGTAGTCATCGAGTACCAGTATGAAATTTACGCCATTCGATAGTCCTAATAATCCATGTTATAAAAATATATGGTTGCCTGCCCTCAGCTTGGAGCATTTCCTAGTCGGTCAAGTTTTATATCGGATGTAGTACGCCCAGTACTGAGTTTAAGAAATCGTTGTGTAACACAATGTGACATTTTTGTAGCAGTTTTGGGTATTATAATATTTATAATGAATTATATTTCAAAATAAATTGAATTTAAATAATAATATATATAGTAATAATGCATAGAATCTATTTGCCAACAGACCAAATATTAGAATCACATAAGTGTATCATTTTATTTCAAATGTGCGATTCTGCAACATTGCAAATTCTTCGCTCCACCGTATGTGTGAGAGAGCACTATTGTCTTCTTCTTCTTCTTCTTTCCCTTATACTATTGGGTCGGGGTCCCTGCACCGTTTAGGAGGTTCAAACTCTTCCTATCTTGGACTTCGCTCTCCACGTCAGCCCAATTTAGTTGCAACCTCGCTTCGCAGCAGTCCTCCAGCTGTTTCCGCCAGCTCCTTCTAGGACGGTTCTTTGGTCTTCTACCTTCTGATCTTGCCTGGAATATCCGCTTTGGCCGTCTATCTGCCGGCATGTCCCAGCCACCGTAACTGTGATTTCTCGATCATATAAGTCAATAAGGGTTCCACTTCGAGATATTTTCTTTTTTGCGTATTTATGATTCTGTCTCATCTGGTAACTCCCACAATTCCTCGTAAAAATCCCATCTCGGCGGCCTGTAGCCTTGAGCGGGTTCCTTCGGTCAAGATCCAGTGCTCGTGGCCGTACACTAGGGTTGGCCTGAAAACTGATTTAAATACTGCCAACTTTGCTCGCTGGCTGAGCTCCGCTTTTCTAAGTACGGAATAATATAGGGATTATGTTACCTGGCTTGCGTCTCCTATCCTCCTTTCTAATTCACTTTCTTGCTTTCCATCCTGAGATGGTATTACACCGAGGTCTTTGAAACTGTTCATCTATTTTATACGTCTATTCTGGCACGTTATGTTACATTGCTCTTCGCTTCTGTTAATCACCATGATTTCGGATTTATCCGTGCTCAGCCTCATCCCTGTTTTCATTTGTTTCCTCGTCAAATTTGTCGACGTCTACTTGTAACACCTCTGGTGATTTTGCCAGCAAGGCGACGTCGTTTGCAAATAACAGTCTACCCACCACAACTTCCCAAATCCTCACCCCATTTTGGGCAATGCTGTTTCGGCTGATCTTGCCATAAATACCGTGAATAAGATAGGCAACATTGGACAACTTTGTCTGAGCCCTGTTTTCGTGTCGAATTCACTCGACTTTTGACTTGCAATTCTGACACAACATTTTCTTTCCTCATATAAGGCTTGGATCGCTCCAAATTACTTGCCGGCAATATCATATTCCTGCAGAATACTATAAACTGACGTGAAACTCTATCATACGCCTTTTAATAAATCTAGAAACGCTGTTAATATTGATTTAGCAAACTTCCATGGCTTTTCGATAACTTGCTGCAGGGTGAATAGCTGGTCCGTTGTTCCTCTTCCGCTCCTGAAGCCACATTGCTCTTCCTGTATTTTTCCCTCTGTGATTCTACGACATTTTTTCACAAGGATTCTAGCGAATATCTTTCTGGTTAACTTAGCAGGGCGATCTACAGTTTCCGAATTCCTTTCTATCTCCTTTCTTATACAGTGGAACTATCCCCAGGGCGCCCCCCTGGGGCTTATACAGGGAACCCCCATGGGCGTGCTCCCGCTTGTCCATGCGATGTTCATTAATTATTTAGCATTCTTACAGAACGATTTACCTTCAATGTTGGAAGATATTCCACTTAGTACAGTAGCCGGCAAACATCTTGAAATTTTACGGCGTAGTGGGGGGAAGTTTACGCATGTACCACTCCACCAAAGAGACCCAAATTTTGTCTTCTGCGCATTCCCCCACTGCGCCAAAAAATTTAAAGAAGTTTGCCGGCAACTGTACTATTCGGGGAATGGAACTGATGGAGCACCATGCCATTCCACGGTGGAGGTCCGTCGGGTGTTAACAGCTGAATATGGCTCGAATTGGATAGGAAGATAGGGCGCTTTTCCCTGGTCTCCTAGGTCGCCCGACCTTACACCGCTTTTTTCTTTGGGGGCACGTTAAAAATCTTGTTTATAAAGTACCGTCGGCAAACGAGGAAGAGATGCGTGGTTGCATAGTTGAAGCATTCAATAAGGTGTCCAGCGAGAGTGAATTAACATTACCAAGCGTTCATCAATCCTGCATTAGACGAGCCGAATTGTGTCTTAGAGTTGGTGGTCAAAATTTTGAACATTTATTGTAGTAGGTATGTGGTGAGATTTTAGTTTTGATGTACAATTCAAAAGTTAATAGTTTATAAATTTGTTCGTGTCAAGTCTTGTTTGAACTATTTGAAGTCTTTTTTGGGTGGCCAGTAAGCTTAACCAGACATATCAGGGTAAGCATAAACAAAATTTACCAATATTTTATATTATAGAGTGCCTATCATGCCATCGAATGCCTATATGAGTGTACCTGTAATAATAATCAATTGATAATGTGCCTACAGCGTGTGTACGAAACATAATTTTTATTTTACCTGCATTACATTCTGTAAGTGGTTGCGATACAACTAGTAGATTATGCACAAAAAAATTGTTTAAAGGCTGCATCGTTGGATTTTATACAAAAATCTTACACAAGCATCTTTGGGAAATTTATATCTAAGTATTGAACAATTGAAAGAGTTAGAAACTGTCTGCACCTATCTCTTTTCAAAAAAACAATTAAGTGCTGATGAGCTCCGATTCAAATTGATTTCACAAAAAAATTGTATTTGATTTAAATTTAATGAAAATCGTGTGCACATCCGATGCTTTGCATTTACATTTGTTAAGAGCTACGGTACAAACATATTTGTGGATAAACGCCGATCAAACTCAGCTTCAGACAATTGATTATAATTTATTTGGATATGAAGAGAGAAAAGGTAACCTATACCCACGACAAATGACAAAGCGACAATTGCCACAGTCTTTGGTTCAGCCCTGTAAATGTGCAGCGGATTGTTGAACGATGGCTTGTAATTGTAAAAAATCTAAATTAACTTGTATTTCATCGTGCAAGTGTATAAACAATAATTGTAAAAATATTAACAAGTAATTATTTGCATTTTTTCATGTATGTATCTTTAAATTAGCTTTTTCTCATTAATTAATTTTTTTAGAACAAATTATGATTTTTTATTGATAATTTCTATTTTAATTATGACAACCTATTTATAACTTAAATTATTTATAAAAAAAAACAACTAATAACACTTATATAATCATTAAAATAGCTCAATACCTCTGGCGCCTGGTCTATATCATTAAATTTGTTTTTATCATTAAATATTTTTTTTGACAATAATTTATGATTTTTAATCAATAATTTCTATTTTAATTTTATTTGACAACCTATTAATACCTTTAATTATTTAAAAAAAAACAACTAATGACACTATCATTAAAATAGGGGGGGGGGGTATAAAAAAATTGGACCACCTGGGCTTCTGGCAACATTCATATTGTTAATCTATAGGCTTTTCTGAACTAGAATCAATTGTCTGAATGCGGTCCTCGGATTTTGCATACTCAAGTACCTCTGGCCCCTGGACTATGTAATAAAATGTGTATTTTATTTAACGCATCTTAGTAATTGACAGATAGTCACGATTTTATCAAAAGTAGATATGTATTTTTTATGTACGCATACATGAATTAGGTGCCTATTTCTTAAATGTGCTTTGAAGATATTAACTATTAACTATAGACGTAATCTGTAGGCTGATAAGCAAAACAATTTTACAAATTTCATATGATTCTGTTAAAAGCCTAACGAAGAAAAATGTATGTCTTTTCTTTTACATTTATTTTTACAAATTTTATTGTATCCAATCTAAGTTTAAATTAATATTTGAGAGAAAAATTTATATTTTATATTACGTATCACGTTTTCAAAAAAATGTTCGTGATACATGAAGACAATGTCTTTACATAAGTGTTACATAAGGAGCGCGACGCTCGTTTTTACATAAGGAATTTGTGAATTTTTAGGGAAGTAAAACACTATTATAATAAATAATGAAATTAACACGATTTTTATAAGCAATGAATAGTACATTTTGACGATTTGCGTAAAATTTATATAACTATATTTTTTGCGTGTGGTTTTGTTTACATTTTCTAGGTCAAGATCAGTATGTGTCATTGAACCCTGCAAATATTATATATTTGAATAAATTACGTAATATTTAACCCTTATAATACGATGTTGTAATTTTTTAAAGTTGATAACTCAGCAATCAGTGATATCAGGTCATGGTTGCTTGAACATTTAAGACTCATAACAAAGTCAGGAATCTACCGACCAAGTTTCTGCTGCTAGCTCTGGTACACCCTGTATATACGGAAAATATATAAGGGAAGAGATAGAGGTAAAGAGGGAAGGAGAAATTTCACCTATGTTACTCACCGTATCCCAAAGAATAAGTATGCAAAATTTGGATCAGATCGGTCGAAGGGTGATTGTGCTAGTAGTCGGCCATTTTACAGAAAAGTCATCTTGGGAATATCATTGTAAGTTCATTTTTGAAAGGTGGTTTAGAAAAACACGTATGTATTAAAGAACAGGGAGCTTATTTTTATTATATTTATTGCTTTTTAAAATTAGCCTAACCATAAAAATTAAAATAATGTTTTAATGAAAAATGGCTGTTTTGCCAGTAGTCGGCCATCTGTGCGTCAGTTGTCGACCACCTATGCGTCAGTAGTCGGCCATCAGATTTTAGCACAGGGCCGCCAGACGTCCTTTAGAAATTTGCGCTACACAAGCATTTTTTTTCAATTTATACTTAAATTATAATAATTAATAAATCCTTTTAAGCTTTTCGACAAATCGTCTCAATTTGTTCATAGATACGTTTAAAATACATTAATAATCACAAACTAGAAACTAGAAATAGAATTATTTTTTTCGATTGGGCATTTTGGTTATATGTTAAAGCCGCTTTCATCTCCATTAATAATCCGATTAAGGTCCTCTAATACATCTTCGTCGTTGATTTCTATTATATGGGTTTTCAAGTCCTTTAATCAACTTATATAATTTGCGTATTCTTAGTACCTACGCGCTAATAATGCTTTCCGCAATTCCGAATAATAAATACCATCTGTCTCTCGGTTTTTCATCTTAGAAACGTGTTTTTATTTTTTCTGTCTTCACAATTTGCTGAAAAGTAGTCGGAGTTCTTGTTTTTTTAGAGGGAAATGACATTTTGCTAAATGCTATTACAAGATTATTAAAGATTTCACAATTTGTTTTCGTCCGATAACGATATTAAGTGATTTGGTTCCATTTGACGTGTTTTTTCCAATACCCATCCCTTGATGCGGTCCTGCAGTTTTGCCCTAGGAACATCAATTTCTGATAAGTCGCGCGTATTTTTTCCCTTCTCTTACTGCTTAAAGGGCTTTTTGAAGGCTATCATCAGTATACTGATGAAAAACGTATTTTAGATTTAGTCGCCATTGATACAAAATTGATAATTTCTATATTTAGTTAACATTAGGATGATAAAAGATCAATTTCACCTACCAAAACCGTCCTAAGACGCTGCATGGCCGACTAATGATACATCAATTTTAACACGTCAACCAGTTGTCGGCCCCACACTTCGAAGTTAAAAAAACATATTATCAGTGTGGTAACTAGCGGCCGACCACTGGCTATTATTAGATAGTAGTGCTATTTTCACTAATATAACACATAAAATCTTAGTAAATCTTGTGTCATTAACAGCGTGAGAGACAAAAATAAAACCAATATTCGCCGCCAGTAGTCGGCCGCCCCGGCCGACCACTGGATTTTGTAGAAAAAATGACCCAGTAACCGGCCGCACGAGATTCAACATAAAAATATTAGGTCCTTACATATGAAATTGGCGTTTTGCCGTACTGGCAAATTTGATCTCAAATATCTTCTCTTTGGTTAGGAATTCCAAATCCAAATTTATACAGCAATTTACTCATGTATTTGTGTTTTGAAAATTATAATTCATTTGTTTTTTCCTCAATTGTTTTTTTCTTTGCGTCACTCAGTTTACAAAATGAAAAACTTGAAATATCGCGTTATTTACGAGTACGAGTTCCACCGTGGCACCAGTGCTGCAGAAACGGCTCGAAGGATTAATGATGTGTATGGCGACGGTTCCGCAAAAGAAAACACAGTGCGTTTTTGGTTCCAACGTTTTCGTTCTGGAAATTTCGACCTGCAGAACAAGCCCCGTGGACGGCCGGAGACCAAAGTTGATAATGAAGAATTGAAGGCTATTGTGAAGCGGATCCATCGCAAACCACATCCGAGTTAGCTGCAGGCTGCGGTGTTAGTGATAAAACTGTTTTAATCCACTTGAAGCAAATTGGTAAGGTGAAAAAGCTTGAAAGGTGGGTACCTCACGAATTGAGTGAAGCAAATCAACAAACGCGCGTTGACTGCTGCGTTGCATTACTCAACCGGCACAATAATGAAGGGATTTTAAATCGAATCATTACCTGTGATGAAAAGTGGATCATGTACGATAATTGGAAGCGCTCATTGCAATGGCTGAACCCTGCCGAACCAGCCAAACCATGCCCCAAGCGAAAATTGACTCCAAAAAAGTTACTTGTGAGCGTTTGGTGGACTAGTGCTGGTGTCGTTCACTACAGCTTTCTTAAATCTGGCCAGACGATTACGGCAGATGTCTATTGTCAGCAACTGCAAACCATGATGGAAAAGCTAGCTGCTAAACAACCGAGGCTGGTTAATCGCTCTAGGCCACTGCTGCTTCATGATAACGCTAGACCACACACTGCACAACAGACGGCTACCAAATTAGAGGAGCTTCAATTGGAATGTCTAAGACATCCACCGTACTCTCCGGAACTTGCCCCAACAGATTACCATTTTTTTCGAAATTTGGATAACT
This sequence comes from Agrypnia vestita, assembly GCA_016648135.1. NCBI lineage: Eukaryota > Metazoa > Arthropoda > Insecta > Trichoptera > Phryganeidae > Agrypnia > Agrypnia vestita. The sequence continues at coordinate 145,110 of JADDOH010002247.1, forward strand.
TCTTGCAAAGGAAAAAATTCAACTCCGATGGGGCAGTCCAAACCGCCTTCAAAGATTTTATCGATTCCCGTCCGAATGGTTTTTTTAGTAAAGGGATCGATGAACTACCTATGAGATGGGAAAAGTGCATAGATAGCAATGGTACATACTTTGATTAAATAAATATATTATAATTAAAAAAATCGGCTTTATGTTCCTCCCATACTAAACACCAATTTCATATGTAAGGACCTAATATTGAAAATGTCTGTTTTATCCTTTTAACTCGTAAATTTAGTTCATGTTTTTGCCGATAAATGCTACTTTTACAGTGCAAGCAAATTAATTGAACTTCTACTTAAAGTTTTGAAAATTTTCTTAACGACGTTTCCGAAAAATCAGAATCAAAATTGATAGCTCATAAGCAACGGCATATTTTTTGGGTCTACTTGAATGATACCTAAAATAAACGCAAGATGGTGCAGTTTTGTGGTTCTTTCGCGGAATAGTGGCCGGTTTCTTAGCATTTAAAAATATTATTGAATTATATTGCGAGTGTCAAGTTTATTCACGTTGAAGTAATTGGTGGCCGACTACTGAAGGTGGCCGGAACACTGGCGAAATCACCCTACAGATATGCGTGGAAAATATATCAGGGGGATGTATGAGATCACACGAAAACTTCCCTTTGCGAATCAGCGAAGGAAGTTTGTAGAACAGCTAAGCTGGGAAGGAAGAAAGGGGATGCATGGTGGCATGAGGACATTAAGGAATTAGTAAAAAATAAAGAAAAGCGTGGCTCTATCTTTTGACAGTGAGTGGAGAGAATATGCGAGAGCAAAGGATTTATACAAAGCTTGTAAGAAAAGAGTAAAATCTGGTAAGATAAAATATAGTAAAAGAAAGGAAAGAGTGGCTGAAAAGTGAGGAAGGTTTGAAAATGTCTAAGAATTTCGGGGAAAACATAAATTTTGGAAGGTGGTGAAAAAATCTCGATGTGGCGCATAAAGCAACAGTATGAGTATGAAAGCTATTAAGTTGGTGAATGGAGAAATGTTAATGAGTGAGGATGGATTAAATGATAGACGGAAGAAATATTTTCATGAAACGTACGAGAGCTGTAATACAGGAATCTGCCGAGATACTCAATGAGATAAGTGTGAATGACGAAAATGAAGTCAGTGAAATAAGTATGGAAGAAAAAAATTGTGCAATGAAGAATGGTAATGCTGTGGGATATGTTAACGTTGTTGCTGCCAAATATATCAAGGCTGGTGGCCCATTAGTAATTTCGTGGCTTCGTACACTCTTTAATCAATATTTGAAAGAGAGCCACACCCATTGAAAGATTTGGCAGATACTTCGTGGTGCAACATTATAATTTAAAATATGTTTTACTTTACTTTGTAATACACACACACACACACAATACGAGTTATTCAATTACTACTATAGTTTCGAGGGGAGCAGTTCCTCTCATCATCAGGTATAGATAATAACTAACTTAAATACAAAATTTATCAATCTAATCGGGTAGGTCAGGGGGCGCGCGGTGGGAAGGGTATTTTTTTCCCAAAAAGCTCGAGGAGTGGTGAAGTGGACTTAAATGTGATATTATTTATTAATTTGTTTCTAGAATTTTTTGTATTTCTTGGGCACTTACAATGTAACAATTTCTTTCAGACATTATTTAAGAGTTTAAAGTTACAATGTACAATTTGTTACTTATTAAATAGTGTTTCTAGAATTCATTTTTTTTAGGATTTCAACGGTTTCCAAACTATTCATTATCCACCCTCTATGAGGAACCGAGAGGAGTAATTTTAATTTGTGACTATGGAAAGAATGATTAGTGTTAATTATATGATTGGCAAATTCGGAGAAATTGTTATTTTTCAAGCAGCGGCGATGTTCTTTTATGCATGTACTTAAGTTTCTAGTGGTTTGGCCTGTATATTTTTTATCATAGTCTCCGCAAGTTATTTCATATATCCCGCTTTTTCCAACATACCTATTTTTGTTTTTGAATTTAAAAGATTTTTACCAATATTATTATTTGTGTAATAAGCTGGTCTAATGTCAGTAGGGAAACAATTTGTAATTTTAGTAGAAATCGGACCATTATATAGAATTTTTCGCCAAAGTGTATTATCAGTGGTTTTAATGTTTTTGTTTGAGTATAAATATGTTTCAATAAGTTTCAATAAGCCACACCCCTTTAGACTGGAGGAGAACGGTTATTATGCTTCTCTACAAATGTAAAAGGGTCGAGAATGGAATGCGGAACTACAGGGCAATCAATCTTTTGAGCTCGGTTGGCAGACTTTATGGAAGAATTTTGGTAGAAAGAGTAAAGTCGGTGACAATAGAAATTAATATAGATATAGTTATAAGAGGAAGGTTATGGAAGGTACTCTCTGGTTACAAGGTGAACAGTAAACTAATACATACATTTGCATCCATTTACGAGGGAAGTACTGCTGTGTAAGAATCAATGCATCATTCATTCCATGGTTTGATATTACAAAAGGTGTCAAACAGGGTTGCATAACGTCTCCATGGCTGTTCAACTTGTATATGAATAATTGTGTGAAAGAACTGGAATGTATGAATATAGGAGCGAAAATTAGTGATTTGATTGTATGTTGTTTACTATATGCGGATCAGTGGCGTGCAGCGCATACAAGCAAAAAAGCTGTGCATTAGTAAAGATTCTGAGAAACAAATATTAATTAAATAATCCTTATCTTAAGAAAAGGTTGATTTAAAATTCTAGCCGTATTTCGTCCTACGGCTAGAAGTTTTATTTCTGACGTTTCCATTTAACGTGACGTATCTGTTTTTTTCGATTTAAAATTCTAGCCGTAATTCGTCCCTACGGCTAGAAGTTTTATTTCCGACTTTTCTGCGCTTAACTTCATGTCAATTCTTCATCTATTTCACCCACCAATTTGTTCCACAGATATAGTCAAGTCGAGAAAAATACCGTGTATTTTTAATGCTGCGAGTTTTGTGTAGTAGCGTCCTTCTTCGAAAGGTCCTATGCCAGGCGCACGTCATGCAGAAATTTTATTTTTTACAAATTCCACCCAAAACTTTCGGTGTAAATTTTATGTTTTTTCTGTGGTAAATGTAAATACTGTGGTAAAATTAAAAATTTTAATTTTAAAAATGAAGAAAATTGCTCCTTTTTCTGGACCTTTATGACTGAATGGCCTCGTGAGATGTCTTTTTTTTCAATAATATTACAAAGTAAACAATTATTCTAAATTGATTAAAATTATTGTTAAATCTCTCAGTTTGTTTACTTACAATTTATGTTTTGAAAAATACTATTTAAAATATATTTTATTTTTTGTGTTTTTTTTTCAGCCCTTCGTCGACCATGTGTAGGTCGACAACTTTTTTCTTCGATATCGAAAGAATAGATATTATTATTTTTAAATAAAAACAAAACAAAACTCAAAATCTTTGTCGATATTCCTGACTTTAACGATTTAAACAATATGCGAAGTATTTAAGGTACAATACGCAGTGCCTTGATTAAATATTAGGTCCTTACATATGAAATTGGCGTTTAGTATGGGAAGAACATATAGCCGATTTTTTTTTATTATAAATTATTTATTTAATCAAAGTATGTACCATTGCTATCTATGCACTTTTCCCATCTCATAGGTAGTTCATCGATCCCTTTACTAAAAAAACCATTCGGACGGGAATCGATAAAATCTTTGAAGGCGGTTTGGACTGCCCCATCGGAGTTGAATTTTTTCCTTTGCAAGAAGTTATCAAAATTTCGAAAAAAATGGTAATCTGTTGGGGCAAGGTCCGGAGAGTACGGTGGATGTCTTAAGACATTCCAATTGAAGCTCCTCTAATTTGGTAGCCGTCTGTTGTGCAGTGTGTGGTCTAGCGTTATCATGAAGCAGCAGTGGCCTAGAGCGATTAACCAGCCTCGGTTGTTTAGCAGCTAGCTTTTCCCTCATGGTTTGCAGTTGCTGACAATAGACATCTGCCGTAATCGTCTGGCCAGATTTAAGAAAGCTGTAGTGAACGACACCAGCACTAGTCCACCAAACGCTCACAAGTAACTCGCGTTTGTTGATTTTCTTCACTCAATTCGTGAGGTACCCACCTTTCAAGCTTTTTCACCTTACCAATTTGCTTCAAGTGGATTAAAACATTTTATCACTAACACCGCAGCCTGCAGCTA
>JADDOH010002248.1:0-38791 GCA_016648135.1 Agrypnia vestita
AAAAATATTAGGTCCTTACATATGACATTGGCGTTTAGTATGGGAGGAACATAAAGCCGATTTTTTTTTTATTATAATATATTTATTTAATCAAAGTATGTACCATTGCTATCTATGCACTTTTGCCATCTCATAGGTAGTTCATCGATCCCTTTACTAAAAAAACCATTCGGACGGGAATCAATAAAATCTTTGAAGGCGGTTTTGGACTGCCCCATCGGAGTTGAATTTTTTCCTTTGCAAGAAGTTATCAAATTTCGAAAAAAATGGTAATCTGTTGGGGCAAGGTCCGGAGAGTACGGTGAATGTCTTAGACATTCCAATTGAAGCTCCTCTAATTTGGTAGCCGTCTGTTGTGCAGTGTGTGGTCTAGCGTTATCATGAAGCAGCAGTGGCCTAGAGCGATTAACCAGCCTCGGTTGTTTAGCAGCTAGCTTTTCCATCATGGTTTGCAGTTGCTGACAATAGACATCTGCCGTAATCGTCTGGCCAGATTTAAGAAAGCTGTAGTGAACGACACCAGCACTAGTCCACCAAACGCTCACAAGTAACTTTTTTGGAGTCAATTTTCGCTTGGGGCATGGTTTGGCTGGTTCGGCAGGGTACAGCCATTGCGATGAGCGCTTCCGATTATCGTACAGGATCCACTTTTCATCACAGGTAATGATTCGATTTAAAATCCCTTCATTATTGTGCCGGTTGAGTAATGCAACGCAGCAGTCAACGCGCGTTTGTTGATTTGCTTCACTCAATTCGTGAGGTACCCACCTTTCAAGCTTTTTCACCTTACCAATTTGCTTCAAGTGGATTAAAATAGTTTTATCACTAACACCGCAGCCTGCAGCTAACTCGAATGTGGTTTGCGATGGATTCACTTCCACAATAGCCTTCAATTCTTCATTATCAACTTTGGTCTCCGGCCGTCCACGGGGCTCGTTCTGCAGGTCGAAATTTCCAGAACGAAAACGTTGGAACTAAAAACGCACTGTGTTTTCTTTTGTGGCACCGTCGCCATACACATCATTAATCCTTCGAGCCGTTTCTGCGGCACTGGTGCCACGGTGGAACTCGTACTCGTAAATAACGCGATATTTCAAGTTTTTCATTTTGTAAACTGAGTGACGCAAAGAAAAAAACAATTGAGGAAAAAACAAATGAATTATAATTTTCAAAACACAAATACATGAGTAAATAGCTGTATAAATTTGGATTTGGAATTCCTAACCAAAGAGAAGATATTTGAGATCAAATTTGCCAGTACGGCAAAACGCCAATTTCATATGTAAGGACCTAATATATATATAATATATATATATATATTATATATATATTATTTATATATAATATATATTATATATATATAGATATATATATGTATATAAAAAGAAACCCGTGTTTCCCTATCCGCCAAGTTTTCTTCACAACCAGATACTACCACCCCCTATGGTGGTGGATAGCCCTTGGTGTCCCATTGAAAATGTGCGAGTTTGGTGGGGGTGGCTGAGCGTGGGTGGGAGTGGGTGACGAAAAGGTGCTTTCTAGCGCATTTTTTTGTTATGGTAAGGCCGCAAATGCTTCAGATTGTTTCCAAATAGGCCCGCCGACTGTGTCTGTGAGTCTAGAAGGTTCCGAAAAAACCTGCTCTAGAAAGTCCTGGAAGGAGAAGGTTCTAGAAAATTCCCGAAAGTTCTATGACGATCCAAACAGTGTACTTAAAATCTACGCGTGCGAAGCCGCGAAGGCACAGCTAGTATAAATATAAGTGAATATTCCACAATGACTCAAACGTCTTCAATTATCGTAGATTACTCGTCCTGAATTACGGAGGCGAAATTTGGATACATAGTAAGCTTCAGCCACAAGTTTAAGGTAGCCCAACGAGCCATGGGAAGGATTATGCTCGAAGTGTCGGTGCGAGGTATAATCAAAATACACTCGCAGCAGGACCATGGCAGATTACGTAGTTCGCCGAATAACAAAATGAAATGTATTGGGCAGGACACCTCAACCTAAGGAAAAAAAACGTGTCGAGTGCAGGTCAATCAGCTGAAAATGCTGAGTAGCATAAAATAATCACAGGAAGCAACTGGATGCTAGTGATGGGTCCGCTCTGTACTCACTACTACAATGTAGTAAAATTTTGGGACCCATGAAGAAATATTTGGGAAGATGATGTAGCTAAATGAAGAAATCTTTGCAAATTGTAACAAACCCCCCCCCCATGGTTTGAAAATTTTTTGGAATCGAATGAAGAAATCTGGCTGGCGACCTTTTTTTTAGGTCGCCAAATGTTACTTTGCAGAGAATATTTTTTTTTTAGCTCGCCAAATTTTTATTTGGGAAAAAACTTCATTACTTCATTTCATTACACTTCACTTCATTAATACTACAATTACTTCATTACATTACTTCACTTCATTTCGTAGTACTACAATTACTTCACTTTAAGTAGTTTTTACTACAATTGTAGTGTACACTTTGTAGTCTTCAAACTGGTGAACGTGTGTGTTGTAGTCTTCATTTTGAAATGTAGTTTTTCCCTTCGCTACTGGATGCAGAGCATATATCATCTTTTATAAAACAAATAAAATAGCTTTGAAAAATACACAGAAAACAATCTTATCTCAAAAATAATGCCACCGCATGACTAAATTTTTTTTATTATTGATTGATATGTCAGTTACTTTGTGATGCAACATGATTATTTTGATTTACACTTAAATAAAATTTGTCATACATATACGTCGAGTTAAATTTATTTATTTATTTATTTTATTTTGGTGAAAATTAACAGCAAATCAACACTTAACAAATATAAAATAATGGTTTGTAAAATTATGCCAATTACAAATTTTCCACTGAATATAGTAATTTTATTTAGTTTACTCAGAGTCGGTGTATCACAAAATTCAATTAAGTGTAAATCTCTTTTTTTACCACGGAACGAAGTTGAAATTCTTTTTTTCTTCTTAAATACTATCAAAATAATTTTGTGGTGACATTATTAAATATATAATTAATAAGAATATACTTTGTTTTCAACACTAATTTGTTGAACATACTCAAAGCAAGTTGTGAAAAAATGTATGTTCTCATTTACTTATATTCTTAATTTTTGTTCTAAAATTTAAAAAAATGTTTAGTAAATTTTACGTTTATTACGAAAACTATATTATTTTTTCAATGTCCAACTCACCAGTATTAAAAAAATCTACTAAAATTCATCGGGTCATAACGAGGGCATCATAAGTCGAATAGTGCTATCTGTGACACGATATAGTTCCAATTACATGAGCAGCAGAATTAGCCGAATTATTAACCAAGAGCTGGACTGTCCATTCGAGTATGTACTCCTGTCTATGGATTGTCAACAGGCCAAACTAATCCCGTTATTTCTGGGTGTATATTGTATTATTGGCAGGGGCATACTACGGTAAGCATTTAGAGTAAATTGCCCCAGACGCATTGGGGTGGCGCGAAATTATATTAATCTGATTTGGTGGTTGTTATTTTCGGTTCGATGTATTCGAAAATAAAATTTATTAATCCTATTGTGATATGAACGTGTGCAATTATTAAGTCAAACAAAATAAATTATTTCAGTATTACATTTATGTTTTTTATTTTTAAATCCAAATAAAAATAATTTTGATGTCTCTCCGTCTGTGCTTCCGTCTGTCTGTAACTTCGTGTAACGTCCGTAATTTCTTGTTTGATTTGTTATTGTTTCAATAACAAATCAAACAATATAAAATATAAGGTTATTTAAAAAAATAATAAACGGGTAGTAGTAGCACTCTTTTAGATGTCTGGTTTCAAATATTATATTGTTAACTTGGCCAACCACCATAGGAATTTGTATAGAATGTTAATGACTTATGGTAGCTAATTTCAAGGTTTAATTTAAAAAGTTATACTATAGGGGAATATAAGATACACGAAGAAAATACATCACCATGTTGCACGCATGCTTCACTTTGCATGACAGATTTTACTGTTATTCGTTCTTCAGAACAGCTTTCTCCACAGTGAAAATATACATCTAAATATAAAATCTACCTGGGCTAGTGTAACTTTGAAGAAGAAGAGCTTAATAATAATAATTAGAACGCGGAATATTTCTTCAGACAGTACATGCTCCGTGTAGACGAATAATCAATATGTAAATATTACTCATTAATTACAGTAGCGTTAACAAGTTGAGATTTCTCAGTTTTGTTAGCTCCAGGAGTAAATTCTAAATGTCTTGTTATCTTCGTTATAACTTGCAGACTTCTCGACTCAACTACACCGGGTGGCGGTGCAAGGAGGGGCGTTGGTGCCATAAACACCCCGTTTTACACCCTGCCTCGCTCGTTTGCGCCCCGTGCCTGGAAACTTACGGGGATGAAGGTACGTTAATGCTCATCTACGTGAAATAACAACATTAAAATGAAATTTCGCGGTTTTATCGATTGGCGGAAACATAGTTATGGCATTATTTTTTTATAGTTAATTTACACACGGATCTTTGGACTGCCTGAATTAATCGTGCAATAAGAAAGCCACTCACTATATACTTATGTTTAATTCCCCATTGCAAAGGCTAGCACAAAGATATGAGCAGTTTTTGCAACTAATCTAATTAAATTCAAACATATTTTTAAGAAAATATTTAGATAGATAGCTAAACTTCGTCCTTTTTTTGTTTAAATGTCACCTATTAATAGAGGCGGATGTCCTGCAAAAAAGCTTAATCAGTGAATACTTCCAGTTCTTACATACGGAAAGCAGACTTTAATAAGAGAGAAGTTTCCTATTTTTTTCCAATGAACTGAAATGAAAAATTGAGTAAAATTGAACAAAAGTCTGAAAGTAAAATTAAGATATCTCAAAAAGTAGCAAAGTTACAGAATTTTAAATTTGCGTTTTGCATGAATTATTTTATTCCATCCGGTGAAGTCGCGTGACGTCATTTCTCATACCCGGTGTATATCGCGGCTTGTGCTCCAGCGCCTGGCTACGCGGACGCGTGACGTCACAGGAGAGTTGTAGATCAATTATTCCGCGCTAAAATTCACCAACATTTTTTCATTCTTATTTATTGACAGATTTTAATTTTTTTCTACTGTTTTATTAGTTTTGATTTATATTTTAATTCCATTAAGTTAAATATAGTATTATCAACATCATAAAACTTCTCCATTACATCCTAAACGATACAAGTTCCAGACAGCATAACTAGGTATGGAAAGAAGCATATTGGGATGTACCTTCCACGAAACACTATCACGATTTTGAAAAAAATTAAATGGAAACGGGTTGGTCATATTTATTTATTTAATTTATTTGTTTATTTAATTGTTTATTTTACATTAGTTTTAACATAAGTTACTAATAACTGCCACACTAGGTAAAACCTGTTCTGTGGCAGTTATTCTCAATTGCTAGTTATGTAATAGTAACAAATAACAATAGTAAAGAAGTATAAACGTAAAAAAGAAAGCAGAAAGAATTTAGTAATATATACAATCGTAAGAATACATAAATCTAAAAGAAAATATGCAATAAAATTAGAATAAAAATTTAAGTATATACAAAAATAAATACAAAAGATAAGATACAAAAAAATAAAATATTTAAGTGTCTATCATATAATCTACACATTAGTAGTCAAGTGATAGAAAGCGATCATGAGGCAGAGTAGTCAAGTAAAGTTAATGAGATTTGACTTCATTTTTTAATGACCTGGTAGCACAGCGCCAGAGATAGAATCTTGTGGAAACAGTGTGCGGAGGCTTATATCCAGTCCTTTAAGTGATGTCTCCTATTATTTCTTGTTGATACTTCCTGTTATTATGGGACCACATTTTTGTGACCCATAAAAGGAAGTATATGCATGCTAATAACACATTCTTATGGTGCCATCTTCTATCGGAAGTCGGCGATCATTCTGGCGGTTACGACTTTATGAGTATTTACCACCGCACGGGACAATTCAGTCGACTTATACTTAAATACCAGTTCTTCAAGTTACACAGCTATGAGATGCGATGTCTTCCTATGTTTATTTTACCATTTATACTAAAAAATGTCTTGTTTTTCGGTAAATGTACTAGTATTTCAGTCTCAACCTTCCACTTTTTGGTTCTCTTCTATTCCATTCAGTATTTTTCTTTTAAATGATTTTTTTCCGTTTAGTTGTGTAGATTTAAAATTTATATTTATATAAAATCAAATTCTTCTCAACTAACTACACTGAAGAAAGTGAAGCAACACATGGCGTTTTTTCTCATCTACCACTGTTTGCATTTGCCGTCGATCAGGGACACAGAAAAGTGGTGTAATATTCTATAAAAAAAGGCCAATAAATCTTATTGTATGTAACGTTGTTTGAATGGCTCCTACCACTTTGCAGAATTCTGTACTCCTGGTGTTACCAGGTAGCTCAAAGCAATCTCTTTGCATTGGTATAACGGAATCACAAACCAGTCTAGAAGTTATAAACGTAACAATTTCACTTTATTCGTGTCTGTTTTCTACACCACAAGATTAAAGTGCTATTGGGATGAGTGAAAAGTTCGAAGGATACTTTTTCCGTAATATGTCCTTTTGTGTGGCGTCATTTACGAAAAATGTTTTCAAAACGATTAGAATTTTTTTTAATCCTTTCGAATTCAAACTTTTTCTCTGATCTGAAGAAGACAGAAGACAATAATAATTGTTATTTGTCATGTAGCAGCGTCCTTTTCAATTACATTTAAGATTGCATGTCTAATTATACATTTAATTTTATTTTCAATGTTTTCCAATATAATGCTTTCGACATTCGTATATTTTTATTAATAAGCTCGTACCGAGAGATCTGGCATTCTATCCTCGTCACATATTTTTGATACGTAAACATATTCGTAGAAATTTCGTACTACTCTAATAAATAATCTACTAATAGATCATCTGTGTGTAGTTTTCTGGGATATTCTGCCGTGTATATCTGGCCTCTCTGGCCAACGTTTCGGATCCCATTGCAGCGTCCATCATCCAACATCCGATGTGATGAGTATATGTTGACACTAAGATTAAGTATTGGCTTGCAATATCGCACCGAAGTCGGGCCTTTTTTACTCATAGATCAATCTCATAAAAAATACGCGACAAAAAGGGACCTTACGTCATACTCGTCATCATGGTGATTAAATATTTATTCAGAGCCTATAAAGGTGAAAATTACGTTTTGACAATATTTAAAAGTTCACATGCTCGGAAAGTGACAACAGTTACATATTCGAAATATAAAATATTTCCTCGCACTGTACCCACATACCTAGAAACTACCAATGAAATTTACCATGCACAGGCAACCGTAAAAATTTAAATTGTCAAAAAAATGATACAATATTATTACTTCGTTCCTTCCCTATGAATTGTACACACACGCACACACATAAGCATGTTGCAAACAAATATAAAAATAATAATCATATATATGAACCTCTACAAAATAATTCAGGATAAATTGGACAAAATTATCAACCATGTGAATTTGTAATCTTTCTTTAAAAGTCAAAAGTTTGCTCATCTGTAACTGCTAAAATCTCTCGAATAATGCACTCTGACGTCGTGATATTTATACAGCTTACGCCGTCTGTAATTCTTAGGTAAACGTAACCATTTTCAACTCGCAACGTTTTTCATCATTTCTATTATCAGTAATGATGCTTTTCAATTTCTTTTAAACTGTCAAAATATTAACTAAATATTTTTAGGAAATTGAATTAAATCTGTTAAGACTCGTTTTGATTTTTTCTGCCGGGCAGTAACACTAGTGACATAATCAGGACTATTGGTATAAGATAATAAATAAAATAGGATTAAACTGGAGACCTTTAATTGGCCATCTATAATATATTAATGTTTTCTATGCTTCTTTGTTATGCTCTTGGTCTTCCGTGATATTAAATAAATAAATAAAAATAAGGTAATATGTGGGGTATAAAAGCAAAGGCAGCAACATCCCAAAAAAACGGAATGCAGACATCGAGTATTACCAATTTATCATGTACCTACTGAATTCGAGATTTTATAGAAAAAATAGCCTATAAATTTATTGGAAACATGATTTTGAAAAGGAAAGATACATCGAATTTAGAATTCAGTTGATTTTAAATTAGTAATCCTCGATGACCGCATTTAATTTTATTTTTATTTTTTGAATATTGATGCCTTTGCTTTTATACCCCACATATAGTCTAGCGCATGCTGTATTGATTAATATTTATGTAAGAATAATCATATCGGTAAAAATAGAAAATCTGGGACATGAACTAAATATAAACCTGAGTGAAAACTGGGCGGAAACAAAAACTCACGGCCAAGATAAATATGATTCATCTCCTCCTCCAGGCTTCCAAAGCATCAAAAGCCGTTACGTAAAATTTCCTGCCGTCGATCATTAATCTTAAATCATCTTACATTGTTAAACTTTGATATTTTTATGCTGTGAAAATTCACAGGACAGCTTGATTCGTCAGACGTTTTTCACGAAGTTTGGACCGCTGCCAACATTTTAGTTACAACCCCGGGTGTTTAATATTCCTAGACTTAAACAAGTATTAGGCCTGATTTGATGGTTTATAGTGCAAAGCATCTGAGAATAATTGATATGTAAATTTTATTTTAATTTTATTATTTTTTTTTTTTGTGTGTTGTGTGTGCATACGGTGCATAGCGCCATTGAAAAGAAAAGTAAAAAACAGTGATACATCCTTACAATTCATACGCTATTAAGAAAAAGTGCACAAGAAAATAATCAAAATAACAATTATAAATACAAATAAATAAATAATTAGGTAAAATGTACTTTGTTTTCAGCACTTACATATATTGAAAATATCAACATGTTTCAGAGTCCATAGCCCCTTCGTCAGGACAAAATGTTACTACAATGTTATGTTACTAATTTTTGTAGTTGTTATTGTTTTGTAGTAACATTGATGAAATGTTACTACAAAATACTAATAAATTTAAAATCAAAAATCGAAGAATCAAAATATAAAAAATAATCTACTGGAAATGAATAATAATTAAGTACTGTCATGACGACAAATTAAAAAGATACTTATTTGTAAAAAGGACCTAGTTATTAATAATATTCAATTTACTATTTATACTTATAATTATTTCCAAAATTTATAATTTATCAAACTGAAATTCTATATAATTTGTATGTAAAAAATTGTAAACTCTCATTAATATCAAAAGAATGGTCCACAGTCCAAATTCGGAACAATTATTGCTGCTTAAACACCTCAAGTGTTCCTTAACTCTAACATCAAAATTTATGTACGTTTTTACTATATAAAAATAATTACATTCATTAAAAATCAATTTATCAACACCTGATTTTATAAAAGAATCATCCTTATCCTTATTATTTAATATTGTAAAATTGGGATCAATTTAAAAACAATTAATGATTGTCCTTAACAAATAGGTTATCGGGTTAATAAATCCGTACGTTGTAGAGTTAGAAGTACCCAGATAAGGGAGACTATCAGTATAGAACTCTTGATTATACATATAGAAAAATCTCAATTAAGATGTCATGGATACGTTTTGCTATTGCCATAGAAACGAATACCGATCTGTATCATCTTCTCGACAACTTCGACGGGTTAGCCACCCTAGAAGAAAGTTAGTTGAACAACTGATTGGTTTGTGATTGGTGAGCAAGTGCTGAAACAGTGGAAGACTGGGGATGGTGGTAGAATGTCGAGACTTCAGGACCCCAACCCTTCTAAGATAAGGTGTTGATGGTAATACTGATAATAATAAAATACGAGACAATAAAGGATGACATATCAATTACATAATTGTGTGCTTTTAATTATTTATTTTGTCATCGAAGAAGGAGACATGATACGATAAGAATATATAAGAAATAGTTATATGTCTCCCTGGACGACACAGATAAGACTTGAGATTTTTGGTATTTTAACCGATTACATAATAACCGAAATTTTAGATCTGTATTTTTCGACATTTGACGGGCAACTATCGGTACTAGATAACAATTAATTTTCAGATCAGACACAATTCTGAAATAACAATGCCTTGTGTAACCGGTTACAATAATGGTTTGACCACCACTATTAAGACTGATAATTTTACAGACATATTTAATAGATTTTTTTTAAATTTAACATTAACTAAGAAATATTAATTTAGTTTTTCCAGTATCTGCCTCATTATACGACGATATTCTTCGTATTTAGTAATAAAATATGTATTGAATTCAAGATTTTACTATTATTGGTGTGATAAGTTGAAAGTATTAAAGTATAATAAATAATAGATTTGTAATTTGTTACGTTTGATTACGTTTAAGCACCTTGTAGTGAGTATTAAACAAATGTTAATGTTGAATTATCTTGTATGTATGTGTGGTGAGTGGTTATGATCGGTAGGTATTACAATTATTCTAATCTAATACATTTTACAATAATAAAAATACTCGAGAGAATAAAAAAAGCTTGCTTGGCAAAATCTGCATGCTGGTTCATGCTCGGCCACTGTCCGGGCCGCCGGCCGTGCTCCCGCTCCGGTGTTGCCAGGTTATATCATCCGGCACGAGTCTTTATATAATTTTATTCTGCTGTAAATAGTAGCAATTTGTATACTTTGGTTCTTGCCAACTTTTTCAATTCGGAATCTTTGATACTTTAAAAAACAATACATCTGTTAATTATGTTTTTAATATACATACTTCAAGTTACCATGTAATTATAGATCCGCACTGATTTATTATAATTCACATAGGTTTAATTAATGTTTGTATTTCATAGTAATCTATTCCTTTAATTAATCTTCCTAGTAGTGCCGCTCGAGGGCCGGGCTGTATCCGGGATAATCATTAAAGTAGCAACCAGCAGTTCCCGTTAATTGGCTGTTTTCCTGGAAATTATGACTATTACTTTAGTTATTGGCAATCCGACAGAGGGCAGGAGTCAAATAGCTTAGCCGTGAACCTGTTCACTGAGCAGCACTTCCGGCTTGCGATGTTTTGTCGTGGCACGTGCTGGCATCTGTGTGCAGCTAATATAAGTTCCTGTAGTGTGTTCTTGTAATTTTTTTTTTTGTATCACCCTATTTTGATAGGCCACAGCTATCGGAATAACTATAGAGATATCCCGACTCACTACGCATGTACATTCAGATTAACTTGTTCATCTGATGCGTACTAGTTTGAAATTATCAGGCACAAGGAAGACATGGATAAAAAAATTAAAGCAATACTGTTATTTCGCACCCCTTGTTTTTTACATGGCAAAAAATGGAATTCGGAGATAATCTAATTCAAAGTTTCAGTTTTCAGAAATAAATCATAGAATATGTGTGATAAACCATTATGTTTTCTTATTGAGCATCGTAATTTTTATTTTATAAAGTAAAATATGAAAAGAAAATAAGACAAACTAAAAAAAGATCAACTATATCATTATTATACGTACCTAAACTCTCAAATAATTAAAATTCTCAAATAGAACATTGAAAATAATTAACAATGCATTATTACTCTCAAATATGTTTTTTTTTTCTAAATAACAGAAATCCAACGAATCTCTCTTCGAGTGGAATTAATTAATGACTTTATGTCTTCTCTTGCTTATACATATTTTATATAAATACTTAGCAAGTAAATATTTATTAAAATTCAAAACTAAGTTAACTAAAAATAACATTGTCTCGGAATATAACATTTTATGAATTACCAGATAACTCGGCAATGCTTTGCTATTGCTAGATTGGACTATAAATATAAACTTATAAATAAAAAATAAAATACTTAGGTCTCTAACATTCTTTCTACTGGTCGGATCGAGGATTTCTATAGCTGCAAACCCTCTCGGGACAACGCGGATTATTTTGTAAAAAACCGTGCAAAAATATTTTTATATACAAAGATAAATGAAAGATCAATACAATATTTTCAGTCTTAAAATTTTATACAGTTCGTTTAGAGAGATTTTTTGACCAGGTAGTTAATAAAAATATTTCAATTTTCCTGCATTATTTACTCAAAAATTTTTTTTTTTTACATTCTTATCGTAAGACTGGGGTGCGATTTATTTTTAGGTTACATATTATGGTACTTATGCAACTATCTTTAATGCACTTGGTAATCGTAGTAGAGGTGATAGTAAATTTTAGGTAGTAATCTATGACTTTAATTAAATATACATTTCAGAAGCGAGAATGAAAGGTTTTTTATAAACGAATTGAAGCACTATATAATATTGTTGAGAAAATATGTGATAAATAAGTGATCAAGCTTCAATGTTAATAGATTCAACAACCGAAAATTGTACGTACAAAGAAGATGAAAGTGCGAGAGGTAAGAATGAAAAAAGAATAGCACGGATGAGGGTATCTATTCTATCCTCTCTGCCTACCTCTCTGGTAAATCATTCTGATAGTAAGTAAATAAGTACTGAAAAACCTACCTCGTTTAATATCTTTGTTAAGTTATACAGCCTGATCTTCCAGGTTCTTTGAAAATGGCAGCTGCGGAAATAGTGTTTCCTTTCACGATTTTTTAGCTGTAGACACAAAGTACGACCTCATAGGTAGTACTTGATATGAACAGTATTATATGTGGTAGGTACAATAAATAGCATAGTATAATAGAACATTGTGTGAATAATAAACAAATAATCGGTATATACTACAGAAAAAAAACATATCATCTTCTTCCTCTTGTCCTATTCGGGTCGGGGATCCACTGCATTGACAAGGCGCCTCCATTCGTCTCTGTCTTTCGCTGATCATGCGGCCTCCGTCCATTGTAGTCCCATCCTTTCCTTACACGGTTTCTGGAGTTGCCTCGCCCGACTGTGTCTGGGGCGGAACACTGGATGTCTACCCTCAGGAATCGCACTCAGTATTTTCCTAGGAATTCGGTCATCAGACATCCTTAGTACATGCCCAAGCGTTGCGATTTTTCTGTGAAGAGTAGCAGTGGTTCAATATTTAGATAGTCTCGGATCATCGAGAATATAAATATAATATATGAACAGAGTTAGGAAATGGAATTTATTTATTTATTTATTTAATACACGGTACAATGTACCATTAAAAAAAACAATGTATATAAAGATTTATAGATTGATAGGTAATAATAAAAAAAGGAGATAAGGTATAATTCTATCAAAAACAATTAAAAAAGTGATATATAAATTAACATTAAGTGAATAACATAAAGTATAACAAAATTACATCAAATGAAATGATAGTTATCAAATCAAATATGAAAGTCAACAATCAATAAAACTACAACAAATTAAAATAATTATGTGTAAAATTCAAGAAGCAACAAAATTACAACAAAATGAAATAATTGTAAACAAATAAATCTGAAACTCAAGAAGCAATTAAAATAACAGTAAAATAAAATGAAATGTAAAATTCAAAAATATAAAAACAAGAGATAGACATGACATCAATAATTAATTATAAACGACCAAATTCGTCCAGAAGAGCTTTCTTGTAGGCGGCTAGTGTTTCCGAAAAAACATCCGATAGGTAGCCATACTCGTTTCCTAACCTATGGAGCCTTCTAATAGGTGAGCTATAGAGATAATTTACACTAACATTGTCACAATGAAACGATATACTTTGTCTAGTGCTCCTGGAAGGGATGTGATAAAAAATTAGCTGCGTTAGTTCTGAACTGTTGTTATAATAATTTACGATTTTATACAGTAATACGAGGTCAGCAATTTTCCTTCTATCGGATAACCTATTAAGTCGGGGAGCCGAAAAATGTTGCCGGGGTATATGGAGGCCAATTGTGCGGTCCGCTATGCGCCCTAGCTGTATTTAGCGGGGTCGCACGGTGACCTTTTAGCATTAAAAAATGCCAAACAGGCGGAGAATGGGCAAGCCCAATGTAGAGGCTATAGCTTATAATACGATCCTGGATAAGCGGTGGGTCCGCCCTCGTATCGTATATAGTACAGTATCGAGGAACCGGATATCGAACCAATGCAGTCTACTCTTGAATACCGGCCTTTAGACCACACCAGTTGAGTCTTTAGGTGCAGTGGTAATATATTCCTGGCGATGTGGAGTTAATTCTCTCTGGCCAGATCTTCCATTGTGAGCTGCTCGTGTATACAGTTGAGCTATTTTGTGTCCGATGCCTCGTTATTTGCTGTGACCACTTTTTAACGTATTGTGGAACTGTGATAATAAATTAATATTTGGAACAAATAATGATGAAGGGTTGTGGCGTACATGTTACAGCGATGAATATGTGTTTTCACTATACTGAATATGTGTAATATATATATTTCACAATACACAATATTTTACCAAGTCAGGCAGTGAAAATATATCATATAATGAATTAACAGTTTCACTGCTTAGTATCGGTGAAAGCATATTTTATAGTAAGCTAACACACACGCGTGTTTATGATCTGATTGATGCGCATATTGCCAGTTTAAAAAAATAACGAAGTCGTATGAAAAAGTAAAAAAATACTAAATATGTGCAGATTGTTTTTAATAAGTTTATATATTATGAAACGTGTTGAAATATTATATATATTATTTAAAATTTGTGTCATTTAAAGAATGTCATTAAATTTTATGCTATCGTATTTTTTACATTTACCTACTCTTTTTATTTTTTATTTATTCAAATTGAAGCTTATAATGCATGAAGATGTTTTACAAAGTAAAAGATTAGAGCGTTCGAATAATATCTGCTCCATACATATATTAGCCGCTAACAATAATATCTATAAAATTACTTACTTAAAAAATGTTAATTTTAATCTCTTTAAATTTAATCTGCGAAATACTTAGAAAAATATATGTGTATTAATTAATAGCTTTTTAAAAAGCACTGTTTTGCTACTATCTTCTTGTAGCATTTACAATAAACAAATAAATAAGGATTAAATTTCAAATTCACCATCCAAATCTAGTTTTGTTGGCTGAGCTAAAATCTTAATTTATTGACTAACTAAGTTTGATATGATACAACATATTATATTCTCTTCCAAATGCGCAAGACAATGTATATACATTCCGAATGGCTATTTTATTATAATTAATTAGAGTAATTATTTATTAATATTTAAATAAGTCATTTGTAAAATAAAACAACCAAATATGCTACAAACCTTGATTGTATAATAATTATATACACGTCTCGTGATTGGTCAAAATTAAAATATTATTTTAAATTTTCTATATAACCATATGTGTGACACGTAGTTCACCATTTCTTTTTAGAAACAAAAGATAGTCAAGGTATTTAAAAACAACCGTCTCAAAAATTTCATAAGAATTATTTTATTTTTAAATCTTCATAACTTGGCCGGTATTATATATATATATATATATATATATATAGTATATTGTCACGTGTGGCTGCGGGAGAAACGAATGAAGACCCTGGAAATTAATTAGAAATTTATTGATTTATGGTTATTTAACTATTCTATGTACAACGTCACTTAAAACGAATAAAACTTAACGCTATTCTTTAAATTATACTTTTTTGCAACTTATCACTCGTTAATGAATTATTTACTAATGCTGGGTAACACGTATTTAACATTCACTAGCATATTCCAGTTCTCTCTTTTAGTATTTATCGCATTTATTTATTTCGCCAATTGGGTACTTCGCTCGATTATTCGCTTTATTTATCGCTTCGATTCCCTCACGACTGGTCACACTGGGCATCGTCTTGTGCGTACTTCGCGGCCGATTTGTCAACACGAAAATTCTTGGGCAGCGGCCGGCGCAGTATTTATACTCGAAAATACTGGTATTTTCATACTTTCTAGATTATCTATTCGATTTAGTGATTAAAAGATGGCCCTCGTTGAACCAGGCGTTTCTGGACGTTTTTCCGTATTTCTGGACGTATTTATATACGATTTTCGAGGATTTTTAGATCACCCTTGATTGTTATAGGCCGTTCTCGATCCTTCGATAGTGTTATGACATGCTACAAGGAATTCGGACAGTACGTAAATTCTTTTTAGAGTCTCACTACAATATTTATCAATATTTAATGTTTTGTGTTTATATTTTTAGTTTGTAATTACTGTAATTATTAGCATTATACTTAACTTCACTTTTTACTACTTGAGCTTTCAATTTGATTTGATTATTTTATTTTATTTCATCATTTACAGTATTCTATTTTAAAAAATTGCTTCTATATTTGCTTTTTTTTTTGCTAAACGGAATTAAATAAATATATACATTAAAAAACAGTTTATGCTATAAAAATATGTAGAACTAATTTGGTGGTCTCCCACCCCCGACTACTAATGAGTTAATTAACCAATATTACACGAGACAAATTATAAATATAGTAAATAAGAAATAAAAAAATGTTTTTAAAAATTATTTTCTCAGTTTATATTTTATTTTAATTACGTGTCTTGTATTTATATCCCACTGATAGATTAGCGGTCATGTAAGATACTCATTTAATCTAGGCTGATCAAATGTATTTTTTTTTCTAAAAAATAGATATTTATTACATAATTCATAAAAAAACAACAGATTCTAAGTATTATTATTTTACATGACCTAAGGGTCCAGTACATTTACCCCCTCAGCTTCCCCATACCGCTGGGCTATGTAATATTTTCGAGATAAAAATTTTGAAATCTTTCGAAGAATTATCGAGTTTCTTTTGCTCAAATAGTACAACGTAAAATATCCTGCTACCATAGTTTAGAGTGCTTTCTTATTACCTGGGGATATTCTGTCAGAAGAAAATGAATACCCGTGATATGTTCTAGATAAAGCGTGATGGCTGAGCTTATTTTATCTAAAATAAACTTTAAAAGTATTTATGTTAGATAAAATAACGCCAGGCTTAGAGAAAAATGTGTCTCGTATCTACATCTAGTGGAACTCAAAAATCATTTATATATCAAAATTTACATTTCGACTAATTGTCTAACTAATCAATCATCACATCGAGAGTAAGCAGAGAGGATAGAAAGCTACATTCTTCTATCCACACTGATATCATCAAATAAAATCGATTAATATCTAACAAGTCAGAGTAGCTTTTTGGTCTTGTGTTAAGACCCTTGTTATTCTTGTGCTTAAGTTAGTCCTATTTTCATAGCACAAGCGTTTATATTAATTTGAAAAGAGTAACAATAGTTTGTGACACGTATTCCGTTAAGATCTCTTTTTTTGGAGGAAAAATGTTTTTTTTTTAAATTAATATAAAGTATAAAAAATGGATGTTTTTACCAATTAATTTAAGAAACATTAAAACAATGGTGTTCATTTAAGCCAGTTCATACTGGTTGTAAGCCCTGGGCCATCGTATAAAAGACTTTCACACACGTCTCTCATGTAAATAGCTTCGTCTCTGTGAGACTTCTGCAATCTATTTTAATTGAATAATATTCCCGCACTGCACAAAATTTCATCCAATCATTCTGTTCTCAGAACATACATATAAAAATGTTGTTAAAAATATATCTGGTCTATGAAAAGGAGCTAAAAATCAAAATATTGATTTTCAGTCGTATTCTATATATTGCTTAATACTCCACAATATAAATATAGAGGTGTCATTACCAGCTGCGAAATCTATGTACTCTATTTAATGAGAAGGACTACAGATATTTTTAGCATAGTTCCTTCAAATATACGGAAGGTTTCAATTTGGAACATATACACAACTTCATAAAATTTTACATTGTGTGGAATTGGTGAACGCTGCATTATGTAGAGTGGTCACTTAAGCCAGCAAGTTGCAAGCTCTGGGCCATCGTATAAAAGACTCCCGCACACGTTTCTCATATAAATTGATTCGTCTCTGTGAGACTTATGTGATATGTCTTAATCAAAAAATAATTGTTTGCTAAGCGGTGGTCACAGCGCGCGGTGGGCAGGGTCAACGCTTCCTCCCGGTACCGCTAGGTGGCTCGGGAAGCTAGCGCTGCGCATGAGAACCTCGCTATGCGCTGGACTGCAGGTACTCGCGCGCACTTAACATCTCGTTATAATACTATTGCGCTGACCAGACGACAACCGGATGATAAACGAGGCGTCCCCGAAAAATACAAATCACAATATTATGTAAAGGAATTTTGAATGCGGCTAGCGGGATGTCGCGGTGACGTCATTACGCGTTAGTAAGAGAGCGGATCTTGCGGAACAAAGGTCTGATAAAAATATTGCATCTCCTTTTCAGAAATTCATTAGAATTTGTATAACGTCAACATGTTTCGGGATGAATTTTAAAGACACATTTTATAATTTCTGTAATTTATAATATATAATCCTTTGTTATTATAAAAATAAAAACATTATAATACAATAATTTAAAAATAATATTCATTTAGTTAGTTTAGCTACAGACTGATTTTTTTTATCGATCAATACCTACCAATTTATTCAGAATACCAATTATAGCAATACAAATTTCATTTAATTTTCTGAATCTTCTCTTTTTTACTCAGAAGCCAGGGCACCATCAGGGATTTAAATTTATTTCCAGGGATTTCTCTAATGTGCGGAATTTCTTCGATGACACTATTAATGCAAATCTGTACCGTTTGACTGATCAAACTTTTGATAACTTAAAAAAAAATGCAAACTTATTCTTTAGGACCCGGAGATAACAAAAGCGATATTTCCTCTCTCCCCCTTTACCATTCCTCGTCTCCCTATTATCAATGCAAATCTGTACCGTTCGACCGACTCAAAATTTGTAAACTTTTTCTTTAGGACCCAGCAGGTAGGTAGGTAGGTATAGGTGACATTTTCCTCCTGGACATCCCATCTATCCCAGCCTAGAATTAAATGGAAATATTGTTTTTATTAGATACTTTGCAAAACAATGTAACCTTTTTGTCACCTCACGAATTTATTTTTAACTAAATCCTTGACCCCAGCAACGCCGGGTATGAACAGCTAGTTTCCTATATAATCTCGAATTCAGTACATTATAAATTAGTAATCCTCGATGAATGCATTCACATTTTTTTGGACATTGCTGCCTTTTATTTTGTATACTACATATCGTTTACAATATCACTGGCGGTATTAAAATGAGCTGTTTGAACAAAAACGAACTGAATACCTTTAAAACCAAATATATTAATCAATTAGAAAAGACATATAGAAAAATAAAATCAACGAAAAAATATTTGGCTGCTACCGGGACTCGAACCACGGATCTCCTATCTGGGGCAGGCGCGTTAATCAATTACGCTAAAGCGGCCTCGCTCATTTGCATCAATGTATAATCCCGGTTTGATTTTTCTGTATGTCTTTTCTAATTGATTAATAAATTTGGTTTTAAAAATTCACAAAACTTTGTTCTGAAATTGCAACTTCACAATAATAATGTGTTCTATAATGTGGCATACTCTTAACTTAGTTACTCGAAATCTTTCGCTCCACGTGTTCACTCCTCCCGCCACTGCGTCCACGACATGTCGTCGTGTCACTTTGTCGTGTCACTTGGAAGCCAGCTCTAATGACAATGCAGTGACACAGCTCGTCTTGCAAGTGACATGTTGTGTACCACCCGAGGTATCTTAACTCGGGCCCCGAGTACGTTGTCATCAAAGTGTGCCACAATCGGGGCACGTTGTATTTCGTGTACGTCGCCCGTGTAAACGATAGCATATCTTGTCGGCTTATCTCCTACCAACTGTGGTCGCTTCACTTGATATTCTCGTAAATCGTAACGGATTTTAAATAATTATATTCTATGAACATAAGCCTAGCGGCGTACTCGTATAATATCATATTAGGTCCTTACATATGAAATTGGCGTTTAGTATGGGAGGAACATAAAGCCGATTTTTTTTTATTATAATATATTTATTTAATCAAAGTATGTACCATTGCTATCTATGCACTTTTGCCATCTCATAGGTATTTCATCGATCCCTTTACTAAAAAAACCATTCGGACGGGAATCAATAAAATCTTTGAAGGCGGTTTGGACTGCCCCATCGGAGTTGAGTTTTTTCCTTTGCAAGAAGTTATCCAAATTTCGAAAAAAATGGTAATCTGTTGGGGCAAGGTCCGGAGAGTACGGTGGATGTCTTAGACATTCCAACTGAAGCTCCTCTAATTTGGTAGCCTTCTGTTGTGCAGTGTGTGGTCTAGCGTTATCATGAAGCAGCAGTGGCCTAGAGCGATTAACCAGCCTCGGTTGTTTAGCAGCTAGCTTTTCCATCATGGTTTACAGTTGCTGACAATAGACATCTGCCGTAATCGTCTGGCGAGATTTAAGAAAGCTGTAGAGAACGACACCAGCACTAGTCCATCAAACGCTCACAAGTAACTTTTTTGCAGTCAATTTTCGCTTGGGGCATGGTTGAGTAATGCAACGCAGCAGTCAACGCGCGTTTGTTGATTTGCTTCACTCAATTCTTGAGGTACCCACCTTTCAAGCTTTTTCACCTTACCAATTTGCTTCAAGTGGATTAAAACAGTTTTATCACTAACATTGCAGCCTGCAGCTAACTCGGATGTGGTTTGCGATGGATCCGCTTCCACAATAGACTTCAATTCTTCATTATCAACTTTGGTCTCCGGCCGTCCACGGGGCTTGTTCTGCAGGTCGAAATTTCCAGAACGAAAACGTTGGAACCAAAAACGCACTATGTTTTCTTTTGCGGCACCGTCGCCATACACATCATTAATCCTTCGAGCCGTTTCTGCAGCACTGGTGCCACGGTGGAACTCGTACTCGTAAATAACGCGATATTTCAAGTTTTTCATTTTGTAAACTGAGTGACGCAAAGAAAAAAAAAATTGAGGAAAAAACAAATGAATTATAATTTTCAAAACACAAATACATGAGTAAATAGCTGTATAAATTTGGATTTGGAATTCCTAACCAAAGAGAAGATATTTGAGATCAAATTTGCCAATACGGAAAAACGCCAATTTCATATGTAAGGACCTAATATTTAGTTCAAACGCATTTACATCCATTAGTCAAATATGTGATAGTAAAAATAACATAGGTAAGTACCTATACATATTTTGGAAAAAAGCTACATAAAATGTTTATCGGACAGAAATAAGGATTAATTAAAATCTGCAACAGGAGGGTAGGTACCAATGGTGTAAGGCCGTAATAGGCAACAGAAATCAGAATTTGGTTCTTCAGTCACCTGAGAACATACAATTGTAAAGGACAGTTACTCTCGGACACAACGGACACAAAAAAACCGATCATCTTCCAAGCAAATGGGAAGCAGTAATTGATGTCGATCATTTTTCACACTGAATCACTAAACAGCAAGCACCAAAGACCCTGCTTAATTCAAGACCAATAGGGCGAAGAAGCTTAGAAAAGCCGAAATAAGATTTTTTTGGGTCACAGTCCTAGGATTGGTCTGCACCAAGCACTCGATCTCTCCTCTCCTCTTTGCCACCTGCCAGCCTCTTTATTTTTTGTTAAGTGATACAGCAAACACCTCCGATAATAACAGATGGAGCGATAATATTCTGCCTTGGAGATTCAGAACTGAATAGAGCTGGCGTTTGACTGAGATACGTGATTGAGTGTTGTAGGGTCAATAGTGACGACGATGATGACAATTTTAAAAAAACCATGGATAGATCAACCTAACCTGACCTAATATTTATTCAAACAAACTTATATTTCAACATCAACCTAATATTAAAAATTTTATCAAATTGGATCTTCCAACCCATCTCAAAGAAAACACGTTATTAGTGTGAAGTTGCAATTTCGGAACAAATTTCTGTGAATTATTAAACAAATTTTTATTAATCAATTGGAAAATACATTCAGAAAAATCAAATTAAGGAAAAAATATTTTAACTGCTACCGGATTGGATAATGCGCCTTCCCCGGTAGAATGGAGATCCCGGTAGCAGTTAAAATATTTATATATATGTCTTTTCTAATTGATTAATAAAAATTGTGAAAACCTATTTGTATTATTCTTTAAAAACTAATCGCATAATGAATAATTTATGCTATTTTCTTTACTATGGTGAAAATTTTCTAGCAAATATTCAATTTATAATAATAGGTAAGATCATATTCAGTTCAAGGTCCTGATAATATCTTTTCGCAGTCGGAACGAGTGAATTACAATAATTTTAAACCCCATTTTGGCGATCTCTCCGAACGACCCGGGCTCTGCCCAGCGAGCGGTGTCGGTAAGGTAGTGCGCTGCTTGCCCGGCGGGCGGCCGCCATATTTATTCCCGCCGAAATGTGAAAATGTGTTGATGGCGCATCTTTATTCCCGTCACGTGCCCCCACACGCGCGTAATGCCCCTGGAAATAAAATATTGCTGTTTTCTGGGACGGAGGGACATGGGTATTAATCCATTTTATTAGAGCGAGAAGCTAAAAGGAAATGTGAACGGGAATTTTAAACCGAAATGAATATAATCAAGCCCAGCGTGCTCTGGTTCGGGCTGGAGCTGGCCTATACTATCTCGTGAGTATTTTTCGCAGTATAGAGACGACCTGGTAGAAGTAGCGATTTTTCGCAGTTCTTCATATTGTATAATAACCTGCAAACGCAATATTTTTAGGTTTGATTCCGCCATAAATGTTCTCATTGTTATAGCCACATCTAGAATACGAATCAAATTATCAACGCAGAATGCAAATGAGACATCAATTCACGTATTTTTAAAAATATTATTAGGGTTTAATTGCTACTATGATTAATGCTGTGCCCATCTCATTTATATCAAACTTGCTGTAACCTGTCAAAATTACGGTAATTTTACATGCCGGTTCCTAAAGAAAATTGACTTATTTATAGCCGACACCCGTGAAATAGTAACAACGACTTTTATCAAAATATTTTAACCCTTTTTTACCCGGCAGTTAATGGCACCTACTTTTTTAAAGCCTGAAAATTGTGGCGATTGTGCGTGCGAAAAACTAACGCGACAACATAACTAAATAATAAATATTATAAATAAAGTAGAAAATAATTAAAAGCACTTAATTGCTTATAATTGCATCACACTTTGTCACTCTTTCTCTCTCGAACACCATTTCTTTCGACTTGCTAACATTCATCAGAATCTGATCATTCGGACATCCTGGTCACCAGATAATGCAGATCAGCTTCACTATACATAGAATAACCACGTAAAATATGGTGCAAAAATTATAAACGAAAGAGAGTGGTATTTTTGCAGTAATCCATACCAAAACTAATCAAGAAATGATGGAGATCCAAGGATTTGGCAATAAAAAATATTATTGTAGAAAATGGCTCCAGAAGATTAGTAAAATTTTTTGGTCGTTTCTGTTGATGTTAAAATTGTTTACACGTGTAACGCTTAGAATTAATCATCAAGAATTCTATAAATCCACAAAAATATATATATCACGTATAACTATTATTTTGCGGTTAATTCTAAGTAGGTAAACAACATTATTTTTACTTCGGTTATCGCATCATAGAGTTGTGGTTTCACCTATTTTTTTCTTTATTATTAGAATTTAAACATAACGATTAATGTATTGTACCTAGTATGTACCTAGACTTATGGATAGAAATATATTAGGTAATAAATATTATTTCTTGGTCAATTTTTTATGAATGATTTAGACTAGACGACAGAAAGATGAACTGAATTCTTAACAGACGAAAAGTGAATATTTATAAATTAGACATTGGCGTCAACGAACAATCGAATTATGAATTGATTTGGATGACTCTATGAAACAGAATTGTTAATTTGTTTACAAGATTAGAAAAATTCAATCAACATCGTGTCCTATATTCGTTAACAACCTGTAAATATGGTGTTTTTACAAAGAATATCACTGTCATCAACATATCGGATGAGCTAAATTAGGATTTAACAATGGATGGATACATCAAAAAGAGAGTTGCTGCTCGTAATATGAAATAGTTCAAAAGGCCATTTATTGGTTGCTCTGATCACAAAAATACTACTGACAGTGAATAAATTTAGGGACATCTCAAACTAAAGCTGTTTTGAGTCGACTTATGAGAATATATAAAGACAGGGACATCAAGCAAGCAATTAAAATTATGTTGTTTCACAGTCTTGTCTTTTAAATCTTCAGGAGGCAGCAGAAACTTGGAAAATGCGCTATAGCCACAGGTGTAAAATAAATGTCCTAGAAATTAACGTCTATATAAGGATGTTACATATCCCGTGGATGTTACAATGCATGAATGACTCAATCTTGCAAAGAATCCAACTAAGTAAGTTCTGACTAGTGAATCAAAGACTGTAGACATTTTGAGTAGCTTGTTGGTGTAGTGGTCATGAAGCTCACCTAGTGATCTGGTGGTCGGTGGTTCGAGCCCAATTCCAGGACGCCAGAAAGTTAGTCCTATTTTCATAGCACAAGTGCTTAGCTTATTTTGAAAATACTAAGAATATTGATGCCGCATATATTTCGTGTTTGCATCTCTATTTAAAAAAATAAAAATAAAAAAAATTAAAATAGTCATCTTGGGTACGGCTTTGGGACAAACAAAACATGGAAGAGTTCCGCCATGGAAAATGGGTACATTGCATCTTGTTGGAGAGAGACCGTATTGTCAACTGTGAGGACCACCAATGACAGAGATTTATGAAGGTTCATTAAAAGCCGTGTCTCATCTGATTTAGGCTAAGAATGTCAACATTAAGACGAAGGAGGAAATGAGAAGTCATATAATAGAAAATTTTGTCAACCAAGGCAACATTAAAAAGCGTGTTCCCTTTCCAAATTTAGCGGTAACATAGAAGACTTTATCTTATACACATAACTAGTTTAATGTGGGAGCTACAAGTAAATTAAAATCGCAGAACCTCAAACATACACGTTTTCCAAGTAGGCGAAAGGCATTTCAGGGGAAAATTCCTACTAAAGATGATATACAGATTTAGATTCTATCTTATCTACCAGTGACAATAAAAAATATCAAATTTGCGTTGTCAAATAGAAGATCTTTGACATTGTAAGATGACATTGGACTATGTTTGGAGATGACATTACCAACAACGAATATTTAAAGTCGCGTGTTTACATACGATCTGTTTTTATCTGCGGTCTGTCTATCTCATCTCATGACGTGTTTGCTTTCTTTATCTGTATGGTAACTGGTTACTTCTGGCTACTTCTATAATAAATTGACTATTTTTAAACCATTTATCTTTTGTAAAATAAAAGCAGCTCTCGGGAAAGAAATAAATTTCACATTTTTAAAGGAAAAAAAAATGGACATAAATGGTGTTGAGAAAATGCTTCATTATCAAATATTGAGATTTAATTACGTGACAGCAATACCGGGAATCGAGACAGAAACTATTCGTACTAATTCATCCGAAATAAAAGAATTTAATAAAAAAACTAACCCATAAAAACCACGCTTTTATTATACTCCCTCTCTTATTTGTATTGTTTCCAATTTGATATTCTAACAACATATTCTTCTTGCTTTAAAATCATGTGGAAAATCTATTCCATGTATATTATTATCCGTAAAACTTATAGAATATTGAAAACGTAATAATTGGTATAGGGGCTCATGGCTCGAGTCAGACTAGTTGAAACAGGTTTCGCGCCTTCTCCACGCGTTGGGATCCTTTCTCCTTTGTATGGTTTCCAATTTAAAAAAACCGTTAAAATTTCGAAAAATCCAAAATTATACTATAATTAAATATTTTTAAACGAAAATTTTTAGATCATTTTTATCGTCGCCACGAATCAGCCAGTAAAGTTTCAGCACAATTGGATCACGGAAAAAGGGTTAAAAATTGATCCAATGTTTTTCCGGCAGACAAGCAGACGTTACGAGTTAAAAGAAAGGGATTAAAAATGCAATGCAGTATTATTGACACCAAATTGTGCTTACAGAAAAAAATCATCGATAAAAAATATCCAATATTACAAACTATCCAATTCAAGAATACTATACATCAATCGACAAGAGACTGTTCATCGAAAGGGTGATAGACAGAAGCGGCGGGCCATCAAAAAACTCAATTGATCATTGATTTATTTAATGGCCTTTAATGTAATGTAATCCTAACAATAATGTAACAGTGTAATCCTTTGTTATTTTAGAAATTTCACCTACAAATAATATAGTATTATGTCACTTAGTTAATAAAAATCAACTGGATAACAAATATGGTTTACGTATGTATGTGAAACGTAAAGAAGGCAATATAAATTGTATGGTGAGCCCAGAACACTGACCTTATAATTGAGGGGGGCAATTTGTTCCTCGGGACAGTGGTGTTTTATGCTAAATGACGATTTATATTTTTATTTCCAACACATTCGAATGCATATTCATAATTCAGGCAAAACTTACCTGACACCAATATTTTCGATTTAACTGTAGGCGAGGACTTAGGTTTTAGTTTTTGCCGCAAAAATAGATATTTTTCGTTAATTTTGAGTTATTACTTCCTTTCTTTTAACTCGTGGCGTCTGCTTGCTTGCTTGACGAAAAAACTTTGGATCGAATTTCAACCCTTTTCCCGTGATCCAATCGAGCTGACACTTTGCAAGTAGACTCGTGGCGACGATCAAGAAGATCTGTCAAATTTTCGTCAAGAAATAAATAAAATATAGTATAATTTTGGATTTTTCAAATTTTTAATGTTTTTAATACAATTCAGTAAGTTGTATGGAGAATCCGACGCATATGGCACGAAACCCGAAAATGAGAAAAGGAGTGTTGTAAAAACTTGTTTTTTATGGGTTGCTTTTTTGTTGTTGAATAATATCATATGGTTTGTTATTTTTTATTTAAACATGGAAGTGTAATCATCAAACATTATAATGTCGTTGTTTATTTGTAGTAAAGTTGGTAACTTGCTGGAATTAAAACTATAGATACTTAGAGTGTGACACGAAATCAGCTGTCACGCTAGGTAAGTCGTTACTATTATTTCCCTTGATTTTTCATGGGTGTATAGCTAGTGATCTATGTACATATAAGACCGGCGCCACACTGCACGTATCTTCCACCACGTCTCTTCCGTAGCGTCAAATCGGCAAAGCAAATAGATCAACCGATCGTCCGTGTAGTGTGTTTGATAAGCCCCTATTGTATGGAAATAAGGAAGTGTGGCGCCGGCCAAAAGCTATAAACCTCACAATCTATTTATTTGTTTACTTAACTTTAAAAAGAATAACATTAAAAAAATTCAAAAAGTCGACTTACCGTCCCCTTCACCGTTAAACACTTGCATGGTTTATCTTTTTCAATTTTAGTATACAAACAATCCTGAAAAAGAGAACATTGTTCTCGAAACATGTAGATTTTATATCTAATAAAGTGGTGAAAACAAAGGAACAGTGGTGTATTTATTATTTATTACCTTGTTGAATTATTCGTGCTCGTATTCGCCAAATAGTAGGCTTAGTATTCGTTTCATCACTAGTTTTAAATACAGAAAACAACGTGTATTAAAAACGTGTTGGACTGTCCAACCGAAGTCTGATTTTAAAGAAAAATGATATTTAACAGACTATATACAATTTAATTAATTCGAATTCTTGAGTATGAGGTATAATTTTTTGAATATTTTTATATTAATGACAGAGAAATTTTCTTAGTAAACTTATAAAATTTAATTAAAATAATCGATGTTTTAATGGTTTTTTAAAATAATTTTTTTGATGTTATAACAATACATTTGTTCATATTTTTTTGAGGAAATGCTTCAAGAGGAAATGGATCTATCATAATAAAAAATGATTAAAAGCCTGTTTAGCTACGGGTTTTGCAAAATGATTTAATAAGCTTACATTAAATTTAGCAAATCGAGAATAAAATACGAAAATCGTGTACTGGGGCCTCTTAACCAAAATGACGATACACAGAAATATGACGTTTGGCGCTCTACCCTTCTTCCTAGACGTAAAATAAAGTTTACGTGTAAGCAGATCTTTTAATTATTTTGTTTTTGGCTTAACAAAGCTTTGCATTTGAAAAAAAATCGCACTCAGTCTCCATCTCTGGTAGTGTTTTGTTTTCTTCTCCGAGAGAAATACTCTTCCCCCGCAGCAAGCGCTCCCCGCTCCGCTCGCGATCCCACCCCAATCATATTTCAGGTTTAAATAACAAAGGAAACCCCGTCCCTTACGGTAACACAACCTTCTCCGGGCTGCGGCTGGGAGGGACCTTTTTTATTAATATTAGGGCTCAACAATGAGTCGTGGAAATACTTCACCGGTTAGAAATAAAAAGTATTTTAACGGATTTTATTAGCAATTTATAACACTTAGTTTTAATTATGAAAAGTTAATTTCTTGATTTTAAGGTCGCGTTTTATTCACGTCGAGATTATGACGTTGTCATTTTTACCAGCAGATCAACTCGATTCAGTCTGCTAATTCTCTTGTCTTCTATTTGGTACGTAAATTAACTGTATGTGTTTCCTCCAAAATATCTATCGAATGATTTAGCAATATAGTATATAATTAAAATGTCTTAAAAATTGAAAGCGTTTCATATTATGTACATATTTGTTTATTGATTTAATAAAAATTATGTGTTTTCTTTATTATTTATGTGAGTAAGAGCTCGATAATTTATAGTTTAAATATTGAAAAATTTTAATGAAGAAATATTTGGAACGGACATGTTATATTGCAATTTTATATTTTGTTTGGAAAAATAAAAATCGGAGAGCATAAAAGGGAAAGTTTTTAGAAAAATAGGGTCATTTCTTGTAATATTTTCAAAGCGGCAATACTTAGCTTCGTGTCTGTAATTTTATATTTTTATTCCTTTATGATCGCTTTTTTTTTCGAAAAATTTTCCTTTTCGTCGCTTAAATTATAAATTACTTGTTTCGTACGATAAAAGGATCAGTGGGTTCCAGCCGGGATCCGGGAAGAAATTTTAGAGTCGTAGAAATTGATCAGTTTTTTTCCCTGGGCTGGAACGAAAAGTATGCTTACAAGGGCGTAGGGATATATGTACACTCCTTATAAATGTGGTGCTGGTGAGTCATGTTACCGTAAGCCGGCCAGTTCTCGGAGGAACTCAAAATTGAGTTACATCTCACTTTCTCGACTTTTTTGATAACATGAGAACTTCGGTGGATCAAGGATGTGGTAAGTAATCCTGATTTAACTAATTTAATGGATATTTACATTTAATATAATCTAGTGTAAATATACACCCAATGTAACAACTGAGGAAGTAAATAGCATGCAGACAGTTCACTATGTTTCATAATAAACTCCCTGCACGCCACCTTTATCTTAGCTTATGAATTTATCTCCATTAAGTCGGAGGGCAAACTATTATATAGATTTAGATATACACAGATAGATATACCGGAAACAGATTTAGAAAGAAATAAAATAAATGTGTAAACTCGACAAAAAATAAATATCACAGAAAAGAGATTGAAAGTTCAAAGGGAACTCATAGAAAAACACGGGAAAAAATTAATCAACTACTTGGTAAAAAAAACTTACTAGATAACTAACTAACTAACTAACTAACTTACCATCACGCCGTTTTACCGTGGGGGTATGCAGAAAAGATAGAGCGCCACACTCTTCTGTCCTGACATACAACTTTCGTTTCATCTACATTCATGCATCTTCGCATGCAAGCTCGACGGGTGTTCAGTCTTCTAACAGGACCATCTTCCAATATCTGGTCACTAGATAGTATTATTATAAATCATATGATAAGTGTAGAAGATTTTAACAATAAAAAATAAATACAATATTAAATTCTTAGATACAAAAACATATTTCACCGCTTTTCATTCAAAACATAAACGAAAAAATAGATAATAATTCACCGCATCTTGACCAAATAAGAATAAATGACATAAAAGAGTTAAAAAATAAATTTGTCCAAACATTTCAAAATTGATAAATCTTAGCGTAACTAAATCAGATGATCTAAAAATTTCAATTATTAGGAATATTTATAAATCAGAAAATGAAAAAGAAAAAATACAACTAAATGACTATCAAATGTGACAGACGAAATAATTGTCTATCTAAACACTATACTTAATAACTATACCTAACACAGAAAAACTAAACATAATAGCTCTATCAATTTTAACAATCTTTAATTATAAATAACCATGTCGATTTATGATCTATATCCTCTCAAACACAAGTATTTTCAGTTGTTTAGTGAATATTCTTACATAATTTATTTTCTTCATATCACTAGAAAGTTCATTAAAGAAGTCAACTGCTGTATACAGGAATTCATACCGTTCTGTATTTGTTCTCAGTAAATCACTATATTACTATTTATATTATCTCTCCCTCTTGTGTTAAATAGTGTAAAAGGTTCTATGGTCAAGGAAGAGTGGGGAAACTATGTGCGGTACGAACCTCCACCGACTTGTCGTGTATGTTGGTCGCACTACGCCGCATTTACACAGTCCATTTATAGGACCCAGATCACCATACACGATCAAGGACTGGACCAAGTGCGAGCGAGACAGTTTACTTTCTACTCGCGGGTCCAGAATGTTGCATAAATGTATTGACTAGTGCAAGCAAAACTGTTGCGTTAAAAAAAAAAAAAAAATATATGAGTACAGAGAACCCAACTAATAAAAAAAAATATTTTCCCGTCAGGAAAATAATAGGGCGGTTAGTGTGATTTTTTCTGCGTTAGCTCAGAGAATTTCAGAAGGAAATAATATAGAAGAGGATAAAGAATTTAAAATTTCGGGAAATGAATACTGTCCCAGATATCTCGAGGAAACTGAAACAAAACAACAGGGGTAAGTGTAGCGAGGTGGGTGCACGCAACATGCACAAAAAGCTGTCATAAATAAGGCGACAGATCGAGGGAAGATCTTGATGAAGATGATCGGATTCGTCATGAAAACCTGCAGGAAGAAGAAAAGTTCCCAGGAATGATGACAAATATGATTTTAAGGGATGATTGGTGGTCTTTGTGACTTTCGAGTTCCGCGAGACCGATTATTAAAGAATAAACAAAACGACATCAGAATTAGGGGTAGAAATTTAATTTGATCTTTAAAAGAAATATGCCACCGTGTCTAACTGAAAAGTATGTGATAAGTAATCTATTACTTACTTATTGTAATACAACTGGAATTCTGAATCTCCTTGGATATAGTAGTGAAGTTTTCTGGGAATAACTTGAATAGACGGAAAAGGAATCACGTGGGATAGCGTGAAGACCGTGGTGATGAATGTAATAAAAGCGTGAATAATAAAGGGAGAAAATATTCAAGACACACGGATAATAGAAAGAAAAAGAATATTCCCAAACGGTACACTCAAATTAGTATCAAACAATTCTAGTATCAAGCAATGACCTGGAAGTCGTTGAAAGCCATAACGCGTAGACGAAATAATCAGAAAATCGGGAGTGACATGACAAAGATGCGCAGAAATGGCGGAGGACCCAAGGGGATGGTAGAGTCTCGAAAAGATATTGATTTAAAAATGGGTTGATTTGTGTTTATTTATTAATTTATTTTATATCTTTTACAATACGATATTGTATATCATATATGATAATATATTAGGTCCTTACATATGAAATTGGCGTTTTGCCGTACTGGCAAATTTGATCTCAAATATCTTCTCTTTTGTTAGGAATTCCAAATCCAAATTTATACAGCTATTTACTCATGTATTTGTGTTTTGAAAATTATAATTCGTTTGTTTTTTCCTCAATTGTTTTTTTCTTTGCGCCACTCAGTTTACAAAATGAAAAACTTGAAATATCGCGTTATTTACTAGTACGAGTTCCACCGTGGCACCAGTGCTGCAGAAACGGCTCGAAGGATTAATGATGTGTATGGCGACGGTGCCGCAAAAGAAAACACAGTGCGTTTTTGGTTCCAACGTTTTCGTTCTGGAAATTTCGACCTGCAGAACAAGCCCCGTGGACGGCCGGAGACCAAAGTTGATAATGAAGAATTGAAGACTATTGTGGAAGCGGATCCATCGTAAACCACATCCGAGTTAGCTGCAGGCTGCGGTGTTAGTGATAAAACTGTTTTAATCCACTTGAAGCAAATTGGTAAGGTGAAAAAGCTTGAAAGGTCGGTACCTCACCATGCCCCAAGCGAAAATTGACTCCAAAAAAGTTACTTGTGAGCGTTTGGTGGACTAGTGCTGGTGTCGTTCACTACAGCTTTCTTAAATCTGGCCAGACGATTACGGCAGATGTCTATTGTCAGCAACTGCAAACCATGATGGAAAAGCTAGCTGCTAACCAACCGAGGCTGGTTAATCGCTCTAGGCCACTGCTGCTTCATGATAACGCTAGACCACACACTGCACAACAGACGGCTACCAAATTAGAGGAGCTTCAATTGGAATGTCTAAGACATCCACCGTACTCTCCGGACATTGCCCAAACAGATTACCATTTTTTTCGAAATTTGGATAACTTCTTGCAAAGGAAAAAATTCAACTCCGATGGGGCAGTCAAAACCGCCTTCAAAGATTTTATTGATTCCCGTCCGAATGGTTTTTTTAGTAAAGGGATCGATGAACTACCTATGAGATGGCAAAAGTGCATAGATAGCAGTGGTATATACTTTGATTAAATAAATATATTATAATAAAAAAAAATCGGCTTTATGTTCCTCCCATACTAATCGCCAATTTCATATGTAAGGACCTAATATTAACAGCACAATGATACCGGTAGCGACCCAAATTCACACAAAGAATATCTGCTGATTGTGCATCATCATTACTCATATTAATGGTACAGTATTTTTGATGAACAATATTGATTTTTTTATAACGAAATAAATATTGTGAACGAATATTTCTATACGCTATATGGAATGATAAGGACGAGAAGAGGTCAGGGGCATTCAAATTATTAGAATGAATTATTTTATCCAAAAATGTTAGATCAGCTATTAGGCGTCTATCGCCAAGTTTGATGAAGCTTGTCTGACGTTGAAGATGATAATAATGATGATGATAAATTTAAAAAAATGGAAACATGTGGTTACGTTGACACATTAAGATCTAAGGGATTTACAAATTCTCTGTAAAAATATGTAAAAAAAATTACTTTATAACATTATACGCGATTTAGTAAGGGACATGAATCGAAGATTGAATTTCCTTGTAACAATTTTCTATTCCACTTTGTTTAATCAGATTTATTAGGGCTAGGCGGAGAGGATAGAATGCCACACTCTTCTGCCTTAGCACATCATTCTTGCTTCATCGAATTTCATAAATTTCGATTGTTGAAGCTTTTGAAAGGGTCGTCCCCCAATATTTGGTTCTTCATCACTTGCCTCATAAATTGTCTTTAACACTCTATCCTCGTTTATACGTTCTAGATGACCAAACAACAATCTAAGCGACCCTTTCTTTTTTATATCGACATATGCTACTAATTTATTAATTTTCACTATAGTAAATATAAATTTTATACTTGCGCTTAAGCGACTAAATTCACTCCACATTTAGTCTACTTTCGTTATCTTTTAGCGAATTCCATATCCATCAAATTTCAAGATTTAATTTCTTTGTGAAAAAAATATTTATTGTTTCTTGTATATGAATCCAGAGTGGAAAACTGGTGTGTTTAATAAACAATACTGGAGTTTATACTACAGCATATTTTATTAACATCGTGGGAGCTCTGTGGGGAAAAGTATGAAACTTATTTAATATCGATAAATACACCATAGTCGTATTTTAGTGGGGGCGCACAGTATACCCCTCACAGCTGAAAATGAAACATAAAAACTACGAACACGTCTTGAAGCAATTTGGTTGCTGAGAATCTGGGAAACCTCGGGGCAGCATCCCTGCAAGTTTTTCATTCGCACAATATCAAATAAGATATTTTTTTAGACTATAAGTAGATCTTTAATAAAAAATATATATTTATAATTAATAAAAATGAAATTTGTTTTCACCACATTTGTATTGAAAATATCAACATATTTCAGAGCCCATGGCCCATTTTTCAGTATATAATTGTATACTAACAAATTAAAAATCAAAAATCTGTGTATAAATAAACGAAATATAAAAATAATGTATGGGAAATTAATTATAATGAAGTACCTACCTACCAGGCGCGTGCAGTGGGAACATTGAAGCATCACTTTTATATATTTTACATATTTTGGAAAAACAATAGAAATTAAATATTTATGCGACAGATTATTATGGTATATCAAAATATGAATATAATGATAATAATTGTGATAGGAATATTACGAAATATAGGTTGTATTCCAATTTTTTCTCCAAATAATCTATATGTTTATTGCCCCAAAATGCCGCTCATGTTGCATGTGTTTCCATTGCCATCATAAAAAAATCGTATGATTTTTTTAAAGAAACGAGGCTTTACGGTTCATTTTAAAATACATTTAGATATAATTTAATATATAAATATTATATGCATTATTTAATACGACGATGATATTTATTAAGTATTGAATAGAAATAACGAAATACCACATTTTGTTCAATCAATTCTATTTTTACTTCTGGCGAGTTATATCGAAATTGAATTTTGACACATGACTGACATGACAGGTGAAACGTGTTTAGATACATCTCTTCTTTATATTATGTACATATTAGCACCCAGATTACAAGGAAATGAACGCGAAACGCATATATATTAATATTAAGGTTACATCTTACGCCTAAATTGTGAGGTTAAAACAACACGTCATCTTATGCGTAGTTACTGTTTCTAGGTTAACTTTTCATATAAACGATGGAGAATATATTTGAAAATTGTGACGTCACTATATTATGCACCCAGATTACATGGAAATGAACGGATATTTTATACGAACCGTATGTTATTCCGAGAGATGATTCTCGACGTTTCG
This sequence comes from Agrypnia vestita, assembly GCA_016648135.1. Classification (NCBI taxonomy): domain Eukaryota; kingdom Metazoa; phylum Arthropoda; class Insecta; order Trichoptera; family Phryganeidae; genus Agrypnia; species Agrypnia vestita. The sequence continues at coordinate 34,856 of JADDOH010002248.1, forward strand.
TTGAAAACTTACTCATGTGTGAAGTGAATCTAGAAGTGAAAAGCATATTTAATGAAATGCGTTTCGTAGCAGATATTTGATGAGTAAACATCCAATATTTTAAAATTATAACTGGTTGCGGATATTTTATACGAACCGTGTGTTATTCCGAGAGATGATTCTCGACGTTTCGTTGAATAAGTTTTCAACGAAACGTCGAGAATCGTCTCTCGGAATAACATGCGGTTCGTATAAAATATCCACAACCAGTTATAGTTAAATATTATGTCTAACGACCGTAATAACAACGTTAACTCTTTAATAATTCATTTTTTTGCCCAAAGAATGAACGCGCTTAGTTGGCTTGGATGTATTTGGACTATTAGAAGGTCTAATTTTTACATACAATTGAATTGTATTTTTAATGATGAGGGTGGTTTAGATATAAATGAACATTTTAATTTACCAGTTGAATTTTCAAACAGTATAATAAATATTATTATATAATTATTATTCTTCATAGAAATTTATCCGTTGGTGATGGCTTATTCAAGGGATGGTTGAAACTGGTTGTTTTACACAAAACATTGTATTCATTGAGAATTTAAATTATTTTTTAATATTACCCTATAATTTCAATTCTTTAGTCTATTAATATGCTTTTGATAACATTTTGACGATAATTATCTTTAAAAACTCTAGGTGAACATATATATAGTTTTAGCGTGTATCAGTTTTCTAATATACAGTAAAATCCCGTTAATTCGAACCCCGATAATTTGAAATTCCCTATAATTCGACATTTTCAAATAAAAAAGTCCCAAATGTTAATTTTTAAATAGATTTACCCCATTAATTCGAAAATAACACGGTAATTCGTAAATTAAATTTTTAAAGTTTAAATTAGACTAATTTGAAAAAAGATTTTGATTTTTTCGCAAGTGAAAATAGCAAATATGTCGATATTGGGTAGGTAAACAATTGTGTTTGTTGCACAGCAAACACAATTGGCCACGCAGCGGCCATCATTTGCCATTCACAATAGCAAAAATGGAAATTTGTCAGATAGCAAACACAATTGGCCGCGAAGCGGCCACAATAGCCACCCGCAGGGCCTAGCAGTAAGCAATCGACGATAGCCGATTGCTTTCCTGCTAGTTTAATTTAAGTTTGTTGAATTGGAGCCATTTTCGCTGTTTCCAGGTCACTATCCTCTGTCTATATTAAAGCGTCGCGTCGTCTGCAAATAATCTTATTTTACATTTATTTAGTACTGATGTAATATCATTAATGTATACGATTAATAATAATGGTCCCAAGACGGACCCCTGTGGTACACCAAGCTCATTTTCTTTTGGATCTGATGTGTGATAATTTACTTTAGTTATCTGATATCTGTCGTATATTGATATCAGTGTATGAAAAAAGTTTTTAAAATTAAAATATCGTCGATGCCATCGTCTCGATGCAATTCACAAGGTCGCGGCCGAGTTAGAATGGTCGCCGCTTACTGCGGGTTGCTTTCGCAACAGGGTGGGACAACACCGATAGTCGTCACGCGGCGCGAAGTTTAGCAAGCGACCTTCCGCCCCCTCCCCTGCGCCAGGGGTAGTAAAACAAAACCGAATCTGGGGCACGTCAACATTTTATTTATGAATTTATCATCAGCAGAAATGAGTTGTTGTAACATTCAGCGTGCGGAGTCGGGAGCGTAATACCGTGTGTCGGGAGGATTTCAACACGTCGCTGCCGTGTGACACGGATGCTGAGAACTGTTGAGTGCTCTGGTCGTTTTGTTTCATGTTTTTTGACACCAGATTTTTTTATTAAGAGAATCGTATTTTTATCTACTTTTTATTTATTTATTTACTTTTTTACGCCCTTTACAGGCTTTTACATATAAAAATAATACATAAAATCTTAAAGTATATACATTAATCAATATCGTAAATAAGCAGTAAAATATAAAATATATGAATATAAAGTACATGTATAAAAAGCAATAAAAGGTATAAGCAGTGAAAGTATCAGATATAAGCATTAAAATATGAGTATAAAAATAAAAATTAAAAATATAAAATACGGAGCAGTAATGTGTATAAAAAAATATATATTACACATTATTACATGTATATGTTAACAGCAGTTAGTAATGAAATAATATTGTCTCTTTAAGTATAAACTTTATTTTCTCTAGACTGTCATTGAAAACGTCAACCATATAACCAAATTCATTACCAGTTTTTAATATTCTACTAATTTTGTTTCTTGCCGACGTTGTATTTCCCATTTTAATTCTTCTTTATCTATTCTTTATGTAGGTTATACAAAAGTTTATATTTTCTTATATAAACAGAATTAATCAATTAATTTATATAAATATCATTCAAATTTAAATATCACATAAATTTTCCTTAGCTTCCTCTTAAAAGTTGTTACATTTTTATCATCCATAATATCCCCCGATAGTTAACTATATACATCTTCATTGCACTGTGCATGATTGATTTTGCCATCATTCCTTTCTAAAAGGTTATCTTATTTCATGTTATCTATTTGTGCAGTGGTCATATACAAGATGTTTTTTTTATTGTATTTTTCCTAAGAATTCCAATTCTTAAGTGTTGTATCCATTAATTATTTGTTATACGAACATAACTATTTTAAATTAAATTATGTGTGTGTATATCTTTATTTAAAATCTTTATAGGATCACTATGATTCTTATGTAACGATTTTTCATAAATATTATTCTCAGTGCTTTATTTTTATTTTTTTTGCGTTTTATACATATAGATTCTGATTTGTTACATCTTCGATTTCTTCCAAAAGTGAAATTCTTTTTGCTATTTTTTGATACATATGTTCAAAAGAATGTTTACCTTGTAGTCTATGATAACTCTGAAATATGTTATATCGCTTGCTTTTTTAATTGCTTCCTCACTGATGATTATTGTTGGAGCATCAGGTATTTTCTTATTTACAATAATTACTTTTGTTTTATTGATATTTAATTTCAATTTATTTATTTTAAGCGATATTAACATTTGATGACACGTACAATATGAAACATACAATGATACGGCAATTAGACAATGACTAAGGCGGTCGAATCTCGATACAATAAAAAGGCGAGCGCTCTAGGGCCCGCGACCTTATAAATACATTATTTCTCTCACGCTCTCTATCTCTTTCATTCACCACGAAATACGTTCCTCAGATCTATTACAATTTTTATCATAGTTTAGTTTTTTGTGATTTTATCCGTATTTTGTGTGTAATATCTTCAAGTCCTTCAGTCCTCAAGTCTTCAAGTCAAGGCCTAAATTAAGATGGAGTGACAACGTCCTCAAAGATATTTCTGCCTAGGAGCTTCTGAACTGGAGAGAGCTGGCACTAAACCGAGATGAGTAGAGGAAGACTCTTGAGGAGGCCAGGGCCCACCAGGGGTTGTAGAGCCAAGAGTGATGATGATGATCTTCAAGTCCTTAACAAACATTACGTTAAGCAAAAATGATTTTCTTTTTACTCCCTTTATATTAACTCGTGGCGTTTGCTTGCTTGCTTGCCGGCTTGCCGTCGAAAAAACTAAATTAATAATTATAGTATAATTTCGGATTTTTAGAAATTTTAATGGTTTTTTCAAATTGGAATCATTACAAAAGTTTGATTACTAGCAACGGCGGCCCGATAACGTCGCGGAATATTTTCTAAATTTGAATTACTCCGTCGGTATACATAATAGGTACTTCACTACGAATTTCAAAAATCTAAATTGACTGACAAATGTTTTTAGAATTTAATCTTCAAAGCATGAAGTTTCTTATCAAAGCTCAAAACATCTGACATTTTAGAAATATATTAAATTACTGTAAGTTTAGTGTTATGTTATATGTCTTAATTCGTCTTTAATTGTTGTTATATTTTACAAAGAAAGGGAGTATAATAAAAACTTGG
>JADDOH010002249.1:0-283363 GCA_016648135.1 Agrypnia vestita
TTTCTTCAACGTTGAGCAAGATTCAAACTGCTGATATTAAAAATGTAGTTAATCACACTTAACGAAATGGGGTACACGCTAAAGAACCGAGTTGAAAAAATGTTCTATTTTCCGCCATTTTGCGAAGTTTTTACGCTTGATGGATAATACTTATTAGTCCTGGTTTTGTTTGATTCAAAGAAGATACAAAAGGTAGTTTACTTCCTCTTTTTGAACTACATATTGTGACCAATATATGACAATCAACTGAAAGGATTGAAGTCTGTTGCATTAGCATTAATTAACCTATGATTTATTTTAAAGTAGGTATGCGAATTAGGTGGATCGGTACGTGTATTTTTTTGTTCTGAGAGTAGGTACTTAGGTATATTTTTCAAATAGAAAACTTACAGTTCAATTTCTGTTTTCGAACGTTGAAAGTTGGAACACTGTCCTCAACTATAGCTAGACCGCATTCAAAAGAATGTACGCAAAAAATATGTGTGCTGTTACGATGCAAAAAATGAATACAAAAGAAGTTTTTCTAGTAAGTAAATAACCTTTTTTAAACTAAAAAATATACATTTATTTCGAATATCATATCGAGGCTGGTAATACGGGCTTGCCAGGCAACTTTCCCTCCACTTTCTTCTTACCGGACAAAGCTAGTGAGTGGTCTTTTGATTGTGGTCGACCTATAGTGATTAAATTTTAAACGGTTACACTTTATTTTTATCGACGATTTGTAACCATCAATAGTAGACACCAGTTATATATCGATAGAACCAGACGCAAATCTCATAAATAATCGGTTAAAATAGTTTAACCATCACTATCCACATCGCATCAATGTGTCGAAAAGGCTCTTCCGTTTTCCCCTTTTTAGCGCTGTTTCTGCACTTATCGTAATGGCCAATCGAGACGCAATCCAATTGAAGTAGTAAAGATTCTCGCCTCGTGATCCAGTGGTCGATGGTTCGAGCCCTATTTCATGGGACCAGCAAGTTAATCATATTTTTATGTAACAAGAGTTTTTAGTTGGATTTGAAAATAGTAAGAATATTTATGTGACGTGTATTCCGTGTTCGCACCTATATTCAAAAATAAAAAATCATCATAAATCACTTTTTGTTGTTTATCAACTCCTGGGACGACGCAGTAGCCTTTTCTCTAAATTTGCCAAGAAAATGTTATACATCTTAAAAACGTGTCCAAGCTACCTCATTTGAGATATTTTTATACTCCATATGTCGAAGCGATATTTATATCAGCACGCACACCAGTCATTGCAATATCAAGTTTTATATAAAATATAAAATTTTGATGAATGTTATATAAAATAAGTACTAATATTATTTGAAAAGTTAATTGAAATCAGTTTGTTTAACACACATCTACTTATTTCTTCATCCGAAGTATTCAAGTATTGAATTAAAGCCAATATTTTCTTCACAACGATAAACAACAAAGTATTGACATTTGACAGAAGTCTTGAAGTTTCTCTATTTTTGAGTGTTGGGATAATAATCACAAAACAACAATGTTGTTATTTCCAGAATATGGCCGAATAACAACCAATTAATGTAAAGTTGAAATACAAACAGCTAAAAATACGTCATTCCTGACGCGTTGTAGCTAGTACGTATATAATTATTTCGATAAAATGTATTCTTCTGATTCTACAATCTCGCGGAAAATAGCGATCATGGCTCTATTCACCGGCGCACGGAACAACTCAATCGAGTTACGTTTGTACCAATACCTCGAGCTTCTGGTACAAACGTAACGTAACCTAAGTTACCATAAGTTAGCCATGAGATGCGGCGCCTTCCTACGCTTCTTTTACCACTTATTTTCCCCTGGATGACGGGTTGATTTAGGCTATACTTGGATCCTCTCATAACATTTCCGAGACACTCTCAAGCTTTCTTATCTTGATGTCCTTAGCACTTCTGGGCTTTTTTCCATACCCTGGAGGACTTCTACATTCGTAACTTTATCCACCCAGAAAACTTTAAGCATGCTTCTATAGAGCCACATCTCAAAATCCTCTTATAATTTTTAGTTAAGTGTCCACGTTTAGAATATGTATGATGGAGAAACCATAAATTCAGTATTTTAGAAGGTGTTTTATAAAACATATTAATTTCGTTGTCTGTCCGTCCGTCTGTACCCGTAACTTCGTGTAACGTCCGTAATTTCGTTCGAATTCACGGCTAAAAAGACGACCAGAGATGGTACTTGAACCCCGGGCCACCAAACCTGACAGGCAAACCGGTAGCCTCTCCGTAGACCGCCAAAAGATTCTATAAATAACTAGGGCTTAGCAAACACGTGAACCAATGTTCCGTCATTTTTGACGGGTTACGTCTATACAGGGTGTAACAGAGCTGGTCCACAATACTTTTTTGGTGGATTCCTGCCTTGATAATGAGTCAAAAATGTTCAAGCAACCACGACCTAATATCGATAGTTATGGAGTTATGCAGTATAAAAGTTATATATTATGTTGAAGTTTATATTATATTATATTATATATTACAGTAACTTATATCAATTTCTAAAAATTCATTCGTTTCAAAAAAAGTTAAATAAAATAATAAAAACTCTGAAAAAAATCCAATTGGAAAATTTTCCATTTTTATTTGACTTGTATTAAAGGGAATGAATTTTTCATATTAACTATAAGTACCCAACTGTAATGATAGTCCAACTTTTTGTAAAAAATAAGTCAGAAATGTTGAAAAAAATGCAAACTTTGATTTGAAACATATCTCTATTGATATAACTATTGATATTAGATTATGTTTGCTTGAACATTTTCGACTCGTAATCAAGGCAGGAATCCACCTCTAAAGAATTGTGGACTTGCTCTGTTACATCCTGTCTAGGTACCTATATTAATTGAATAACGATTTTTCTGCTCATAAACAAATCTAATTTCGAATGTATAAAATGCCGCAGTAAAAGATGTCCGCATCACGTGCTTCATTAAAAATAGCACACAACACTCTAAACAACTCCTTTACCTACGTCAACGGCTGTACTCCCAAAAAATGTTCCTCTGAGGCGCTAAAACAAATCAGAAAACTAATTAAAATTGTGAACAACACGATTTGGGCTACATTTCAAATCCGTTGCTCCGCGGCTGCCGGGGCCGCGCGGCCGAGCACCGCGTCCACGTAGAAGGGCGCGACTTCGACCCTCGGCGCCGCGGCCGGCCGGCGGGCCGGTTTCTCCCTTTCCGCCGGGCGCCCGCGGCTTGCCGGACGCCGCTGCCGCCGCGGCGCCGGCGAAGTGTGCCACGGCCTCCTTGGGAAGCGGCCGCCCTTATCGCGCGCGTCACGCTCCAAGATGGCGCCGCTTCCGGCCGCGCGGGAAATTTGGCCCACATTTGGCGGGAAAATCCATATGGGCTACGCAGAAACATCTCCGCCGGCGGACAGACCTCTCCGGCGGTCGAGGAACAGGTTGGCGGGGGGTGACCAACCCGTGGACAGCGTGTAGCCATCATCGTAAATGTTAATTTTTAATTCAAGAAATTGATCTTTACAGGGTTATTTGGAAAACATTGAAAACCTCGCAGGGCAATATTCCTGCCTTGATTCAATAGTTATGGAGTTATGCAATATCAACGTTCGCATTTTTTTTCAATATTTCTGACTTATTTTTTATAAAACGTTGAAATATCATTACAGTAACTTATATCGATTACTAAAAATTCATTAGTTTCAATAAAAGTTAAATAAAATAATAAAAACTCTGAAAAAACCCAATTGGAATGTTTTTCATTTGGAATTGGGAGGTTTTTATCATTTTATTTAACTTGTATTTAAGGGAATGAATTTTTCATATTGGATATAAGTTACTGTAATGATAATCCAACAATTTTCAAAAAATAAGTTAGAAATATTGAAAAAAAACTTTTATATCGCGTATCTTCCTATTTTCGACTCATAATCAAGGCAAGGATATAGTCCTGCGAGGTTATTAATGTTTTCCAAATAAACTTGTGTAGGTATATTAATTTCACATTTTCACTAAAAAACACCAAAAGAATATTACAAAAGAGTATGCTTGCTAGAAATAAAATATCCAGAACATCCCCCTATTCTTAGGATAAAAACATCGTTATGGAATCTTAAGACTAAATAGGTGAGACGTTCTTGTTTATGAACGCGTAAAGTTTTCATAAGAAATGTTAAGAATGTTAAGAATCCCTAAGAAATGTTAAGACATCTATCAAAAATCATCACGCCAGGATTGACGAAGTGTACAATGCTTTATAAATGTGGTCAAGACACAATTGTTAAGATAACGCAAATCATTAAGAATAGACCCAAAAAAAAGCGGTAAAAATGAATGCTTTTTCCGAAATATTTCAATTTGACAAAATTATTCATGTAGACATTATTGTCAACTGCATTTGCACAAATACACAACTGCATAAAACAGGCCTTAATTCATTATTCGCTCATTGAACTGTACTTTTTCATTATTTCATAACGTGAACATAATATGTACATTAAATTTTCATAAATTCTTCTTCACTTTTGCAATTGCTTTTGTATTCAATAATATCTACTTGTTTTTTCTATTCATATTTTATATTTATATCTAAAATTAATTTATTTACAACAAGTATTAAATCAAATATACTATAGAGTGAAAAATCACGGGACATATATGTATAACATAATAATAAATACGACCCCTGCGTGTAACTGAGTCGCGCGCTGATCGATGTGTCACTCTCGGGCGTCTGGGCCTCATTAGCGGCTAGCCATCATTGTCAGCGTTGTTGTCGTAATTTCAGCACAATTCCAGTGGAATTACAGAAAGACAGATATTCTAAATAAGGATAGTTGTTTATATTCAAAATAACTGTCAAAAAATAAGATGGCAAATTGTTTGTTCCATATTTTTCAACATGTAAAAAGAGTACTGGATAGAGAAAAGTTTTTCAAAACAAAATTCTGGTGAGAATAAAAAAATATTAAGTCATTATTTAATGATTAGCATAATGCTGAATACATTATATGTTAAAAATATCGAACCTTCTGTCGGCAGAAACACGTTTATTCACACACATTCTGTTTACTCTAGTCTCCTTCAAAGTAGTTTCCTTTAGTGTTGGTGTTTAACGTGGCACACTAAACTTATTTGAGATTTGTATCTAATTGCATCGATCGGTACTAGACAACGATTATATCTTAATTATTAATCATCGATACAATCAGATTCAAATCCCAAATAACTGTACCTAAAATAACCGGTTAAAATAACGGTTTACCCATCACCAGTTCCCTTAGTAATGCACACACCTCTCCCAGCGGTCCCGCCCTTATTGGAAACTCTTTTCATCACTGTTCCAGTCCCTTTCAGCGATATTTTTGCCTTGGGGAATAGCCGAAAATCCCACGGAGCCATGTTAGGAGAGTAGGGAGCCTGACAAACCAGGGGAATGCTGGGAATGCTAAAGGCCAAGAAACCCTTAATTAGATTTGAAGAATTCCAAACGGAGTTGCTTCTGTTTCATCGTTAGCAGCTTCGGCACAAATTTTGCGGATACTCCCTTCAGGCCTAAATCTTCGGTCTAAATTTAATGAACCGATCCAATGCTTATCTCCACCTTATTCTCGAGTTTTCGGACTATGATATGGCAACCCTGCATGAACATGTCCGCATTGGGAAGGCCTACCAGGACAGGAATCGCTGTGCACCATTTCCATTTTGTTATACGTGAGATACTCATCGGATGGTCCCTGAAAGCTTGTATGATTTCCACTTGTGTATCGTTAGGTTTTTGTCAAATTTTAATGCAAAATCGCTAACAATGATACATCGGGCAGGCTTGGATGCCCTAGTACAAATTGATAGTTCCCTGCGCTAACTACGAACTGTCCTTTACACGAGTTTCGAACACGAGTACCGATCGTGTACACGCACCCTTAAGCTCTCGCCTTTCCCTGCCTCAGAATGTATTACCTTTGGTCATGCCAGGCCACTTCTTATAACTAATATCGCGATACTTAAAAAACGTCTTTAAAAATCTCAAAGTCAAATTTTACGCCGCCGGGTTAGCCTTAAACCCACGGGCCGCGGTCACGCTCCGAGCGGACAATTATCCGCATTCTGGCGCGACCTGCACTTGGAATGCTCCGGCCGCTGCATGGTAATTATGAGGTAATAAGTTCCACCCCGTTACGGCGCACGCAAGGGCGGGATGGGGTGGGAGGGGGGGGGAGGGGTAGGAAATGCGGCCTTCAGCGTAGAAGCAGCGATCTCTATCTCCCCTGCATGTTCCCGCCGACCTAACCTTTGGTATTCTTCCCTTCTGCAGTTCTCTGTAATCATTAACATTTTTAAAACTAAACGACAATTGAATAAATTATTTGATAACAATATATCAAAAGCACTTTTATTCTGCACTTGAATAAAAAAGCTGAATTTGCGTAGTCTCTCGCGCTTAAAATCCCTGGAGGCGTAGAATTGCGGCCTTCGGAAACCAACGGGGAGATTTTGACATCCGCCCTCAGCGATTAGCTTTGCCAGAGGGATGAGAAATGCGTCGATTCAATTTTCACAATCACATTTTTACATTTGCATGGTTAATTTTTTCCAAACATGAATATTAATTATAATTATGAATGAAAAGGTGATAATATTATTAATGTTTTTAATATTTAAAGCATTAACTTTATAGATATTACAACAGAGTTTTAGTTAAATTAGTTTAAACCACTACCAGATTTTAGGTCTACCGGTTTCGAGATTAGCTATCTCTTCGTCAGGACCAACACTACACCATTGTTTACAACACTATGCACCACAATCATAGTACTGTTAACCTTTCACCAATATTTATCACATGCGTGTTGATGATAGTTCTGTAGGCAAGTTAGAGCGTGCTAGTCTTTGACAAGATTAACACGCATGTGATAAATATTGGTTAAAGGTTAACAGTACTATGGTTGTGGTGTATAGTGTTATGAACATAGTAAAGTAATGTTGGTCCTGACGAAGAGACCGGTACGTCTCGAAACCGGTAGACCTAAAATCTGGTAGTGGTTTATACTAATTTAACTAAAACTGTATGATAAAGGAATAATCAAAAAATTAAAATAATAACTTTTCAAAGCAAGAAAACATTTTGTGGCTTGACATTGTAAGACATTTAAGAATAAATTAAATACTATGTTTTAATCCACTTTATTGATATATTTTTGTCAACTAGTTTCGGTTGGACTCAACCTTTTTCAGGACAATTATAATATAGACTGAATGAAGACCAGTATGACAAAAAATATTATATATATTTATTGAGATTTTATTGTTTCTTCTTCATTACCCATCATGTTCGATGTTGATTATATTATTGTATAACGGAATCCAATGGCCTCTTCCATATTCATATCCAAATATATATTTAGTAAGAGAGAATTCCAGCTGTACCTTGTAAGGATCTTCTAACTCCATCGCATTTTCAGAAAAGGTAAAACGACATCGACAATGTGGCAGATCGTCATCCCATCATAAATCCACATATTGTCATGTAAAGTAAAATTGATGAATCCTTAATTTACTTCAATTCATATTAAGTGGAGGATACGGTGATAAATTCCATTCTCCGGTACAAGATGGCTGGTGTAAATTGTATAGTTGTAGCAATATTTATTTATTATTTAATGCCCTAGTGGGCTTTTACAGTAAAAGAAAATTAAAAGGATTTTTATATACCTAACATAAAACACGTTTTTGATTAAATAATTGAAAAATAATAATATAAATAAAACATATTTAAGATAAATGAACAATATATATGAATGATGATTAGTACACAAGCAAACAATAATATTTAGAAACCTTTAACAATTTAATAAGAGTAAAATAAAGATTATTAAACCAAAATACCAGATACACAAGATAAGAAGATAAACAAAAAAAATAACGATAAAATCAAAACATATTTAAAAGGGAAATGAACAATAATCAGGACACTTTAAAATAAATAAATATTTATGATTCATGCGGAACAAAACGTATGTAAAAAATTTAGTCCATTAAACTGTAATTAATTCTATTGGTATATTTTAAGTATTTCTTTAATTCGGTATGCTTCTATAACGAAAAATGTCTACGAATTCCGAAATTTTGTTTCCAAGGCGATGCATACGTATTAACGGTGAATTTTATGCATAGTTATTCCTGTGGGTTCCTACAAAGAACACTTCGCGATGTCTCGTTTGTTTCTGTATATAATACGAGAATATTTTACAGGAAGTGAACTTATTTTTTCCTGAAGAATAAATTAACCACATTTTATTGAAACTTAATGTCGGGACCAATAATCAGTAACGCTTCAATGTCACTAAAGATTCGTTGTAGACTTTCTACGAACTGCCTAAGACGTTTTCGCCAATTTTTCTGTCACATCACTAGCAGATAAGATTATAAACTAGAGAAGCTGGGAGTGACTGAGAAGGTAGACGGCCAGAGATGAAGCTGAAAATGAATTCAAAAACGCTGTTAGCAATGCTATCCTAACTACGAGCTGTAGAGAAAAGTAAAAGAAAATTGTAAAGGACATCAACAGACCACAACTGCCTGACAAGAAGCCTTACAAGTCTTATCTCCCGTCCGAGTTCATAGATCACTGTAAAGTAACGCAGCACTAGATGAACGTAAACACGGACACTATCAAACATAATAATTTCGTTGTCTGTCCATATATCCGTTCGTCCGTCTGTTTGTCTGTCTGTCTGTCTGTCTGTATAATGCCCATAATTTTGTTCGAATTCACGGCTTAAAAACTAAATTATACGGCCGGAGATGGGGCTTGAACCCCGGGCCAGCAAACCCGAATACAGTACATACTGGACTTAGCATAGACGCGAACCATTTCATGTTCCGCCCAGCACAATCGTCAGGGTTTAAAATAGTACAATTAACTGCCGGTAGGGGAAATATTAGGGACCGGCTTGTAAAAGTACCGTCATTTTTGACGGGTTTACAGCTAGTCATCATCATCATCACTCTTGGCTCTACAACCCCTGGAGGGTCTTGGCCTTCTCAAGAGTCTTCCTCCATTCGTCTCGGTTTAGTAGTTTAAATAGGAAGATGCACAGAAAAATCAATGTATCAAAAAAATATTTGCTACCATCGGGATTAAAGTCTGGAACATCCCCAATCCGAATAACTCCAACATTCGACATGTTAACTATTTAAGATTTCAAAAAAATATTTTAAAGCAATTATTTTTTTCATTAATAAAAAGATAACATTTAGCCAAAAGATGTGGCCAATGGTACTAAAAATTAAAATAAAAAAAGAGTATAGACAATATTAAGCAATAACTATTATGAATTTTCTCCTCGTCTTTTGAAACAAATCCTTATTCTTTTGATATTAACAGGTTTTTAGAAATTTTACATCGGAATAATGTACGATTATAGTTAGATAAATAAGAAATTTTAGAAATTTGAAATAGGGTTAACAGCAAAATTAATATTATAAATAACTAAATCGTTTTTGTAAAGTCAACTTTTAAATTTATTGTTACATTACTTCCTAATTAGTTAGTAAAGAAAATACTAACATTTATATTAATTTATATTTAATTTTTATTTTGGCTCCAACGAAGGGACCGTTGACTCCAAAACGTGTTGATTATTCAATAAATTATGATTTTATACAAAGTATTTTCTTTTTATCAACAAAAATAATGTTACAACAAAGTTCTTTGGGTTTAATTGAAGAAGAAAAAAATAATTGAATCCGGAACTTCTCCAATCCGGGGAACATTGATAACCAAATATATTTCCGACGGATATATTTTTCTGTATTTTTTTTTTCAAAATTTATGCCAATTTTTTCCAAAAGTAAAAAATCTCCGAGCATACCAAAACGTTAGAAATAAGCATCCAGTAAGTTTACCAACATAACGAAAAAAATTTTTAAAATGGAATTTGTAAACGTTACATCGTGTAACGTGATCACTTAAGCCAACCTTATGATAGGTCGTAAGCCTTATGAACACACTAAAACGGACTTCGATACATATTTTCCCATGGAAAAATAGATTCGTCTCCATAAAACATCTATAACATATCTTGATGTTTCCCTGGGGATAGAATCCAGTACTTATTGTGTTCTTGAAATTTTTTAACACACTCTTCTTCTTCATGTGCCCTGTCGGGTCCCCCCGACGTCGGCGATCATCTGAGAGAAAGTTTCCCTGTCCAGGGCAGTGCAGAATAGCTCTTCCACGCTTCTTATCCCGGTCCACTCTCGGATGTTTCCAAGCCAGGAATGCCGCCTCCTTCCGACCCCTCTGTGACCCTCAATCTTCCCCTTTATGACGAGCTGAAGGATCTAGCTGTACTGTGTTGAGTATCTGTCTGTTTGTATTTACTCTACGTAAAACTTCAATAGTCATGTCCGTTCAGGGTTCGAAAAAATCCGATTTTTATATAAAAATCAAAAAATTGGATATTTTCATATATATCGGATATATATAAAAAATTGGATATATATCCAAACTTTTTTCTCTTTTTTTGCACACGTCGATTGATACACACTCGAAATAATTTTGTACATGAATTATTATTTATTAAATAAATGAATTGCATACTTAAAAAAGCTAATATATGAAATTATTATGTGTAAGTTAAATTATATAAAAAGTTGCTCTTTCTAATGTAATGTTATGATTGTTTGTTTCTTTGTGTGAAACAAAAAACGGATTATATGAAACCAAAAATTAAACCAAAAAATAACAGTAGTACTTTTTAAAATACAACTAGCGCCATCTAGTAACAACCGCACATATAAAAAAAACCTGTAGCACTTTTTAAAATACAACTAGCGCCATCTAGTAACGAACACAGTTATCAAAAAAATGACTTGTAGTACTTTTTAAAACATATCTAGTAACGACCGCAGATATTAAAAATAACAAACTGTACCTATCATTTTAAAAATACAACTAGCGCCATCTTTTAACGTACGCAGAATTTTTTTTTGGATATATATCCAAGGTAAAAATTAAACCATAAATATCGTGATATATATCCTCGAACCCTGTGTCAGTCCAAGATATCCTTAACATTTTACGATGTATCCACATTTCGAATGCCTCGTACCCACACTCATACCCGAGAAAATCTAAAATTGCACGTATGTACTTAAATTCCTCGTAGGTGGAAGGAAATTCTTGGGAATAAATGTGGAGAACGATTTCTGGCACAGTTTGTCACTATTCATTTTCTCAGATTACCCTTTTGCATGTTCACTCTGAGTCATGTAACTTTTCGTTGACGCCCCCGAAAAAGAAATCAGAAAGGTTGGACGGAAAGTTAGGCAATTCTCGAATTCTTGGCATGCCAAACACCCTCACCGGCTGGGGGGGCCAATCGTCACTTATTTGAAACCAAATCTCTGAACAATTTATTCAGGACGTGAAAGAGAATTAAACCTTTTAAAGAGAAAAGCTTAATTGAGATATACAGGGTGTAACGGAGCCAGCCCACAACACTTTACAGGTATATTCCTGCTTTAATTATGAGTCGAAAATTTTCAAGCGATCATGACCTAATCAATGCATTTTTTTTCAATAATTTTGATTTATTTTTTGTAAAACGTTGGACTATTGTTTGCCCAACGTAACTTGGCGTGCGGCGAATTTGGAACTAAAACCTGCCCCGCCCGCACCCGGCGGTAACCCCTCGCCCTGTCATTTAGTTCAATTTTGTATTTGGTCGGGAGCTGTGACATCTTGATTACCAATATACACTGAATTATTATGTCCAAAACATCCTAAACAGTCCGGGATGGTGCAAGAACAATTGCCAATGAAGTATTAAAGTTTCGCGAAGCTGAAAAAGCGAATAATGGACCGATATTACCGTCTGACAGTTTGACAAATAGAACGGCCGCCATTACTGCACGGTTTCTTTAGTGCTGCCCGACCAAATTTCTGTATTTAATACGACACCGGTCACCGGACATTCTGTACATAATGTATAATGTAATAAATTTACACCCTGACAAGCGACAGGGACGCCCTCCTTCGCACGCCAAGTTATAGTGGTACGCCTATACCATTACAGTAAATTATATCGAATATGAAAAATTCATTCCCTTTAATACGAGTCAAATAAAATGATGAAAAATTTCCGATTCCAATTGGGTTTTTGTTTCTGCAGGGTCATGGTTGTTTGAACATTTTCGACTCATAATCAAGGCAGGAATCTATCTGCTAAGTATTATAGACTAACTCTGTTACATCCTGTATGTGGGGTATAACAACAGACAGCAATATCCGTATTACATATATTAGTTGTATTTTACTACCGCCATCTGTTGTTAAAATTAATTTTAATTTATTTATCTCTTAATTGATTTTGAGATAAATAGTGCCCAACGTGGTTTGAAGATCTTGGATGACTTTATTTATCTCACATCCTGTGTGTCCTTCCATGTCATTTACATGCATTGTTTAAACTTTTCTGATAATAGTGGCTATAAAGAAGAAGTTATGAGAAGAATTGAGACGGCAATAATAACAAATTTGTATATATTTTTTGCCCTGAGTAATCAGTGTCAAAATTTTCATCCGGAAAAATCCTGTCTGGACCAATATTCATGGCAGTAAGTCAATCATTAAACGTTGTGTGTGCATTCTAAGCGAAGAGAAGTTTAAACCGAGCGATGTGGCTAGTAGTTTCCCTTATTTCAGTACATCGAGATTAGGTAACACGAGTCTTGAGAACCTTATAAAAGTATGCTGTTTAAGTAAAAAAAAGAATTATATATTTTACTTGTCTGGAGACTTTTTTTTCAATACAAATCGCTCTTTAAGGGCGGATTGCCTAATTTTAAGATGTTTTTCAAGAGAACATATGAATAGTCGTTATAATCCAAATAGTAATAGTTTATAGTTGACCTTGTTGGTCTAGTGATTAGGACGATCGAATGGTGATCCAGTAGTCGGTGGATCGAACCTCGTTCCAGGAGAGCGTCAATTTTGTCCTACTTTCATATCATTTGCGTTTAGCTTAGTTTAAAAATAGTACGAACATTGAACTGACGATTATTCCTGTACGTAAAGAATGTTCTTAGGTTTTCACGGTCACTCAGAATCTTCAAGTTTGTGTTTTCTGAGGTGTTGTTACGACCTTTCGGGCCGACGTTTCGGATCCGAAATAATGGGAACAACACGGCATAATACCCCAGAAAACACAAACTTGAAGATTCCTGTACGTGTCTTTTTTTATAAATATAAAATTAAAATGAGAGTCATTATGATGCAAAAGCAACATATGACAATGTTAACATAAAATTCGCCATGGAAATGAACTGGTATTGGCCAGTCGCTCGGAGAACGCACAATCGCTGGACGAATGCACTCATCCAAAGGTATCCGAGGGTCATGAAGAGGCCGACAGGATGCCCTTAAGCCCGCTATGAGAAGTGCTTTATCCAACAGTGATCAAGTCTTAAAGTAAATACTTCCTTCACTGCGCTGTTTGCTTCCTAGTTGCGTATAGCAGACAATTCTTTTGTATTAAGCCATAATGACCGCTTCGTCTGGAAAAGATTATGTTGCATTACTGCATTTAAATTAATTGTTATCTTTGTTTTCAGGCAACTGGGATGACCCCGCTCATGTACGCTGTGAAAGACAACAAAACGTCCCTACTGGACAGGATGATCGACCTGGGGGCTGACGTGTGTGCAAGGAATAATGTAAGTCACAAGCTTTTCACTTTTCCATACCCACATGGAGGGAGATTATTTACACTGACGCAACACGATTTCGGGCTTGTGCATACTTGACCCAAATCCGTGTTGCTTGAATTGAAAATATTGCTGCTTGAGTTGAATAAACGAGAGAGTCTTACAGTAGTCTAATAATTAACATTGTCTTTTTCAAGATGCACTTGAGTACCGACGGAAAATATCCGATCTCGTTGTGCTACACAAGATTCTCAGCGGAGCTATTGATTCTCTTTCTCTATCTGACATAAATTTGCATGTTAAACCCCGTATACGAAACCCGCAGTTCTTTAGAATAAGCCAGCACACTAATAATGTCGGTTACTTTTCCCCCATCACAAGGTTGTGTCGCACATATATATGTATTGTGCTGACCCTAACATTGATGCTGATATTCTTGCAGATACCGTATCATCGTTCAAAAACTCACTCATACACAACATCCATTTTCTAAACGATGACCTGAACCTTTAGATCAATTATTTATTAAATACTAATCGCACTACATTCAAACTTTAAATATACAATACACATATATGTACACGTAAAATATACATGTTACTAGAGCGTGTCGAAGACACTTGTAATTGGGATAATGAGCATAGTCTTCATTTATAATGTTTTATTATTAGAGTATAATGTACCTATTATCCTGTTAGTGTCTCTAATAAATATTTAAAAAATCAAAATTGAAAAAAAGCTAATAGGTAGATACCTATATATTTATTAATTAGTTAATACAATTAGTAAAGAAAATATATATGCATTTATTTATTATTGAACTTTGCCGCACTAGGTAGATAGGTACCGTATACATATAGGTACATAAGCATTTTGTTTAGAAATGTGTTTGGTCAATATGTTTTATTTATTTTCAAAGATGGCGCTAGTGTGCCTCCATACATATTGTATGAAAACTTTGAATAAATATTTAAAAATAATCACATAAATTACATAAAATTTGAGAATGTAAATCATCAAGGGTAGTTATTGTTTGCATTAATGTAAAAATAATAAGTATTTATTGGATAGTTTCGAAGATATAAGCCAAAATATAGCAAAGTTACAACATCCACACGCTTGACACCAGCCACGTAACATATATATATATATATACAAAATTAGAAGCGTTGACTGTTGGAAGTGTGCGTCTTCGCTGTGATGGCACTTGCTGGACACTGATTTGTTTATAAACGATGAATGGTTTTCCATCACGCGTGCTCCGCGCACGCTCATTGGTTAAATGAAATTGCGCGCGTCTTATTTCCTGTTACGCATTTCCGTCCATTTTCACGAAATCACTGCCGCGGATTGCAGGAAAGCGAGAGGAAATATGTTACACATCAAAAATAATTTAAGTACGTGGTTCGAGCAGTGTTGTGTTGATATGATAATACGACACGATATTGCAAATTAAGATAATGCATCGTCAGCGACCTTATGCAATTGCATCAGGTCACTGACAATGTATTATTATTGTAAATATAATGGTTCAATAATAATTATTGTCGATTTGTTAAATTAATATATATTTAACAATAATACTCTGCGCGCAATGTACATAACCGATACAATGCGTCACTGACGTCAAGCGTGTTGTTGCTTTACTGTCATAAAGCGACTCGTATAAATTTCCCTCGTTCTTTCTAATGCACACCAGTGTGTATCGGTAGACACTTTCTTGGAGTGCTATGACCAAAAAATTATGTATGACAAGCGCATAAGAGAGGCACAAAGTACAAGTATAAAGTGAATTATAAAATATTAATAACCTCCGGGACTATACTCCTGCCTTGATTATGAGCCGAAAATGTTCAAGCTATTATGACCTAGTATCAATAGTTAAGGAGATTTGCGAAATCAAAGTTTGCATGTTTTTTTAATATTTCTGACTTATTTTTTGTAAAACGTTGGGCTATCATTACAGTAACTTATATCGAGTACGAAAAATTCATAACCTTTAATACAAGTCAAATAAAAAAATAAACACCTTTGAATTCCAATTGGAAAACATTCCAATTGGATTTTTTTCATGGTTTCAATCATTTTATTTCACTTGTATTGAAACGAATGAATTTTTCGTAATTGATATTAGTTACTATAATGATAGTCCAACGTTTTACAAAAAATAAGTCAGAAACATTTTTTTAAAATGCAAACTTTGATGTCGCATATCTCCATAACTATTGATAATTAGGTCATGATGGCTTGAAAATTTTCGACTCATAATCAAGGTAGGAGTCTAGTCCTGCGAGGTTATTAATGTTTAACAAATAACCCTGTATATACTTTGTTTACTCTGCATCGATTTTGGATTAATTGGGGTTTAACGCGAAATTTAGCTTACGAGATTAAATGCTTCTAGTCGATCGAAAGGCAAACGACGGAATGTTGAGAAAAATATGACGCGAGAAAAAGGAGCCGTACCACTTGTTCCTGGCTCCTGATTGGTTGCCCGCTCACATTGAGACCCACCTAATCCTACGAAACATTGGGTCTTATTTTATTTCGTGGATACTTCTTCATCAGCAAAGATCTAGTATCAGATTTTTTTTACGGAATTCGTTTAGCCCAAAAAAAGTTTCGATGGTTACTCTCCCGCCATTTTAAATGGAGGCGTCAAAAAATATTAAACACAAAATCATGAAACACACCAATTCACACAATAAATAATGTACTACATCAAATATATCATTTTAATTCAAAGGTCAGACCTAAGAAAAAATAAACAAACGTAGATTTCCCTTAAAAATAGTGTAATGTTAGGTTGTTCGGAAAATAATGGCCGATTTTAACCTTCAAACTCAAGTTAACATAATTTAGAGTAAACATACTTTATGAAGGAGGGGTAGGGTTAATTCGGTGAAAAAAAGGTATGTTTCAAGAAAATTTTTTGGCAATACAGGCAGTGCTAGTTTATTAAATTAATTTTCATTTAATAAAAAATTACTTATATATTATTTCTAAAAATTTTCATTGCAAAATATTTATGTTTGAGTGAGTGGCAGTGAATCTCTGGAGGCGCCTTGAAAAAAAGTTGTTTTGCGGTGTACATTATAACTCGCAACAGAATCATCTGAAACAAAAAAAAATCAAAATGCACTTGTTATCAAGGTTACGCCGTGAAGATTTTTTTTCAATTTTTCAGTTTTTGGTAGCACTTGTAAGCCAAAACACCGATTTTTTTCTAAAAAAATCGACCGATTTGTTGCTGTAAAATTAATAGTTTTATTAAAAAAAAAAGCTCCTTCTTTTACCTGGTGAATTATGTGAAAAAGTACTGTGCTAAATTTCAAAACGATTGGTGCTGTCATTTTTATAAATAAATTAAAAATAATATTTTACTATTTTAAAATTAAATTTAAAATTTTACTATTTTA
The DNA here is from genome assembly GCA_016648135.1 of Agrypnia vestita. Classification (NCBI taxonomy): domain Eukaryota; kingdom Metazoa; phylum Arthropoda; class Insecta; order Trichoptera; family Phryganeidae; genus Agrypnia; species Agrypnia vestita. The sequence continues at coordinate 17,139 of JADDOH010002249.1, forward strand.
AATTTAAATTTAAAAATTTTCTATTTTAAATTTAAATTTAAAATTTTACAATTTTTACTATTTTAAATTTAAGCAAAATACTTATGTAATGAAACGGACTAACCATTTCTCCTGGAATCCCCGACCGTTAGTGAGATCACTTGGCAAACATCTTAACCACTACACCAGAAAGCTACTCTACAAAAGAATACATCCTAAAACAGACCATTATTTTCGGAACAACAGATGTTTTGAATACAAAGGTGACTCAGTAATATAGAAAGGTTACAATAAAATATAAATTTATTTATTTATTTATTTACATGTATATACGTCTCTAAAGCCTTTTACTTTGTAATTTGTACAAAGTCGATTAACAATTGACAATAGAAATAATATATAAAAAAAATACAAATGTTAGCATAAATTATTTAGAATCATAATCAAGAATAATATAAATGTAGAATTAAAGGAGACAATGAAACAATAACAGTAATTCTATGAAATTAGAAATATAAATAATAATTTTACACAATATATAGCGATTCAATAGGCAATATAATAGAAGATCAAATAAAACAATAAATATTAATTCAATGAAAACCATATAGAATAAATATATTTTTAGAAATAATAATAATAAGTTATGCTCTTAAATTGACTGAAATTTACTTTTGTTTGTTGGTCTAGTGGCTAAAACACTCGCCTAGTAATCCAATCGTCGACGGTTCGAGTTCCAGAAGGCTAGCAAATTAGTCTCATTTTCATGTGTAATATATACCGTGTACGCATCTCTTTTTTACATCATATATTTTGAATAAAAACAATTCCCATTCGAATCAATCCTCCCCCGGCTCAATACACCTTCACTATGAATATATTCACCCTTTCGAATAACCACCAAACACTTTCAAATCTGAAACCATTCAAAACCCATAAATCTCTCAATAACCGCACACTTTATCAAACCACCACTTAGCACACTTGACCACGCCAATAGCGCGTGGACCTTGCCGTTCTCAAGGTCCAAGAAAATAAATGCCGTGGCATTTTTCACGTGTATGCTTCACAATCGAAGAGCAGTTACCCATACGTCATTTGGCGTGCCAAGCAGCGTATGTACAGGTGGAGTTTTTTACAGAGCAACATAAATATTAAATTTAATATCGTAAAATTCTTCTATATTTTTCATCAATTCAATATTTCATCACTTCTAAATGACGTAGAGAAACCTATAGAATCAGACCACTACATTACTAGCTATAGCTATACCGCATTATTTTATTTTATATTATTTTATTAAATATCCCATTCAGATCTTTTTTTTCCTTTGTCTATAATAGAATTAATTAAGATCATTATTAAATTGTAAACATTTAATTATTACTATTACTTAATTTTAATTGGCAATAAGATTGATTCACAAATGTTATATAAATAATAAATATTCTTGAACATTATACTACTGGAGAGCACTGTCTGCTATAATACAGTAAATTACTAGTGTAGCAGGCAGGGCGTCAAATCAATTTAGTGTTTAGTTGCTGCCAAGACACTCAGCAACAAAGAAAAAAGTTTAATTTAATTTTGTAAACACTGTAAACATTGTAAACATTTGTAACATTGAATAAACATTCAAAAGAATGTGCGCAAAAAATATGTGTGTTGTTACGATGCAAAAAATGAACACAATAGAAGTTTTTCTAGTAACCTTTTTTAAACTAAAAAAATATATATTTATTTGGAATATCATATTGAGGCTTGTAATACGGGCTTTCCAGGTAACTTTCCCCCGCTTTCTTCTTACCGGACAAAGCTAGGGAATGGTCTTTTGATTGTGGTATAACTAGTTTTCCACTCTTAGTGTGCACTCCGCGAAAACACCTAATTCTTCCAGACACTCCCAACTATTATAGTATTAAGCGTTAATTCCATTTCTTGCATGCCACCTAGTGAATAAGTAATAAATAGTAAATAAGTTTTTTTTGGCAGTAAGTTGTTTTGTAAGATGCTTTTCTGTGTAAAGCGCCCTTGAGGTGAGTACTCGCGAAAACTGCGCTATGTAAATTATCCAACTATTATTATTGTTATTATGACGTGTCAGAGTGCAGAGTGTATACGATGGACGGTATGAAAGAAAAATGAAATAAAAATATTATACAGGGTGTTGCATTGCTAGTAGCAAAAACTTTACAGGTAGATTCCTGCCTTGATAATGAGTCGAAAATGTCCAAGCAAACTTGACCTAATATCAATAGTTATGGAGATATGCAATATCAAAGTTTTCATCATTATAACAACTTACATCGATAATGAAAAATTCATTCGCTTCAAAACAATTTGACTAAATGATGAAAACCTTGTAAAAAATCTATTTCCAATTTTTGCAAGGTTTTTATAATTTTATTTGACTTGAAGTTCACCTTTTTTTTTAAATAAGTCAAAAATATTGAAAAAAAAAAAACTTTGATGTTGTATATATCCATATCTATATCATATCAATTACATAACTATCGATATTAGGGCATGGTTGCTTGGACATTTTCAACTCATTATCAAGGCAAGAATCCACCTTTAAATTTTTCGCTACTAGTTATGAGATCCTCTGTATAGGGTATCTCATGGCCAGTAGCAAAAACTTAGGTAGAGACTTCTTCATGCAAATTTTGAATATAAAATATTCCTAAGGTACTTCGGGTGAAATGTCGACAGTTACGAAGATAAGCGACATCAAAGTTGCATTTTTTTCAAAATTTTTGAATTGTTTTAAGTAAAACTTAAGACAGTAACTTATATGGGAAATTTAGCATAAGTTTATTTGATACAAGTCAAATAAAATTATTAAAACCTTGCAGAAGTTTGAAACATATTTTTTGTCATTTTATTTGACTTGTATAAAAGCGAATGTAAATAATGCAAACTTTAATGTCGCTTCTCTCCGTACTAGTGTGAAAAAATTTTCAATTCAAAATTGCATGAAGACTCCTCCAAAGTTGTTGCTATTGCTAGTAGCAAAAAGTTATGGGAATCATCTTCATTGAATTTTGAATAGAAAATATTGTTTACACATCGGGTGAACACCTATCTTCTATGCTTTTCTGTTTAAACTTTTAAAAATGCAGCTGAACCATCTCGTTTGCTTGAGGACGTTTGCTGCATACACGCACCATCAAAAATTACCTGTGAAGATTTGTTTAAACGCCTCAGAAGTGGCGATTTCGACATTGAGGACAAGGTACGCTCCGGAAGACTAAAAACAATTGAGGACTGATCTGCAAGTGTTATTGGATGAAGGCATTAAACATGACTCGACAAGGTATTTCCAAACATGCCATGGGAAAAGAAAAAAAGAAAGGAAAATAGGTGCTGCATGAGTAGGCTGAGAGACACTTGGAAAATCGAAGAGTCACTTCAGAAATTTTATTTTCGCGGCATGAAAGATAAAGTTTTCTTCATCGAATTGTTACCAGCGATGAGAAATGGATATATTTCGAGAAATCCAAATGAAAAAAGTCTTTGATTTGAAAAATTGCTTTCACCTGACAAAGCATCAACAAAGACGGCACGGCCAAATCGCTTCGGAAAGAAGTCAATGCTCTGCGTTTGGTTGGACCAGAAAGGAATCGTGTTCTACTACTACTGAAACCGGGTAAAACTGTCAATCTGAATTTGTGGAAGCCTGGGTGTTACAGGCATCAAAAGCAATGTGAAGGAAAGGTAATTGAGATGGTATGGCTACGTTGAAATCAAGGCACCCGACCACATTGTTAACCAGGCGATCTCCATGGAGCTTCCTCGAATTCTTACATTCAGAGGAAGATCAAAAAAATTCATGGATGGTGCAAAGAGATAGTCAGATGCAGAGGCATGGATTGGGTTATCCAAGACAGAAGAACGTACAATCTAAGGACATGGAGAGCTGACCTCAACAGTCGACAACGACAGTCAGTTGGGATGAAAAGTCAGGAAGAAGAAGATTCGAATTGACTAGAAGTATCTACAGTCACTCATATGACGAAGTATACAAAGATTTTCGCCTCTGGTAATGATACCTCTAGGTATATGTTTAAATTGTAATATTAATAAGCAAGTATTACTTATCCCAGAAATGTTATTAATACATAGATTTATTGCTTGTATGCGCTAACCGCTAGTGGTAAGCAGGTGGGGTTACGGTAAGACCTGTGTGACTGCGCGGCGAGGGAAAGGTTAAGGGGTCGACTGTGAAGAGAGTACAATCGTGCGTGCCACATCCGCGTTGGAGGTAAATATAGGCGGACCGCATTCGGCCGACGCTAAACCTCTGGCAAACTATTTTTGGTTTGTCGGTCGAGGGCCGAATTTTCGACCTGCACGGAATGCGACAGCCGACAGAAGGGGTTAAATTTATAGCGCAAAAACAGCGAAAATTCAAATACAATCTCTAATCGATTATCACTATTTCATCGGGTGGCAGACCAATTTAACAAACTAAAGTTTTGTGAATTATTAATAGCTAGCTGTTTGTACCCGGCGTTGCACGGGTTAAGGATTAAGTTAAAAATAAATTTGTGTATAAAGACTTCTATACACGTTTCCCATATAGTTTGGTCTCTGTGAGACTTCTGAAATTTATTTCTTGGTTTCCTATACAAATTAAAAAAAATTTTGCATGGTTTCATAGTTCAATATAATATTTATTACACAATTGTGTTATTCATAGTTCCTCTCCATTTAGTAGCTCTTGTGCTCGGACAAGGAACTATGAATTTACATTTAATTACTTACATTTCATTATTTTATATTATATTATATATCTAGGATTAAGTAGTAGAGTGAACGTCTTTGACTTTGAAGTTAATGGTGTCTTGTTCAGTTCATAGAGAGTTCTTTAAATTTGCTCTTCACTCTATTATTATCTTGATTAATAATTATCCCTCTGTCGACAAAATCCAGCAATAGTGTTCTCAGAACACACATTCAAAATATTATAAAGTAATTTAGATCTTATTTCATACGAGCTGTTTGTGCCCGGCGTTGCACGGGTTAAGGATTAATTTGAAAATAAATTTGTGGGGGGAAACAAAGGTGCGATTCGAACGGTATAGATTTGCATCGAAAATATATCACGGGGAGAAGGAAATGTCACCTTTGTTACAGTAGCCGGCAAACATCTTGAAATTTTTCGGCGTAGTGAGGTGAAGTTTGCGCATGTACCATTCCACCAACGAGACCCAAATTTTGTCTTCTGCACATTCCCCCACTACGCCAAAAATTTTCAAGAAGTTTGCCGGCAACTGTACCCGCCGGGTCCTAAAGAAAAAGTCTCCAAATTTTCAGTCCGATCGGTCAAACGGTACAGATTTGCATCAAAAATATATCAACGGAGAGGAGGGTTAAAAGAATAGGGGGAAAATGTCGCATATATTACACACCGGGTCCTAAAGAATGTGTTTCCAAATTTTGAGTTCGATCGGTCAAACGGTACAGATTTGCATTGAAAATATATCAGCGGAGGGTAAGGTTTAAAAGAATAGGGCGGAAATGTCACCTATGTTACCCGCCGGGTCCTAAAGCATAAGTGTGCAAGTTTGAATCGAATCGGATAAACGGTATAGATTTGTGTAGAGAACAGACAGACAGACAGACATTGAGTTTTATAGATATAGATGGTAAAGAGTTAAGGGGTTAACGAAACACCCAATTAGATTGTAGATTATACAAATAAATATATAAATTAGATTGTAGGATTGTAGATTGTAGAGTATAAAAATTTACAGAGATGAACTAATTCCGTTCTTAAGGAAAGGGGGCTGGTTCACAACTCACAACGGAAGAATGTTCCACTTCACGTATGTTTGGGACACATTTATACTCTGGTTAATGTATATCAGGGGCGTGCAGTGAGAACAAGAAACATGACTTTTTCCTAAGCATATATTTTGAAAGAAACAGAAATAAGAGATATATCTCGTAATATTCCTATCACAATAATTAACAAATTATTCAGATTTTAATATTTCATAATATTCTGCCAGATAAATATGTAATTTAGATTTTTTTCCAAATATATGGTGAAATAAAAGTCATGCTTCTTGTTCTCACTGTATATTGATGTATACATTATTAATCATTAATCATAATATATAATTCTCTACGTAACAATATCCATCACTAACGTTACCAGATAGTATCAAATAATAAAGAAGTAAAAGAATTTTTAAAAAAACATAATTCTCTATTAATTATGTCCATCACTAAAGTTATCAAGAAGTCACGCTACTCTAGAAAGCGCTTATATAATAAAAGTATATCATTTTTTACGGATTATCGCTGGTTTATTTGAATTACGAATCGTATTTTATTAACTTGGTGCAGGAAAACAGGCTGCAAATATTCGAAAATTATGCTTTTTTCTCGAGCAATTTCAATGAACTAATTAAATTATCAGTAATTTATTACTACTAATTAGTCAATGTAATAATTTGGGGTATGTGATGTCTTTTTCACGACTAGATTTCGTTTCAGACAAGTTACATTTTAAGATGCTCGTAGATTGGGGATTCGATCCTCGTCCCGGGAGACAATGAGTAAGTTTCATTTCTCACAGCATGAACACACATTAATTTGAAACATACTGAAAATGCCGTGACACGTCTCCATATTGTTGAATTTTATTTTTAAGGATCCGTTTAAGGTGCCTAGTTTAACGAAACCACTCTATACACGATTTTCACATTCACGGTCGAATTCTGACAGTAAAGTTGCGAGACTGATAATATAAAACTGGTATAATTCGTCACTAAAAAATGTGTAAAATAGTTTTAAAAGTTTTTTTCATATAGACCCAAACACAAATAACATGTCACATCTATATTTAAAAACAAATCAGAAATAAAACAAATCTAAGCAGACAACAAAATAAAATACTAAAAAAGTAACCCATAAAAACCAAGTTTTTATTATACTCTTTTCTCATTTACTAGTGGAAACCGGTTTGGCGCTTAACCTACGCGTTGGGCTTCTGTCAGGCGACGCTACGAAAGGGAGTAATAAAAAATTTCCAAAAATCCAAAATTATACTGTGTTACCAGACGCGTTGAAATATTTTTATTCAACTTACTAAGTTGAATGAAAAAACCATTAAAAATTTTAAAAATCCAAAAATTATTAATTTTCTTTAACGAAAATTTGATAGATCTTCTTGATCGTCGCCACGAGTCTACTTGCAAAGTTTCAGCTCGATTGGATCACGGGAAAAGGGTTAAATATCGATCCAAAGTTTTTTCTTCAAGCAACCAAGCAAGCAGACGCTACGAGTTTAAAGAAATGAAGTAAAAAACTAACCCATAAAAACCAAGTTTTTATTATACTTCCTTTCTTTGTAAAATATGACAACAATTAAAGACGAATTAAAACATATAACATAACACCAAACTTACAGTAATTTAATATATTTCTAAATGTCAGATGTTTTGAGCTTTGATAAGACACTTCATGCTTTGAAGATTAAATTCTAAAAACATTTGTCAGTCAATTTAGATTTTCGAAATTCGTAGTAAAGTACCTATTATGTATACCGACGGAGTAATTCAAATATTTAGAAAATATTTCGCGATTCGAATTTGAAAAAACCATTAAAATTTCTAAAAATCCGAAATTATACTATAATTTAATTATAATTATTAATTTTTTCAACGAAAATTTGATAGATCTTCTTGAAACCCTAAAACTTGTACACAAACTAGCAAATAGCTATTAATAATATAAAGAGATATAATATAACAATAAAGAGATATTAAATTACAAAAAAAACACGAAACCCATCAACATTACACTAAAACATCACAAAACTACTGCAACAAAACTTGCTTTTTAATATGACAACATCATTTTCTTAAAAACAAATCAAATAAAATAATAAAAACATTCGAATTCCAATTGTAAATCATTCCAACTGAAAATTTTTCAGGAATTTTATCATTTTATTTAACTTGTATTGAAACGAATGAATTTTTCGTATTCGATATAAGTTACTGTAATGATATTCCAACGTTTTACAAAAAATAAGTCAGAAATATTGAAAAAAAATGCAAAATTTGATGTCGCATATCTCCATAACTATTGATATTAGGTCATAATAGCTTGAACATTTTCGATTCATAATCAAGGCAGGAATATAGTCCTGCGAGGATATTAATGTTTTCCAAATAACCTTGTATACATAGATATAACTTTTTTAAACACTAACAACGTGTATGGCGAAAGAAAAAGAGATTATATTGTGCCAAGAATCTTTAATAAATTAGATAAAAAATTCTTTGAGATGATGCAAGACAAAAAAACTAAATTGGCTTCAAAAAATTACAAGCTAAAAGAATATATATTAAAGCTATGTACCTAATCTTACATTAATTTATAATTACATATCATGTATCACTTGTAAAAAAACATGCAACACTCGATAATGACCTACTATCTTCATTATAAAATAAAAATTATTGTCAAATATTGAAGGCAATCATGCCGTAAAACTGCTGTGCAGTTTGGCATATGTATAATAAATATATATAAAAAAAAAGAATAAGACATTGCGGGCGACCGAGATAAAACGTAAACTCTGAAAGCGACATCTAGCGACATCATGTATACTTACATAATTTTGTTAACTATGCAAAAATAAAATTTATTTTAATTAAAATTGGTTTTAGTGAAATTTTAGCCGCAAAACTGAACCGTAAAATCGTGACAATACTTAAGCAAAACTATTTCACGTAAAGAAAAGAGATGGTAGTAAGGTATATCAGCAGAATAATTTTGATAAAACTTAAGAATCAGTCGGATTACTTTAGCGTCATATGCATAATTGCGTAGTTAGGATTGTAAAGGGTTCCACACGTGGTGGTACCGATTGAAATCGACCTTGATATCTTGGAAGATTAAGGAACATGACCTTTTTGTTGACCCTACATTGTACATTCGCTCAGTCCGAATAATGAAGAAAAATTCAACAAAAATAAATTACCAACTTTTAGAATTACCGTGAAATAAATACATTTTTATTATTTTATCTGTATCCCCCCTTATAGGGCCGTGCATGTGATTTTATAGAAAAATATTTTTAATGACGTCATTATTATCAAATTATAAATGTGTACAGAGGACAGAGAATGACATCTACCTGCCAAGCATTGATACCGATGCAGTCACTACTATATAAAAACAATGTATTTTTATTTCTAACAGATATGCTACTCGAACTTACTATTGATGCAGATTAATTTATGAGTGAAGAAAAATTCACATCAATTTCAGGAAAAAGTTCTGCGAATTATTAATCAATTAGAAAAGACATACAGAGAAATCAAATTAACGGAAAAATATTTTGCTATCTGGATTCGAACCAACTGACCTAAAAATAAATAAATAAATGTAATAAAAATATTAATCATTTAAAAAGAGACTACATATAAAGTCGAAAAATTTTCGTTAACTTGCCAAACTGCCGTGGCGAAATTGTATAACGCGCCATTCCCGGATGTAATGGAGGTACGTTGGTTGGAATCCCGGTAGCAGTTAAAATATGTTTTCGTTAATTTGATTTTTCTGTATGTCTTTTCTCATTGATTACTAAAAATTTCTTTAATTACACATTTATTTTACAACAACACAGCTTAGTACATGTAGTTTCATTAGATTCGGTATATACATTCGACATGTAAAAGTACCGTCATTTTTGACGGGTTACAGGTAGTATAAATATAAATACAAACGCACACATGACGCTTACGTCACGGAGAACGGAGGTATGCAATTGGATGGCTCACTGTAAGGACTAGGCACCCACAGTGAAATGTTGACTGCTTCTCGCTTACTCAAGCTTGCCTTCGTCTTAATCCTCTGGCTTCGAAGTACACTCGAGAGAAGTAGACCCGCGGACGGCTGGTAGTGATGGGTCCGTTCTGTACTCACTACTACAATGTAGTACTTCATTACATTGAAGTGCACACTTCACATGTTTTGAAGTGTAGTGCACACAACAAACTACACACACTTTAAAGTTATTGAAAGTATGTACTTCAATTAGTACACTTCATTTCAAAGCAAACATTACAAAGTAGTAGCAGTCCAGACCTTGTCTCCATCTTGTTAGTAATTTTCATTTGTTCTTGCTTTTGTATTGCTATAATTTTTATTCTGATGTATTATATATTGTTCATGTTATGTATTATATTTTATTGAACTATGTCCGTTAATTTCAAAAAAAAATCTTTAAAAAAATAATAAAAAATTAATAAAAATAAAAAATTAAAAAATAATAATAATAATGTATACACACTTCAAAGTTATCGAAAGTACGAGCACATACTTCAAATAGTTAATTTTTTATGTGAAATTTTTGGGAAGTTGATTTAGATAAATGAAGATATCTTTGGAAATCGAAACAACCCCCCCCCCCCTCCCCCTTTTTTTAACTCGCCAAATATTATTTTTTACTGAAATATCTCGATACATTCATTACATTTTTTCCAGCGACCTTTTTTTTTTAGTCACCAAACTATTTGGGAAAAAATAAAAAATAATCATCTCACTAGTACTACAATTTTGTAGTACAATTACTTCATTTCATTACTTCACTTCATTAATACTACAATTTGTTCATTACTTCACTTCATTAGTACTACAATTTCGTAATACTACAATCACTTCGTGTATTTTTACTACAATTGTAGTGTACACTTTGTAGTCTTCAAACTGGTGAACGCGTGTGTGTTGTAGTCTTCATTTAGAAATGTAGTTTTTCCCTTCGGATTCGGCGTTCCTTTTATTTCCTTCCTTGGCTGGAAGGGTGGGCATTATCCAATCATGTGGCATGTGTACCGAGGATCTGATTCGTCGTAATAAGTTTTGAGCCGTTCTACTGCTGTCATTGTTTCGTCATCGATGTTTTCGTCATCAAACTCCAACCGCATAACTACTTTTGTTCACCTGTCTAGTAAAATGTTGTAAAACTCGATAAAAATACTAAAGCAGTCTAAACCGTCACCGTATATGTATACTTGGTGTGGCAATGCAAATATTCCCTTTTTTCTTTTTCACCAAGAATGTAAATAAGGCTATAAAATGAACAGTTAACATGAAATAACACTAAAGTAGCAAACACACCTGGTAGAAAATGATATTAAAAGACGTATAGTTGTATATTTCCAACCGATATTAAAATGGTAATTCTCTCCCTTGATTTACTTGCCTTAACCGTCGTAAGGGCCGTATAAGGTATACAGAAAACAAATCGAATATCCCTTTATAAAAATATTTACTCACGGAACTAAGTATCCAGCAAAAGTCTAGGCATCGCAGAGGGTCTTTAATTTGTACAATCAAATTTGTAAAGTGAGCCTATAGGCCTGCTTTTAAATAAACCAACACTACGATCACTGGCTTTTTAGCCCCTTTCTAAAGATAGGCAACAATGACACCTCTTTCTACTAACTTCTGCCTTCTATGTTCTCCTGCATAGCAGCTACCGAGTCAGATATCGTACATATATCTCATTGTGTCTGTAAAAATTTGTCCGAAATATGCACTTTTCCTTCATTTAAAGGTGGTTATTGGTTCTCTTAATTTATTGAAGCATCTTAATTCCTTTTAATTGGAAATATGGTCAACCTAAGAACATCATACTTCAGCAAAAAAACCGTAACTCAAATAGCTCTAGCCTAATTTTAAAAATTACCTGTAATTTATATTCCGTTACATTAACAAAACTTATCGAAGATTCATGAATACATTTCTATTAATAAAGGGATCGGGAGTCCTACTTGTTCTCGTAACTCGTTTCAGAAAAGCTTCTCGTAAAGCGTTAAAACTTTTTGCCCACATCTTATAGACCATTTGTTTTATGTATCTTAGTTTATCTTCTTTGATAATGTGTCGTATTCGTTTGTCTTATAAATCATAAAACATAATATTTTAAAACTCTAATTTATGTATTTCATCAAGCTTTGCTCTTCTCGTCAATCATCAGAAATACTTAATTTCAATTTACATACTTTGTTAAGGCCGTCACTGCTATTTCATCTACTATTTCTAATCTAATTCAATATATGCGCCATCATCCATTTCATTTCTTTCACTGTTGATCATGTTTTTGTCTTGTTTGCATTTAGTTGAAAACCGTATCGAAGAAATTTGTTCTATAATGGCAACTTCACACTGAATTGTGTTTCAATTAATATAACTACATTATATTGTATTGTGGTAGGCAACTGACCTCCATTTTGTGAAAGGGCTGGAACAGTTCCTTTGTTAATCCGCTTCCGAAATATACATTAAAGGCATTCAATCTGATTTCGTTTTCTCCACCCACACGATTTATGGTTCAGTAATTATTCGGAATAAACACTTTGCAATCCCAGCCAAGTAGAGCGACTAATAACTGGGATTTTCTTCGGGTTCACAAAAATGGACTTTAGTATTCCTCAGAGCAAACTGTTGTTACTTTGTCATTATATTTTAAATATTCCCAAATGATGAAAAACTCTTACGCTTGAAAGAGCTTTTTAATAAATGTACTCTTTCGAAAATGTGGCCGGCAATATATTGACACGACAGTATGTACGACACATTCTTGTGATAGGAGAAAAATAACAACAAAAAACCAACATTACTTGAATGCTGAATTATTTTAAAGAAATCTGGGTTTCTTATTTATTTATTTTTTAATAATACACGCTCTGAATTGAACTTTTACATAATGTGAAGCAACGTTTTCAAATAGCATAGTATCTTAGGGCCTGTTGTTTGATTTTTACATTCTCCACCAATCAAAACACCCGTTTTCGTAAAAATCTACGCTTTTCGCTTAACTCTTACTCTAACTTTTGATCAAACAACAGGTATATAAGAAGAACATTACAAAAAAATAATATTAACAATATTAATACAATAAATAACATATATAACTATGTAGACAAACTATAAAGTAGAAGACAAATAGATTTATTTTTTATTACAGTCAAATGAGTCAAGTTAAATATTAAATATGTCAACAGAGCTACATTGATTACTAGGTGATGCAATCTATGTCCAGATGAATTCGTAATATCGTTAGTGCGCTCGTGTACCTACATAAAATAGCTCGCCCAGTCGCGAAACAGACCGCCCAGGTACTTTGAAATAACTCAAAGCAGTCCAACTTATCCGTTAATAATTTTATACATTCGAAATAAATTGCCTACAGTTCTCTTACAGGATAAGGTTCAACTTGCAAATATTTCAGAATAAGAAATAGAATCAATATAAAAACAATAGAAATATAACCTTATTTTCTTTCCACAGGATAACTACAATGTGCTCCACATATCCGCCATGTACTCTAGGGAGGACGTCGTCAAGCTGCTGCTGTCCAAGAAGGGGGTGGATCCTTTCAGCACTGGCGGGGTGAGTTTTTCATCCGTGACATGTGTCTTCTTCAACTCTTTTCAAGGTTTTTTTTATTTTTCTGATATCGTGGGCCCGCCACTTTCTGTCTTCTGTTTCAATTTTTTTTTCAATATTTCTTACTTATTTTCTGTAAAACGTTTGACTATCACAACAGTTACTTATGTAGAATATTAAAAATTTATTCACTTTAATACAAGACAAATAAAATGACAAAAAAAAATATTTTTCAAATGTCTGCACGATTGGGATAATTTTATTTGACTCGTATCAAAGCAAATGAATTTTTAATATTCCATATACGTGGGGTATAAATGCAAAGGCAGCAATATCAAAAAAATGTTTTGAATGCATTCATCGAGGGTTAGTAATTTAAAATGTACTGAATTTAGGTTTTATGCATCCATCCCTACCAAAATCATGTTTTCTAAAAATTTATAGGCTGTGTTTCCTATAAAATCTCGAAATCAGTATAGTAATTAAAAATTAGTAATCCTCGATGAACACATTCAATTTTTTTGGATATTGCTGCCTTTCAAAGTAATGTGACGAAATATACTCGCATATATCTCAACTGAGTAACCACTACGCCGTTTCTCCGCAAGGGTAGTCAGAGAGGGTAGAAAGCCATATTCTTCTATCTTGGCACACCACTTTTGCTTCGGCTACATTCATACATCTTCTTATGCAAGCTCACGGTTGTTGCGGCTTTTAACAGGGCCATCCTCCAATACTTGTGGTATCTGATCATGTCAGGTCTTTCGCGAACGCCCTCTTTTCATTTTGCCCCATATATTTTCTTAACCATTCTTTCCTCGCTCATACGTTCTACATGGCCAAACCATCTCAGCATTCCTTTCTGTATTCTGTCTACCACACTACACAGCATTACATTCACTTCTAATTTGTTCATTCCTCACTGTATAGACCAAATATTTTCCGCACAAGCGCCTATATCTATGTATCTTGAATATAATGTTATTCAAGCGTGTGTAATTCAATGATATGAAAACATGTGACAGTGCGTGTAGTTGTATCGTTGTGTTCCACCATCAACTGGGTTATTCAAAATTATTGACTCAATTTGACACCGTTATATTTCCATAATTATACGTTGTATGTGAGTGACCTACATAGCATTTGAAATAGAAAGTCAGAATATTTAGAATCCCACTACTAGATCTTTCATAGTTCCGAAAACGACACATAGAGTGCTTGCGCCGTTAAACAGCCAGTTGTGAGTAAAATGGCTACTATGCAGTACAAGGTTTTCTGTGTTCGTGAGTTCTGCAAAAATTGTCTAAATTGTGAAGGAAAAAAATTCAAGTTAACGATTCTTTTTATTTACAATACAATAAATTCTGGAGACGAAAGGCACCCCGAAACGGACGCGTGAACTCTAGCGGCCGTTTGGGGAACTATGAGCGATCTATGGGTGGGAATCGAAAGTTTCAAACCTTCTCTTTCAATTGCTGTGTAGATCATTCACATACAACGAATAATTCAGCAAATGTCGTGGTATGAAATTGAGTCCCTCATTTTGAATAACCCCATAGATTACGACATATGTATTGGTCAAATTTTTTTATATCCAGAGTAATCCTGAGAATTTCTGACAAAACTTTAGAGCCAAATGAATAACTTTTTAGTAAGAGACTAAATAAATATTGGATGGTAGTTAAGATCTCTTTAATGGAGGTGAATTGAGCTTCGTGGTGACACTGCTTCAAACATACCCAAAATAAAAATTCTTTGCATATATGTATTCGTAATTGATTTTTTCACCCATGCGGTAAATTTAAACTACTTATCAAAATTTAAATGCTAAATTTTACGACTGAGTACTCAATAATAATGAAAAAATATTCATTTGAATCGAAATAATGAACAACATTTATATAAATACTTAATTAAAGTTTCAGAGCTCAAGCTTGTCGGGAAGTTAGTGAATAATCAATTACAAGTTTCCACCGCAAGCAACAAAAGTAAAATAAAAGCATGTAAAAAGAGAAGGATACAAAATGAATGATTAAATAAATATTTTACTTCGTACCTATATATTAATATCCATTTTCCATATTGGTTAATAAAATTTGTTATTTTAATACAAAAATGTTCATAATGTAATAAAATATATGAAAATATATATTTTGGTGTGCCGATATATCTAAGGCACGTCAGGAGACGTATTGTAGTCTGAGTTATGCCAGTGACACCACGTGGTACGGGAGCATATTTGGTGTGTACCTACAGACCTGCAATCACCAGGGACGGGGTGTGGTTTTACCAACAACAAAAAAATGATTACCTCTGTTTCTTCCAAAATATTGTAATTTTGTTAGCTTTCTAACTAATTTTCATCGAGAACTCTTCTGCAGCACTCACAAATATATTCTTCTATCATATTTGAGAACCGCGTTCTTGAGGTTGCAATGGTCTCTGTCCGGGACATCATCTGTATGTGTCTAGACTAAGCCTCTCTGTCTTTTTTCCTCAATCTTTCAATGTGTCATCTTACGAGTTCTCTCCCCCTCTCCCTCTCTACGCCTCAACGTCTCCCTCTCCCCCACTTACCCCAGTTATTTCTCCAGATTAGTATAGTGCTATGATCCAGATAAATCTATCTAAATTCCAGAGATAAAGAGAGACTCAGTTGAAGACTCCTCAGGAAAATCATTGAATGTCACTTTTTGGGGTATTATTTTATGCAATAAATCATAATTGGGTTAAATCGTCGTGGTCCGCTGTAATAGTTCAATTTATATCTGTTTATCATCGCAAGGAACAGGAATGTCCGCCCGCCGAACGTCAAAAAAGTCGTTGTCAATTTGACAGTACATACACTCAATATACCTACATACATATAATACGCTTATAGAGTAATAAATTGATTCATTATTTATATAAAAAGAGCATAAGTGAATGAAATATGGACTTTGAAACTATAAAAAACTATTTTTCTCTCAATAAACATTTCTTGACATTAATTGTTTTTCCCGAGGAGTCTTCAGATGATCTTGCAATACGAGATTACAAAGAATAATTCGATTTGGTTCTATTTTTTAAATCTAATACGACGTAAATTTTTACCCTTTTCCATGTTGCACACCAAATCACATTTTAAATACATCAACTGTCAAACTGACAAATAAATTATTGTAGCGGGTTCTACTCCCACTCCGGCTGACATCATAGAGCTGCCAGCTTCACTGAAATCCATATATGCAATACTCCTATATTAATAATGCCCATAAGTGGAGGTGTCACGGACTAAGCGGGGCAGAAAATGCAAATTACATCTCATTGCTGTCACTTGACCCGTTGTGCGCAAGCGTCGTGACTCTCATTTATCCCATGTGGCGGCGCTGATTGGATATAAATTGGCGCTAATTCTCGGACATGCGCGTAAGACTCGAAGTGACACCGGTATGGGTGAGTCAAACATACATTTCAGCACTGTAGTGATTTCGCCTATTTCCAGACCCTGCTAGTAATATAGGAGTATTACATATATGCTGATACCAAGATATTAGTGTACAAAACGCTTATTAGGCCAGTGCTCACGTACGCAGCTGAGACGTGGGTACTAACTAACTAAGAGGAATGAGCGAGCACTGGACGTTTTTGAAAGGAAATTTTTGAGGCGTATCTTCGGACCGGTTCTATAAAATGGACTTTGGCGCAGACGTTGCAACAATGAGCTCTATACTCTATTTAAGGAGCCAAACGTCACAAAATTTATAAAACTGGGAAGACTTCGGTGGCTGGGTCATGTGGAGAGAATGTCCGAGCATCTAGCACCAAAGTCCCTGCTGAAATCAAAGTCAACAGGGCGAAGGAGCTTAGGAAGGCCAAAACTAAGATGGAGTGAGAACGTCCTCAAAAATATCTCTGCCTTAGACCTTCGAAACTGGAGAGAGCTGGCACTAGACCGAGATGAGTGGAGAAAAATTATTGAGGAGTCCAAGACCCACCAAGAATGATGATAATGACATATATGCTGAAATCGCACGGCCCATAGATACAAAATATTAATTTTATAGACAGTACTTATGCGGGGCTCACTGTTATTTATCATTTACACAAAATTCGCACAAGCGATTATTCGGTGAACGTTACCAAAACGCAAAATGTATTGTGATCTCACAGGAAATCGAACTCAGCGTCACGCCCACCGGGCATTAAATAAATCTGTTTAATAAAAAATTTATAAATAAATAAACATATAAATAGAGGGATAAATATCGCCTTCTTCGACTAATACTCGAGGACAAGATAGAAGGAAGACGGGGAGTTGGTATAAGGCAAATGTTCTAGCTGCGCAACATTAGAGAGTGGACCGGAAAGAGACAGGTGGAGGGTTTCTTCCAGGCAGCGCAGGACGGAGGTTTCACCCAATTAGGATATTCATAATAATAGAGTAGAAAAAATCCAAAAAAAATTCCTCAAATCTTTGACGTATAGACATGGTCTAAGTGATTCACTTGATTCAAGAGACTCAAAAACTTTCACCTAATCTCCTTAAACAAAAGAAGAATTATCACAGACCTAATGACTCTCTACAAAATAGTCAATAACAAACTATACACCCCCTCAATACTATCGCAAATATACATTCACATTCCTGTCCGATCAATGAGGTCTCCAAACCTTTTACACACTAAATTCTAGAACACCAATCTAGGCTATTTCTCTCCTCTACCTAGAATGATCAACCTGTGTAACGAGATATCGTCCAGAGACTGCAAACTTGATATATTCTTCATGACACAGGTTCGGTTCAAAAGCGAAATATTGATAAACTTGGTTGACGGTCCCTCAAGCGTGTAATACATGCTCGTCATAGACACACGATGTTGACCTTGGAACTCGTGCACTCGCCGTAAACGTGTTTAAGGAATCTTTATATACTCAATACGTTTTACAATTTATTTATCTTTAAGACACTTTTTATTATTTTATATAAAAAAATATATTAAACTAATTATTGTATTGTATTGTTTTGATCAACAATATTTTTATATTTATATATTTTATCATTTATTATTTTTCATTATTAATTATTAACTAACCTTAAAAAGTGTATTATATATTATCATATTCAAATGTTCACAAAATATTCAAAATCGTACTCTAATGTCACTAAATGACCATCTATTAGGGTCATCAATGACCTGTTGACGGTTTATATGTTAAAAAAACAAAAAAAATAAAAAATAAAAATAAACTGATCGCCAACGTCGGGGGGACCTGAAAAGGCAAAAAAGAAGAAGATGAAAAAAACTTACAAAAATGATCATTTTATTAAAACGTTATATGAAATAGTATCTATTGTTTTGTAAGCTAAAATGTTGCCACTTGCCCCAATAAAATATTGCAGTTTCTCACGTCACTGCTCAATTTCCGTTATAGGTACACCCCTAAAGCTGCCTACCTACATACATTAAAACACCAAAAGTTTCCACCGTGACTACCCTTGATTTGAATCACGGATAGGCCATTGGGGATGCAATAAAATAAACAAGTCACCTACCCTCCTGCCTATGGCGGTTCCCAAACTTTTTGGTTATTCTACCATTAAAATAGAAATACATATCCGTCAAATACTTAAAGGAGTTAAATGCTTTAAAGCTTTATCTTTGGATTTGTAGATGGAATTTAAGTACATACACGCATTTCTACAGTATACTATAGAATTAATTGATAACCTGTTAAATAAAAAATTCAAACAAAAATCATTTAATTAATTTTTATGCCAATCTTTAAAAAAACATAAACATAAAGAATTTTATTCGTAAATAACATAACTAATTTAGTAGGTATCGAAATCCTTACCCAAGAACATAAGACCCGCATTTTCTACAAATAAATTTATAAAATTGAGTAACTTGTTGGTGTAGTGGCCATGACGCTCGCCTAGTGATCTGGTAGTCGGTGTTTCAAGCCCCATTCCAGGACACCAGCAAGTTAGTCCTAATTTAATGGTATAGGCTTTTAGCTTAGTTTTAGAATAGTAAAAATATTGATGCGACACATATTCCGTGTTCGCATCTCTATTTTTTTTTTAAATTACAATTGTAAAATCAATCAATCATCAAGTAAAGATTAAAATAATATTTTAGATTATTCTGTAATTTTACTTTCAACTCATGTCCATTGAGTTATATTGGGAGGACATTGCGTAATTTCAACATAATAATAAAATAACACTTGAAATACCTTAATAATAATAACTTTGACCCTCCGAATTTTCGAATCACCTCATAGAGTCCAATCATAATTTTGATGTAAGGACAGGGGTAAAAATATTAAATATATACTAATAATAAAGGGTTAAAACTTAATAACATGGAATTTTTTTATATTCTTAAAGCCATAAAAAATAACTTTCCTGTAATTAATAATCAAATAAATTTCCCCTACAGTCCTCTGTTTGATTTAAAATTATCAGGTAAAACCCAAGATATGTCAACACCCCCTATAGACCCCATTCCATCTCTTTCTCCCCTCTACTCAAATTCTTAGTCCTTTTTGATAAGGAAGTTAGTGCATGTTGACATTTAGTTGGAGTGACACGCACGTGAAGAGTATTTTGTGAAGGTGTTGGTATGTAAATAATATCATGTGGTGGTGTTTAGTGATATTTACATGCTAGTGTAGTGGTTGTCCTGATAACGAGACGGGCTAAAAAGTAATTTTTAGTAGTTATATACTAACATAAATAAAATTTTGTTAAAATGTCTGACCACTAATTTAATGCTTTAAATATTAAAAACATTAATAATACATATGAAAATGTTTAAGGAACCGCTTGTTAACTCCACATTTTCGCTTGTTATATAACATGAGAATATTAATTTGGAAACAATGATCGACCCGTGTTTTGAATGCATTTACGTTAATGTAGAACCTTTGGAACTGTCGACATCTGGAAAAACTTGAGCACGATTTCTGGATTTCGGGCGCGCTTGAAGAGGGACTCCTCATCACACAAAGCCTCCGTGTTTAGGGGAATCAGCTCAGTCTTCGGAGACCAGCCGAGGCCAGTAAACGTGCGTTGTTTCTGACAGTGAAAACAAAGCGATTATCTTCATTTCCTAAATTATTAAGTCTTGCAGTTTTTTTAAGGTAATTTTTTTGCCTTTTTATATATGCGTTTAATTATGTGATGCGTAATTTTGAATATGTAAAATAATTTAAATATCTGGTGAAAAAAGTGACAAAAAATAATGATATACAAAAAAAAATTATATACAAAATAATGATATACAAAAAAAAGCCTCGCAAATACTAGAAATGTGAAGAATGTTCTCGAGGATTCGAAAAACCAACATGTTTCGTATAAATAGCGGGGCCAGTGCCGCGACGAGTAGGTAATAGTTTATTCTGACGTTTCTACCGATGCGATATAAGCGACAAACCGTAGCGAACAGTGTTACCATCGAACGTTGTAAACTAAGCGACAGATCATTAAGTGGAGTGCCTACTGTTATGCGATAGTGAACAGAATTTACTCGAAAGTGTTATCCAGCGATAATAAAGTGTTCATAGACGAGTGATGAATTGCGAGATAGTGTGATTTAAAGAATAGTTTATTAATTAAATTCGTGTTCAGTGACATTGTTTATTAATCATAAATAATAGATAAAGTAAGTGAGTGGTTGTTACTTTGCCTGTCGGAAATTGCTGTCGTCGAAGTTTTTGTCTCAGAATTTAAAGCTTAAATATATAAAAAGCGTGTACATATCACTGATGAAATCGATTTTTTGTAGAAGTGTGAATTTTAATCACTGACTTCAGCATGACTTAACCTAACCACTGGAGGCGGATTAATTAACCAGGAACTTAAGGGAAGGTATATCATTCAAGATATTCTGAAAATAGTGAAATCAAGGAGGCTGTGAGAGCAGATGGGTCCCGCAACATACATAGTGCATATATAAGCCAACAGAATCGGGACCGAGATAAGAGTCAAGATAGATCTTTAAGACACAGCAAATAATAAAAATATATATAATACATGTTATAATAAATACGATCGGAGACGGTGACCGGAGATGATGAACACAAGTATACTTAGAAGTCATAGATTACCAGTGTAATGTTGCTTGCTGGTTGTAAAAATTTGGCGGGATTTAATAATTTTAATAAAGTGCGAAATATCCACATGCATTAAATTAATGCAAACATAGTCATATTAAACGGATTATAATCAATAATTGTTTTGAATAAAAAGCATAAAAATAAGTTTTTAAAACTGGAGCCTTAGAAAGCCTCGCAAATACTAGAATTGTTAAGAATGCTCTCGACGATTCGAAAAACCAACGTGTTTCGTATAAATAGCGGGGCTAGTGCCGCGACGAGTAATTGTTAATTTTGAGATTTCTACCGATGCGATATTAGCGACAAACCGTAACGAAAACAGTGTTACCATCGCTCGTTGTAAACCAAGCGACAGATAATTAAATGGAGTTGTGCAATATTAAATTTACTCGAAAGTGTTACCAGCTGTAATAAAGTGTGGTTAATTGCGAAATAGTGTGAATTAATGAATAGTGTATTGATAAAATTCGTGTTCAGTGACTTTGTTTATTTATTAAAATAATTAATCGCAAATTAATAAATAGCTAATTAATTTTCAGTGTTTTTCATTTTCATTTGTCTGCCAAAGCCACATACCGTGATAATATTCATGAGTGCTTTCATACTCTAAATAATTAATTGATTTGAAGGAACAACTTCTTTTGGATATTGATCCTGGATTTCGATGATCCCTGACAGAGATGAAAGTGCACAAATGTGCAAACATACTACCTTTTTCACATATATCTAATTTATTATGAAATTGTGTAAACACACTTTATGTTGCAATTTTAGAACTTATTTATTTGATATTTAAAACAAATTTGATGAATCAATTAGAAAGACTTCTAACATACATAGTTGGCTACCGGTTACAGCAGCAAAATCGCTGGAAAAGAAAAGTTCCTGGTTCATATCCAAATGTTTTTTCGATAGATGATTTTTTCTACATGACTTTCCAATGGATTCATTTCATTTGTAAAAAATAAAAAAAAAAATTTTCGAGAGAAAAGGCAATTAATTAACATCCCATTTTCATTCAATATTTCTAGTACCTTTTTGTGTGTGATTTATTTTATTCATAGTAATCGTTGATCTAATACAATATCTAACCTCTGGTACGTTTTCCAGAGCCGACAGCAGACCGCAGTCCACCTGGTGGCCAGCAGGCAGACAGGAACAGCCACCAGCATCCTCAGGGCTCTCCTGAACGCCGCGGGGAAGGACATCAGAATAAAGGCTGACGGAGTAAGTCACCAGATTATTTTATTTCTCCCCTCGAATTTAAAAAATTCAACATTTCCAAATCTTTCCACCCCCAGATCTGTCTGCCTGTTGTCTATTGAGTTATCTATGAAAAAACTGCATATTATTTATCAAAGTTGTGATATTTTGAGTTGTTACTATGTGCAGATTTCCCAATTAATGTAAGAAACAATATATGTAAAATACCTCCAAATCTCTTACAAACTGCAGCCCTTTGGACGAATTTTCCCTTCACATTTTTACATAACTGTTTTAACTATTTCATTAATCACTACTCGGATATATTTATTGATTTATTTAATAATTCAGTTTTTGTCATTTTAACAAAATATCTGTATTTAAAATATATGGGACCGAATTAATAAATTTTAAAATGACATCTTTCCATATAAAAATGTGATAAAAAACGCAAGAGAAGATATGTGAGGTATATAAGGCAGCAGTATTCAAATACATTCCTATTTGAATGCAGTCCCCGAGGATTACTAATTTAAAATTTACTGAATTCTAGATTTTATGTATCTGTCCCTTCTAAAATCATGGTCCCTATAAATTTATAGGCTAAGTTTCTTGTAAAATCTTGAATTCAATACATTATAAATTAGTAATCCTCGATGACTGCATTCAAATATTTTTGGATATTGTTGCCTTTGCTTTTATACCCCACATTGAGAATAAAACGTGAAATTTGCTCACTTTGCCTTGACGGGTTACACCACGAGGTGTCAAAGTAATTCAATTTTTTTTTACTTGACTATTGAATTGACAAAATTTGTTTTAACATCATTATTTAATATTTTTCAATAATAAGATATTTTGAAATTTTCAAAGTGGCGGAGTTATCTCCGACTCGCGAAGGTCCACTTTAGTGACGCGCGCAGTTTGTAGTTATAATCAAATAATGTCGCCAGGGTTGAGTGCAATGAAAAGCGTAATTAATTTCTTATTAAATGATGTAGGTAGGTACCTAATGTCTATGATACCATATATCGCTTATATGCATATCTAAAAAGATACACTTTTGTTAGTGTTAGACTTAAATAGAGCACTTTGAAAATAATTGTCTTTTTTTTTTCCTAATAAAAATTCATGAAATGCAAACGGTGCATTTTATTGTTTTTAAATCTTATCTAACCGCTTCACTGTCTGTGGGGCGCATTTTGAAAACAGTATTTTTTTTTAAAGAAAATAGTAATACATAAAAATAAAATCACAATAAATAACAAAATACCTATAAAGAAAAGATCATCACGAACAACTATGTATGTTGATTAAGGGCCGGTCTTATAAACGAAAGACCAAATTTCCGTTAGTCAATCGACAATATACTAACGGATGGCCGTTCGTTTATAAATGTTACCGATGCTCGTCTTATAAAACTTTTTTTACCGTCCGTAAATATCGCAATATCGCACTGCTCTTGTCTATGATTTTAGAGCTGTCAAAAGCGAATTATATCTCTTTTCTATCTAAAATTTCTCGCTCGCATCAGATTTTTGGGATACTTCCCACAACACTACATTGGTAATAGCCTTTAAAACCCCAACTTAGTCTGAGCAGCTAATAATATTGATCCTAGAGCATAGAATCTCGAGGCAACAAGCAATTTTGTAGTTGGTGATAATGTCAGATTCCTACGGATGCGCCTTTTTACATTGTTCCCAATACCTTCTAGAAGCTCATATAAGCTCTTGAGCAGACCTTTTTGACAAGCGAAAGCGGTAGATAAAATCTGCGTCATCTAAAATATTAAAATAATCTACTCGTATATTGAACATTCTTTGTCGTCGAGTTTGTTCTTTATCCGACGAACTTGAATACAATAATAGCTTGACATCGTTATGTGAAAACATTTTTCCTTGAAAATGTAGCAACAGTCAGCACGGTATATATGTACATATTTAACAAACAGCATTAAACGCAAATTGACAGCGGACCTAACCTTAAAAAATAATACGTCAATCTGTCATACTTCTGTCAGTTTCAACTAACGGACGGTAAACTGGTGGTTCGACTGTCGATATCGGCCGTCGGTAAAATTTTACTAAAATTTGATTAACGGATTGTTATAAGACGAAAAAAGTGACGTTTGTATCAAATTTCAGTTTATTTGGTCTGAAATTTAACTAACGGACGTTTATAAGCCCGGCCCTTAGCGTTGAAATCATGTTGTTTTTTGAAATCGCTCTTTTTTATGACCCGTTTAATTTCGATACAATTCCTCGCCTCTCTTTGCCGAATTTTTACATACCTAATGTTATTATGGGCCTTGCCCATTGATATTTTCCCAACACATAAATTGTCGGAAAGTTTTCGCACAATTTTGATAAAAGCACGTTCAAACTGACTTTAAATATTATTTTTCGCCCTCTTTACAGAAGACGATAAGTGTAATACTTTGTAATTGAATATTTTTATAATATTTATTTTCCGTTCCCGATTTACCACCCTTAATTGTCTATGCCCATAGACGCTCCTATTGACTGGATAATCATTTCCGTTTATTGGTTAAATTTGTTTAGGTGGTTCTGCAGTAGATCCTCTTATAATTTTTTGATAAATTTTTTTCAGCATGTAACCCCATCGTTGATAATATAATCTATTCCAGCAATCGACGAACCAGAAATTAACCAAAAAGTCATTTTACTGAACTAAACTAAAATATTAATTTTCGTAGACAATTCGTCAGGCGACGACGAGGAAAGGAATCTTCCGTTTTAGCATAATTACGTTGTTTATTGTAGGAGACATACCTTATAAAATGATTCATCACATTGACGCTAATAAATCAAATTTGGGGTTTGCAATTTAACATTTCCATAATATCTGCACGGTGCCTGCAAACTCGTTTACGTTCCTACCATGCGGTTTCCTCAATCCTAAAATACAACGTAACAATTGCTTCAAACCCAAAAGTATGTACCATACAACGGTGGCCTCAAACCCAAAAATGGAATTTAACGTTTGCTTCAAACTAAAAAGTATTATGCCACGGTTGCTTCAAACCCAAAAATGGAATGTAACGGTTGCTTCAAACTAAGAAGTATCATGCAACGGTTGTTTCAGAACCAAAGATACAATTTTACAGTATTTTTTTTTAAATTTATGTATGTTCTAAGAACAAAGTTACTGGATTTCGTCCCCAGAGGGTACAATCATTAATTGTGTGGTATAAAAGCATTAGGCAGTTATATCCAAAAAAATTAAAAAACGTTTTGAATGCAATCACCAAGGATTACTAATTTAAAATGCAGTGAATTTTAGATTTTATGTATCTGTCTATACCTTCTAAAATCATGATTCCTATAAATTTATAGTCAAAGTTTATTATAAAATCTTGAATTCAGTACATCACAAATTAATAATCCTATATGACTGCATTAATTTTTTTTGGACATTGCTGCCTTTGCTTTTATACCCCACGATTAAGATAAATTACAGAAGTCTCACAGAGACGAAGCTATTTATGTGGGAAACATTTTCGGACATATTTTTAAAAGACGGCCACAGGGTTTGCGACCTGCATTAGCTGGTTTAAGTGATCACTTTACACTCTACAAAGTTAAATGATTCCACCGTTAGAACAACCACAGATTATCAAATTTTTAAATGTTGTACATTATGTTATTTTAGCTGAATTATTTGAAATATGTGAAGCAACTTTACCATTACTATATTTTTTGTCTACACGTTTTCTTACATACCATTACATAGCTATCGATAATCACATATATACATCTGTGATATAATAGAAAGAGCCTTTGGATAATTACAAGAATCTTTAATTTTACAGTAGTAAGTACCGGTAAATGTGTCGGTTAAGTAGTAATTTTCTTCAACATGCAGTGTGCAACATACGTAGACTAGGAAACACATAAAATATGTTAATATATTAAAACATTGCACTGTCGTGAATCGTTTTGTGGAGTTTTATTTTCTACTCGCAACTATTAAATAAAACAGAATATTTTAATTTAAACTTTTCGTTTGCTAAATTCCAAGATAAACGTTTTAATATTTGCGAGTTATTCTGCCGCATGCATTGGTGACAGGTAAATGACGCAAAACTCCAAAATAGTTTCATTCGTGTGTGACAAGGATGACACGCTGTCGCCGAGTGTTGTTTCTTTCTGCATCACCAGGGGCGTGCAGTCGACATATTATAAAGTTGTGAAATAAATTAATATATATATATATATATATAAAAAGAAATCCGTGTTTCCCTATCCGCCAAGTTTTCTCCATAACCAGCCGGTGGTTATGGTGGTGGATAGCCCCTGGTGTCGCATCGAAAATATGCGAGTTTGGTGGGGGTGGCTGGGAGTGGATGCCGAAAATATGCTTTCTAGCACATTTTTTGGTTATGGGAAGGCCGCAAATGCTTCAGATTATTTCAAAATAGGCGCGCCGACTGTGTCGGTGAGTCTAGAAGGTTCCGGAAAAACCTCTAGAAAGTTCTGGAAGGAGAAGGTTATAGAAAATTCCCGAGAGTTCTATAAGGTTCTAAACTGAGTGGCGGAATGTGTCGGTGTGTCTAGAAGGTTTCTGTACATTCGATAAATTTCTTGAAAGTTCTGGAAGGAGAGTGTTCTAGAAGGTTCGCGAAAGTTCTATGACGATCCAAACAGTGTACTAAAAATCTACGCTTGCGAAGCCGCGCGGGCACAGCTAGTATTTTTATAAATATACATTGGATGTAAGTACTCAACTAGTGGAGTGCAGTTGGAACCTTAACTTATTGAAAACAAAGTGGTTTATAATAAGCGGTTTTATAAGTAGCGGTTTTATAAGTAGCGGTTTTATAAGTAGCGGTTTATAATAAAATAAAATGCGGTTATTAGAATTATCACGGTTCATTGAGCGTTGTTCAAGTGGAGAGAGAAAGCGTTCATTTGCGAGAATTCAAATTGACGAGACGAGAAGTTGGTTGTCAGATGAAAGGAAAACAGAAACGACGATCACAGCATGAATTTAGACCACAAAATAAGACGGAAAATCCTACCTTTGAGATGACTGGATTCTGGTGAGGTGCAAGGATGCCTTTTTTCTTCAATGATCTGGTCCAGCTGCAGACACAAACTCCACTCGATCGCCGATTAATTAATGTTACCGAGATGACACAATCCACGGTTTAACAATAGATGCGGTAGTTACAATAGGCAGTTTATTCACTCGAAGATAACAATAGATGCGGTAATTACGATATGTGGCTTCTTCACTCGAAGACAATTAAAAAGTGATGGCGGGCGGTAGGAATAATTAATTATATGCGGTCGAGCCCATAATGACAACAGATGTCGCTAGGCGTATTAAAATGGGAAGGTAGGCGGAGTGGAAATTAATTAGAAATAAAAAAGAATCAATGATGAGGACAAGGATTGGTGGATCTCCATCTCACCGAAGTCCAATTCAGCCACGACCATCGCCTGTATCTCTCCAGATTTATCACTGGCCAAACCACAAAGTTTACAATAAGATTGACGCAAGCTAACAAATTTATGTATGCGCTAAACAAAATAGTTAAAAATAAAAAATTATAATTTATATGATGGAACATTTTATGACTTGTCGTTTAGACAATCTTGATGGTGTGTCTATTTTGATGACTAGGTCCTTCTTGTGGCTACAACAAGGAACGAAAGATGCACTACTAGGCATTCCGTTTCATTAACTTCTAACTGGCGAAACTCTTCACTACCTAGAAGTTGATGAAATGGAATGCAGTAATTGACGTTGATAGTGACTACGCTGTTTTGAGTTCGTTTTCGTTTTTGTTTCGGCGGATACTTTGTAAAAAACATATTTTACGGCAGCAAAACGTCGGTCTTAACCTAAGCAGAAGAAAGCATGTGAGATGCAGAAGAAATGTCTGTGAGAGGAAGGTACTCCGAAAAATTTTCAGACCTATGCAGGAATTATGGGCGGTAAAGAATCTGGTAAAACCGTGAGCTGTGCAACGAACCAGATATCAAGGCTATAATGAAGATCCTGAAGAAGATAACGTATCCAAAAAACGCCTCCTCCAAGGTACCCACATATGACACTATATCAGCAACCTTAAGGGACTTGTTGTACACTGGAGGACTTATTGTGACGCAGAACTACTGCACGAGAAAGAAAAGATCATATCCACATGACAGATGGAATTCTTATTGTAATATTAAATTTATCACGACATTGCATCACAAAATATACTTGACTTCTCTCACATTCCTTATTATCGGCTTACAGCGAAACCAAAAGTATACATTCAGAATTCGAACTGGACGCCAGCCCTAGCAACTCCAACCGGCCATCTACGCCAAAAAATCTATGGACAAGGCACGACGGAAAGTCGCGCTTAACTACTAAAGTAACTTGTAAAGTGACTTGTAAGTTAACTTGTTAGGTTAAATACGTGGAATATTTAAGTTGAATCTTAATGAAATGCTTTGTGTAAATAAAACAGAACAGTAAGTAGATACAAATATCTTATTTAAAGAAACCGATGCCATCACTCCTACCTTCTCTCCCTGGTCTACATACAGTAAGTGCCGGTGGTACGTAACAAAAATTAGAACACCCACAAACCTATCGGTAAAGAATCATTTATTGAGAATTACATTTGTATTGATATTTTCTATTTTCTAGAAGTCACACTATTGACTATACCGTGTATGGCAATTCGATGGTTTAGTAACGCAAATACAATCTACAAATTGTATCGTTTTCATGAGAGAGAAAAACAGGTTTTGTTCTAAATTGGGGATTGATTTTTAAATTAACTTATTTTGTTTTATCCTTCTCATAAATAACTATCCCGATGCCGTAACATGATACTGAATAACCTTGTGTATAATACAAATTATAAATTCCTAATTTCCTTCAATTAATTCAAGATTCATACAAAACAGAAATTTTAATTGATAATAAATACATATTATTATTCAAAGTTGTTTTGTCTTTAAAATCATTTCTGAATTTACTGGCAAAAATAGATTTCATATCAATTTTAATATAAGTCATTACTATTTAAATTAACATAGCAATTTATTTATTTTTATTTTATTTTATTGTTTATTTTACATTTGTTTTAATATAAGTTACTAATAACTGCCACACTAGGTAAAACCTGTGCAGTGGCAGTTATTATCATTTGATAGTTATGTAATAGTAACAAATAACAAGAGTTAAGAATTTAGTAATATATACAGTCATAAGAATACATAAATCTAAAATCTAAAAGAAAATATACATATAAAATTAAGATAAAAAATTTAAGTATATACAAAAATAAATACTACAAAAAAAACTCTAATAAGAGTATACTTGAAATTATATAAAGCAGATTTTGCCTATTTAGAGGTCAAGGGCGGATCACTTCTTCAGCATAACTTCTACCTGGTATTTTTATAACATTAGTGATACGGTGTTTAAAAGGTTTGTGTATTGTAATTTCTTTAGTTTCATATGGTAACTTGTGAAAAACAAGCGGGGCAGTGAAATTAAATTGTTTTTGTGCAAAAGATGTTTTCATTTTAGGTACCTCGAAATTAATTGCATTTGCCAATCTTGTAACCCGTGTTTGTTGTGTACGCTTAAAATGTACCTGAATAAGTAGAATTTTCCTTTTTTAATGTCACCTAGTGATTTATTGTAGTTTAGTGATTCAGTATTTTTAATTAAATACTGGCGTCAGTTGCAATTTTACATTATTCTAAACGACTGCAATAAATGGATTACTAAAGGCGTGCTCTTTTGTACGAAACATTGTGAAACTTTACAAATTAAGACCATTACAGTATTATTACACAAATACCCAACTTTTATTTCAAAAAGGCGGTCTAATGATGGACTGTAAACGTAAAACTTTTGAAGAAGCTTTATTGGCGGATCTAAACGAGGATATTCGCGTGGAAACATTATGTATGCGTAAATAACAGTTTATTGGTCTTATAAACTAGCAATATTCAAGAAAATTTGAAAAAGAGATTGAATCTGTACCTACAGATTTCGTAGGTAAATGCAAGAAAAATAAATGATCAAAGTGGAATTGGAAACATAATATAAAACAAATATTAGAAGTACTGTCTCGTATAAAAAAGGAAAAGTTTCTTTAATGGGCACACCTGGGGTTAATTAAACATAGTTTCTTAAACACATCTTCGATTCTTAAACATAGTAAGCTCAAACATATCTTCGAGAACAAAGAAATCCCAATTAGCCTAAAAAGAAAAGCCTTTGAATCATGCATACTGCCAGTGATGACGTATGGAGTGGAGACTATGGCCCTTACAAAGAAAAGTGTAGAAAAACTCAAATGCACGCAACGATCCATGGAGAGATCCATGCTTGGAGTAAGCCTAAGAGATACAATTAGAAATGACGAAATTAGGCGCAGAACTAGTGGATATCATGGATCGTGTAGCGAAGCTAAAATAACAATGGGCAGAACAAGTTGCAAGGCAGGAGGCTACAAGATGGCCTTCCAGAGTTCTGAAACGGAGACCTTGGGAGAATAAAAGACGCATCGGAAGACTTCAAAAGAGATGGGCCGACGATAAAGCCGCTGTGGGGAAAAGAAATGGCTATAATTAGCAAACAACAAGGAAGGATGGAAGGGTATGGAAGAGGCCTGTATCCAGCAGTGGAGAAATGAAGGCTGATGAAGAAGAGGAAGGAGAATCATAGTTTTGCAAAAACAATGCTATAAAAAAATGCAAGACCTACAAAGTGATGTTGCGAAAATTCAGCCAAGGGTTGCATTGAAAAGTTTATTCTGTTTTTTTTTTAACTTTTTAAAAAATTTTATTTATATTTAAACTTGTTAATATTTTAACTTTTTGTGACTTTATGAAGTGTGCCACAGTGGTGGATGGAACATATAATTTGGCTGGAGAAACTCTAAAATCGGCTGTGAGTTGGGCGTGATAATTTACCAGAAAATGACATTGCCAGTAAATGGGTAAAATTCTGATTTTAATACCGATTAACCGATGATTATAACATCACGACTGAAAAATCTGAGATAGTAGTTTGGCCAATCTACTGTAGATCCATTCCGGGCCGCAGTAAATAAAGTGACGATAACCAACACGACAGCCAACGTCCGTTGAACGGATGGGGCACAATAAAAAGAAGAAGACACAGGCCATTGTATATTATATACAACTAGCTGTTCGTACCCGGCGTTCCACGGATTAAGGATTAAGTTGAAATAAAATTTGTGGGGGGAAACAAAGGTTAGATTCGATATCAGGGAGATAGGAAAGGGTAAAAAGGGAGGGAGGAAATGTCACCTATGTTGCCCGCCGGGTCCTAAAGAATAAGTTTGCAAATTTTGAGTCCGATCGGTCGAATGGTATAAATTTGCATCGTAAATATATCAGGAGGAGGAAAAGGGGTAAAAGAATAGGAGGGAAATGTCACCTATGTTACCCGCCGGGTCCTAAAGCATAAGTATGCAAAATTTGAATCGAATCAGACAAACGGTGTAGATTTGTATAGAGAACGGACAGACAGACATTGAGTTTTATAGGTATAGATGCATTTTCAGGGGGTCTTCCATTTTAGATTTTATTAGTCATCATCATCATCTTCATCCCCTTATCCTATTAAGATCGGGGGCCCAAAGACGCGAGGGTGCTTCAATATTCCCCTATATTGTGCCGCTTCCATATGTTTAACCAGTCAAGACCCATCCTGTTTTCGTACACTTTTTTTCTGTTGTTTCTTCCAGCTTAATCTAGGGTGACCCACCGGTCGCCTTTCTTTCGGGGTTGATAAGAGGATATTTCTTGGTACTAGTTCCTCTGGCATTCTTAGCACATGTCCAAGCCACCTCATTTGTGATTTCTCTAAATGTAGGATTATGGGCTCCATGCCGAGTGTGTGTTGTATCCGCACTTTTCACTTTGTTAACCAGTATGACTCCCGCTACCCTCCTCCTGGGTACTGAGAGAGTACGGGCATTATCCTTGGCTTTACCCAACCGAGTTTAATAATCTAGAGAACCGAATAATCTAGAGACTAGAAGGAATGTGTATTTGATTACACATTTTTATCGATTGTTGCGCGGTATGATCGATAATACTGAAATTGTGCCAAATAATTATCAGGATCATACAAACCAAGCGGAGCATTGATTTGTATGATCCTGATAATTACATTAGACATCGTCAGCATAGATTGTTTCACATTCCAATATACAGGACCAAGCTGCCTATGGTTATGCCTGTTGGAAGAGCCACAGCTATGCTGAACAAAATCGCTTTGGGTATTGACATATTCCATGTGTCTGAGGGGGTTTTCCGAAGCGGGATTCTCCTACACCTTTGACCAGATTTTATGTTATTTTTGATTTATTAAATATTGTTATTTTGATATATATACTTCCATAATATGTATGCCTTGAACACAATTCAATTTAATTTAATTCTTTTTCTGGATTCTGAGCAACATTCTTGTTTACGTGACGCCGCTGTACGAGTATATAGCCACCAAATTACGATTGCTCAATATTCCAGCCGTTTGAAGCAATCGGGTGCCGCGCATTGCAACATGCAAATGTCGACAAAAAAAATTTTGGCGGTGCACGCTTCCAGATCATTTTTAAAATGGTCCTTGATTGGAAATAAATCGAAGCATCTTCCTTCTGATTGGTTCGTGACAGGGCTGCATTACTCGCCCGTCGCAGGCGGTACCATCAGAACCGCGGTTATTTGGAAACATCCCTATTTTATGTCTACGCTGCAATATAAATTTCCGGACAAGACATGTAAATTTCGTTGCGGATAATGCGCTGACGTAAATTCTAGAAAGCCAGAACGAGAAATAGATTTTATTCAATAGAACGATATTTGAATATTAGTATGTGCATCCCATTCTAGAACGTCCTTTAAGGGTGGCTTTTTGTAAACTCCATATTAAATAAACACCACAATACGGCAAACATTTTTTAATAACCAACATCTATAATCGTTGATAAAAGTAGTTTAATTCTGTGGACGAAAGAAACCGAATTGGTCAGAAAATCGAGTTTCGAGTTAAGAATGCAGAATTGTTCTTTAGACACATATCTACTCGTAGTAAGGAAAAATTAGACGAGTCAGAAAATAAGATAAGATGCAACTGTTTAATTTCTTCAAAAAGGCCAAATGACATTTTTAATTATTTGAATTTTTTACAAGAAACAACGACATTATTCAACTTGGTTCAACGCTCTTATGCAATAAACAAAACTACTGGTGCAAAAATTTGATAAAAATAACAAAAACTTTAAGAGATATTTCATAAAGAAACGAAATTCCAAAATGTTGCTGTGGCTCTCCATTTTTTTTCTTATTTGGGTGTTCCTATCGCCCACAGAATTATTTGACATTGAAAAACAATCGTGATAAGCATCTTTTGTTTTAACCTTAAAATTATAGATACCTAAAAATATTTCAATACCTACTAGGTAAAATGTATTATGTATGTTTTAAGTATGGACAAAGTGTTAATTTCGATAACGTATACAATAACTTATAGTTATTATTATTATTACTAACTATTAAAACATTATCGAAATTTAACACTTTGTCAGCAACATATAAACAAACAACAAAAAATAAAAAAGTAAAGTAGGTAGTTTATAAACAAATTTCATGATGTTTACGGAAACCATTACTATAAATCGATTTCTAAAAGTCGATAAACCGGTCCATAGAGATGTAGCACGTCTTTTAAAAATATGCATTTATGAATATACCTACACACAAATCAGAAGAATTTAATATTTTTAATAAATTTTTAAAAATTAACATAATTTAATTATTTATAAACATTTTCTCAGCAATTGATGACGTTTTTTGTATGGTGTAGTGGCTAAGATACTTGGCTCTCACCCACAGGGCTCGGGTTCGATTCTCTATACTGGAATATTATATTCTCATTTTATTTTTGATTGTATTTTGAGTCTATTTTATATATAATATTGATTATTTAATTATGTTGTCGCGTTAGTTTTACGCACGCAAAATTGCCAGGGTTTAAAATAATACCATTAACTGCCGGCAGAAAAGAATAAAAAATAATTTTCAATAGTTTTGATAAAAGTCGTTATTGCCATTTCATGGGTGTCGGCTATCAATAAGTAAATACTTATTCTTTGGGAACCGGCATGTAAGAGTACCATCATTTTTGACGGGTTACAGCTAGTATATTAATAAAAAACACGTACATATCTCAAGTTTCGCATAGAATTTTGTATGAACTTGAATTGTATTATTATGTACTGTCTCGGTGGGCTTTGTTCTCCAGCATTTACGGGCATTTTCGCAGTCACGACATTTCCGATGACATCCATGCTTCCGCCTAACGACCAGAAGCGTCGGCGTCGGGTGTCTTGGTTTCAGGCGTCCTTACCTCAGTACAGCGTCGGTCCACGCGCCGCTCACACCCGGTCCTCAGCTCACCGGTGCCAACTATCGCAACCTTCTACGTTCTTTGACGCGAGTTTTATTACATCAAAGATATCAGTTTTCAAAATATTTATATCATTATAATTGAACCGAAAAATAACAAAACATTTTACTGTGGCAACGTTTTAATCCAAAAATTATCGGTACACCTTTTTATGAAGATTTGTGAATAAATAGTTAACATACGTAAAAAGAATTATGTGTGACATCCCTACAAATAAGAATCTTTCAAAAAACAGCAGTCAAATTATTTAAACTTATATTTACTTACGGAAATTCGACGTTTTAACTAAGGTATTTTGTTAATGGTGAAAATTGTATGGATTAATCGTAAAGTGGAAAGTTTGTTCGTCTCTCGGCTTCGTGATATTTATACAGATTACCGGATTTCAAGATCGACGCGATATTTTTCACCTCTTAACTTCATTTTTATCTCCTGCTAAGGTGTTTTCAAATCTAGAATTAACTGTCAAAAAATAAGACATGACACCATCGTTGGTTTAACATTTTTCAATTCTAGTAACTCGAATAAATAATTTGTGATGACTTGATATGATTTGACTTTTCTTTCTTGAAATAAATGTGTTCAGTGTTATGTGAAATGTGCGTGTATATTATAAATAAATTAATATAATATATAATATGATACTAGCTATTAACCATTAACAATGACGAACTTTTTATTTTTGAATTTCAACTTTACATTAAGTAATTATTCATTATTAATTTGTTTTATAATAATTAGTCAAAAAAAAAATCGAGAAATCATTCTAAAATATAAATTTTTATGTGCACTAATTGAAACCATACTAATTTTTAAAACGGGATAATGTGTGCATTTTATTAATAAATAGCTTTCTCGTGCGGCTTCGCACGTGTAGATTTTTAGTAGCTCTTAGTCATATTTAATCAATTTGTGTATTAACCTTAATATATAGATATATGTCATCGCAGATTTTTTATAGTACTTTTTGAGTTCTATAACTTCTCCATAGAAAATATTTAAGTATCTCTTACCGTAAAGGCAGCGTTCGTAAAAAAGGCATTTTTCGTTGACTTTAGTTGTAAAATAGATCACCACGAAAATCCCTTTTATTTAGCGGGATAATATATCGTCTATGTACACCCTGAAAGTCCGTTCTAAATATTGGTGAAAGAATTTTTGAAATCGGATGAGTAATTTCGGACATCCTTCTACATCCAAACTTACAAACTAACCTCTTTATAAAAATATTATATATTAGTATCGATGAGAATGGAATAAGATTAGTTATAGGATTCTAGTTACGGTTATGGATGGACATTTGAAATTAATATTATTGGAGATGTTATAGAGAATGTTTAAATTTAGATAAAAAATAGATTCGATAATGTACCTATATATTAACTAGTATAACTTATACATTGTGCATACAAATACTAGTTAATGTACTCATTATCGAGATTTAACACTTCGCCTGTAACATATACCTGCAAGAATTTCACTCTTAAAGAAGACGGGTAGTAAACATAGCATTATATAAACTTATTATATAATTTATGTTTACTACCGTAACTTATTATAAATTTTGTGTGATTTAATAACAGATACACATTTTGTAATTATTTTTTTATATTTGAATTCGGCGCCTTTCTATTTATTTATTTTAACAATAAAGTAATGGCTTTCTTCTACAGATATCAAATAATTTTCCGAATCATGTCAATTCATTATACAATTCACACTTGCAGGAACGCAAACGATTTTAGTGGTATTCATTTCAGATTTTAATCGATTTAGTGAAGTAATTCATTTACCGATGTGATTTAAAATACTTTTCATGAAACTAGAATAATAAATAATTGGTCATAATTTTATTAATATTTTCAATATTTAAAGCATTAAGTTTGTGGTTAGACCTCAAAACAGAGTGTTAGTCAAATTAGTATAAACCACTACCAGATTTTAGGTGTACCGGTTTCGAGACGTACCTCGTAGATTCCTGATCGTTATGTAGGCAAGCTAGTGCATGCTAGTCTTTGACAAGATTAACACACATGTGATATAATTGATTTATAATGGTTAACAGTACTATAGTAGTAGGTAAACCTAGAATCTGATAGTGGTTTGTACTAATTAAACTTTTTACTTTTGTACTAATTAAAACTCTGTTCATAATTTTATAAGCAATAGTTTACTGAATTTAAAACTAGTAAATCATTTAAATATTCCATAAGTTCTAACAAATAAATCATTTTGTAATTTGAATTTGAAATTAATAAATTGATAACATCAGTACCTAAAGAATTAGTTTTTGGACTGTGCTAAAGTCAACATGTCGAGGTAACTTTGAGAATTAGTTATCGCTGTCAAATAAATAATTAGAGGAGAAAAATTATTGATCACAGAAAGAAGTTCACCAGATTGTATCGTACGGTTATATCGTATAAAAATGTGCGATTATCGTAGTAATACATTTTGTTGTTTTTTTAAAATTAATTACGGTTATAAAAATAGAAGAATTTCTGATACTTAATAATAATTTACGAAATCACAGACAACCAAGTACTCACTGTGTACTGTTCTGTAGAAATTAGGTTATGTCACGTCATCTAGTACACCATTTTTAGGTCGCATTGGTACTTTTCAAACCAAATGATTCACAACAAGGAGGTAAAAAGAATTTTAGTTACGTTAAAATTCTATTTAAAAAAAAACTTTCAACGCGAGGCGTGATTTCAAAACATTCCCTGACAAAAAAAACTAGAAGTAAACCCAAAGAGAAAAACAACTTCACCGCTTCCAAGTCACGGTACGAAGTATATTAAACAGAAGTATACTCATAGTAGGTACATACATTATATTGCTTACGCAATCTTCTGCAAACCTGCAACATTCCTAATTATTATATTTTCTTATAGTTTAATTTTTGTATATCTATCTTGTTGTTATTAGTGATTGGCTGCGCGTCACGTAAACAGGGTGTAACAGAGCCAGTCCGCAATACTTTGCAGGTGGATTCCTGTCTTGATAAGAGTAGAAAAAGTTCAAGCAATCATGACGTAACACAAGTAGTTATGGAGATATGCAGTATCAAAGTTTACAGTAACTTATACCGATTATGAAAAATTCATTCGCTTTAATATACGTCGAATAAAATTATTAAAACCTTGTGAAAAATGAAAATTGATTTATTTGCAGGTGTTTTATCATTTTATTTGACTTCAAAGTTAATTTTTTTCAATCATTCTGAATTATTTTCTGTAAAACATTGAACGACCGTGAAATTAACTTACATAGAATTATTAAAAAATCACCATAAAAAAATCATAAAAATCATCCCAAAAAATCTGGTTCAAATTTCTTAAGATTTTAATAATTTTATTCGACTTGTTTTGAAGCAAATAAATTCATTAACGTTTATTTTGATGATGGTACGTTTTAGAAAATAAGTCAGAAATATGAAAAAAAAAAATGAAAATGTCAAACTATTCTAGTTAATGCCTTCCGGGGTATTATGCCGTGTTTTTACGACCTTTCTGGCCGACGTTTCGGACCACATTGCAGGGTCCATCATCAGGGCTGATGTGTTGAACATCATGGACCCTGCAGTGGGATCCGAAACGTCGGCCACCAGAAAGGTCGTAAAAACACGGCATAATACCCCAGAAGACACAAACCAGAAGATTCTGAGTGGCCGTGAAAACTTTCTGAAACATTCTTAAAACATTCTTAAAAATGCAAACTTTCAAACCGCTTATCTCCATAACTATTCATGCAAGGACTTGAACGAAGAACATTTTTAATTCATTATTTAGGCTGAAATTTACCTGTAAATTTATGTGGACCTGCTCGGTTACATCTGTATGTAAGATTTAATAAAAAAATATAAAAGATAATTATTTTGATTCCGATCATTTTAATTTATAAAATTTGAGCTACATTAATTTACACCTCAAACATTTTCAATAGCATAGTTCTAGGGAATAGTAAAGTTTGAGGACCTTGTCGAATGATCGCGAACCCCGCGATATTTAAGATTTATGAATATTAGGCCAGGTACACAGCGGTATTATGGAAATATCCTGAACTTGGATACCTAACAGCCGAACTCCTCCCATGGAAACGACGATGGGGAAAAACCACTACAGTTATACCACCGTTGGAAAATCTTTGTAGTCTTGACGAAGCCGGCAAGAGTCTTGTAAAGGTCCATTAGTGACGTTAATGTAGATTTGTAGATCTACCGTCAATCGTTTTGACGTAATATTTGACAGTGTTTATCAGTTGCAAAATATATTCATAGCAGTGCAACCATGTTTTGTTAATTACGCTGCTTTCAAAATTACTTTTTTTGCTCCCTTAGAAAATTTTGACTGATTTATATTCTTTTAAGTGTGCCGAGTTCGAATCTGAAGCCAGAAAAATTTCATGAAAAACCACTTTTGAAAAAAATCAAGTTGAAGTAGAAAAGTCGAAAATGTATATTTTGGTGAAATTATTTGTAAAATATAACTTATTTTTAAGCTTAATTGAATTTGAACTAAAGTAAAAGTCTGGAGCCAGGTATAGACTTGGTCCATGGAAGCCTTTTACTTCTGCGGCTTCTTCTTCTACTAGAAAAGCATCAAAATTAAGCACAATTACTCACAGTTTTACCGATTTTTCAAGTCTAAATTTATTTTTTTTAGTTTTTCGTTTAGTTTAATAAAATTTCGAAAAAACGTTAAATAAATAAAACTAACTCAGTTAAACACCACTTATATTTATTTTCAAATCCAACCAGGTTTCTCTACGACCGTAGCTTCTTCAGGGAGAATCTTAACTCGAGTTAATCTTAACTCATCTTAACAGTTAAGATTCTTCCTGAAGAAGCTACGGTCGTAGCGAAACCCGTTTGGATTTGAAAATAAATATAAGTGGTGTTTAACAATGTTAGTTTCGGAAAAAACGTTATTCAATAGTTCTAAAAACACCACATTTTTTAGCAAAATTGCGCCTTTATAGATTGAATCATTCTGACTTCGGATGGGTTTCGCGTTCTTAATATTATGAAACGACATTATTGCTAAAGGGAAGATTTCGATGCAGAACTGTGTTATCTAAATAGTTAAAAAAATTTAATAATATTCGTATGCGTTGCATTGCTTTTCAAAGAAATAAAAATAAATGTGCCGAAGTAAGAACGCGATGTCGAAGCGCCTCGGTGGCAGTCACTCCCGATCGATCTCCCCGGAGGAGAATCAGTCGAAAGGGTTGCCCAAAAGCGTGGAGCAGTATGAAAGGGAGCCGCTGTCCATGACCAGTTTGCTGAAGAGCGACTTGATTTTGAAAAACAACGAAATCAGCTACTTGGAGCTGAACAAGAGAAAGGCGCGCCTGAAGGAGATAACTCCTTGGAAGAAGCTAATGGACGATGTGTTGGGTTTGCAGAGAGGGAAGATACCGCTCCTGCTGGCCGTGGAGGCGGGCAACCAGTCCATGTGTCGGGAGCTGCTCTCCGCGCAGACTTCAGAGCAGCTAAAGGTGAGTCGGAACAACTTCTTATTCGAGCAATATCTAAAAAATTAAAAATGTTTCGCATACAATCACCGAGGACTTCTAATTTAGAATGTACTGGATTCGATATTTTATAGAAAGTATATATCTATCCCTTCCAAAATATTTTTTTCAAATCACTGAAGTGGCAATTGTTTTTAAAAAACTTATTTCCACTTAGATGTAGGTTTCATAGAATTCGGAGAAATTTCCTTGAGTAGAGACAGATCGAATGTTTAAAGATACTGAATTCGATATTTTATATAAAATGTAGCTCTATCCCTTCCACAATCATTTTTCCAAATCACGGAAGCGGCAATTGTTTTTAAAAAAAACTAATAACCGATAAGATGTAGGTTTCATAGATGACGGTGTTTTGTATATTTCTCTGTAACCTCAGTGGGATTTTTGCTGCCTTTACTTTTATACCCCTCATTTATACTATTGTAATTAGTTAATATTTTATTGTTATTCATTATTAATTAAAGTAAACAAAAATTCATAAACAATTTTGGCAACAACAAACGGTTTCGGTTTCAGAGAAAAAATTTTAAGATACAGTACTGGTACTTTTACCAACAAAACTCTGAGACAAACTATCGAAGTCTCATCCATATACGCGAGATAAATAATTAAGGTAGAGATCATTCTTCCCTGCCAACATAATTCTTATGAAATCGCTCAGTTTTCAACTTGAAATCTTAATATTTTATAAACAATTTTCATTGATAAAAGTGATATAAGATTTTTTTTGTTTAAAATCACAGACTGTGTAAACAATAATTTATGGTCATAAGGTATTACATATATTTTACTCAAATTAATGTTGAATAGAGAAAACAATTCGTAGCAAAGTTTTTTTTAAGGATGTTTTACAAAAGGACGTTGCAATTTATAAAACATTTTATTGATAATTAGATGAATCACTTATAAGTACCACCAGGGCTTGAAAGCATTGCATTTTTAAAAATTTTTTACATATTACATACACATTTACATATACATTTTTAGGTTTATCTTTAATTAATTTAAAAATACCCCCTTTATACACATTATTGGTAAATTTATCTTAATTATTGTTTATCGAAATAACAACTCTTAGACACCTTTCAGATAAATTAAATATAAGTTTTATAATTTATGAAAAAAATATTAATAGGAAAAAAGTGTTACGGCTTTACCAATCACGCCATGGTGACGTGAATTTTGATATATGTGCGTTACGTTTTATGAGACATCTATTCATTTCGTTTGAAAGCTTTCTTTCAAGACATTTGATACGATGAATAATAATATGTGTACCCGAAACGTCCAGTCCACCACCACCAATGGAGACTGCGCACTGCACCTGGCGGCCAGGAGGCGCGACGTGGACATGGTGCGGATCCTGGTGGACTACGGCAGCCCCGTGGACGCGCAGAACGGGGAGGGCCAGACGCCGCTGCACATAGCCTCGGCCGAGGGAGACGAGATCCTCGTCAAGTACTTCTACGGAGTCAGGGCCTCGGCGGCCATAACGGACCACCAAGGTCAGATTAATTATCAGAAAAAACAACTAGGGAATGCAATCCCGATCCCGCGAGATCTCGAGGCATTTTACGAAATCAATCCGGAACCGAAAAATCGGACGAGATTATTGACATTGATGTTTAATTGAACATTGAATAATATTTTATGTAATTTATCAAACTAATATAGTTATATATAGTAATAAAAATTTAGTAATAAAAACTACTGCTAAATCTACTGCATTGACTGATTGATGCTTGGAAAATCGCCTACAATTAAAATTGCTGATATAAAAATGCAAGTTTTGTCGTTAATTGCTATTCAGCTCTACAAACAAATAAAAAAAAACACAAACGTATTCGGGATCCCGATCCGTAGGGATCCCGCGGGATTGGAAATTCTAATCTCGAGGGATCCCGAAAGTGCAATCCCGACTCGGGATTGCATTCCCTAGATGCAACATATACTGTATATACCTCCTGAGGAAGGGGACTTTGTCTCCGTAACATGGCCCAGACCCCGGAACATATCCTCTGGGATTGTGCTCTGTTGAGGGATGCTAGAGAGGACTTGATTGAAGGTATAAACGGGCCGCTTGAAACAGGTCGGCATCCCACAAATGTCGACCTGGTGAGAAATCAGGCTAACTTTAGACATCTTAAAGACTTTGTTGGAACTTTGAACTTTGAACTGGGAGATCCTACGGGGCCCTGCTCCGTAGTTTTTCCTGAACCAGTGTTTGAACCGTCGGTGATGATTTCTTTGGTCAGGAATCTTTTATGTTTTTATTATTTTTTCTTTATGTATTTTTCCCTCCACGGAGGGGTTGTGTTTTCTACGTCCTGCGCCTTGTTTGGGTGATGTATTTTATTAAAATTGTATTATTGGTATGATGTATTTTATTGTTATTTTTGAAATAAAGATTAATATGTGCGTGACAATGAAGGTTTTGTGCGATCGACTCGCCCGGTTTTCATCTCTGCGTGTTGTATTGATAAAGGCCGAGCGAGGAAGTCGCTTTAGCATAAAATAATGCCAACCAGGCGGCGAACGTGCTGGGCCGATATGGACGCTTTTGCGCATAGAACGGCTCAGGGTAAGTGGTGGGTCCCCTTCATTGTAGCTTAAAGGATGACACAGGTATGTCATTTGAGACTTTTTTGCATTTTTGAGCTTTAAACGCGTAGAGCGCGTTTGAGCTTTAAAAATTTTAATAGCGTAGGATGCCGCTTTAAAGTAGGAAGACTATTTGGGTAGTGTTCCACATAGAAGAAATATTACGCAAAGAGTGAATGCAGAAAGAATAAATCCATAATACTGGGGATTAGAAACATATAGGAATAAGTGATCCAAAAACGATGCTTAACTGCTAGTTATAGTTTGATCTTTAAATATGTCAACAAACTCACTTACAGCAATTTCCGTAAAGCAAAACACCAATCTTTAATTTAGTAAAATATTTATTATTTTTGATGATGTACATTTCAGACCGTACACCGATGCACTTGGCAGCAGAGAATGGTCATGCAGGGATCATTGAACTCCTGGCCGACAAGTTCAAAGCGAGCATCTTCGAAAGAACTAAAGATGGTAGCACCCTCATGCACATAGCCTCCCTCAACGGCCACGCTGACTGCGCCATGATGCTGTTCAAGAAGGGAGTCTACCTCCACATGCCAAATAAGGTAAGGGTTGTTTTATTATTAATTGTTATTTTTGATGAAAGTTTTTTGAATGTCTGTCTAAATACAGAAAAACGTGCGACAGGGATGTATTCTTTCATTCATGCTGTTCATCTTATATTCAGAAGAAATATTTGACGAAGCTCTTCAAGACGTAACTCGAGGGCTTATTATAAATGGAGAAAATTTTGAACCTTCGTTACGTAGATGATACGGTATAGTATAATGCTCTGTACGGGCATGTCAGTCTCTCAACCACCCCCGGCGTAGGCCGGAGGCCCTGTTCCGTCGAGTCTTATCATTGTCTTTATTATTATTAACATTCCACGACTTTGGAGAATTCCCGTTACATGACGGGTGGTGACCATAAAGCAACCTTCTCCTCATTCATCGATCATCACAAATCGGTGACTACCGACGCTCACCTTTATACCCACAATTTTATTAGTATTTCCTCACATATACAGGGTTATTTGGAAAACATTAATAACCTCGTAGGGCTATATTCCTGCCTTGATAATGAGTCGAAAATGTTCAAGCTATCGTGACGTTCAATCAATAGTTATGGAGATATGCGACATCAAAGTTCGCATTTTTTCTCAATATTTCTGACTTATTTTTTGTAAAACGTTACACTATCATTACAGTAACTTATATCGAATATAAAAAAAATATTCCCTTTAACACAAGTCAAATAAAATAATAAAAACCTTCGAATTCCAATTGGAATTTTTTTTTCAATTGGAGTTTTTATCATTTTATTTAACTTGTATTGAAACAAATGAATTTTTCTTAATCGATATAAGTTATTGTAATGATAGTCTAACTTTTTACAAAGAATAAGTCAGAAATATTGGGAAAAAAATGCGAACTTTGATCTCGCATATCTCCATAACTATTGATGTTAGGTCATGATAGCTTGAACATTTTCGACTCATA
The DNA here is from genome assembly GCA_016648135.1 of Agrypnia vestita. Classification (NCBI taxonomy): domain Eukaryota; kingdom Metazoa; phylum Arthropoda; class Insecta; order Trichoptera; family Phryganeidae; genus Agrypnia; species Agrypnia vestita. The sequence goes on from JADDOH010002249.1 coordinate 61,976, forward strand.
ATCAAGGCAGTAATATTTTCCTGCGAGGATATTAATATTTTCCAAATAACCCCGTATATTGTTTACTGTTTATTGTTGACAGCGAAGCGGTTTTATGTGGACGCCTCCCCGCGCCGCTTGTACTCATATGAGTTTAAGTGACGCTAGAAGGATGACCACATGGCATTAAAATATGCCGAATCGGGTGGCGAAAGTGTACGGACGATATGAGAGCTTTTTCTCACAGAACGGCCCTGAGTCTGTAACGACTCCCACTTTATCGTACATGGCGGTCACAAGAATCTTCCACCCAAGTTCAAGATCATTCTTTCTCGGTCACATCTCCTACTTAGCTATTGTTACCTGCAGCTATATTACGTATTCATCCATATTCATTCTTGCTTCGTGCCTCACTTGTTTGCCACATAGATATTTACATCATTTTCCAAATTAATGATTACTATCATCTATAAATTATCACTTGAAATTACGTTTGCTTACTCTGTATAGCTCCGGATAAAGATGTTGGTCTTCCTTTATTCCAGGGAGGAGCCCGAAGTATTCACACGGCGGCTCGATATGGACACGTCGGGATCATCAACACACTGCTCCAAAAGGGGGAAAAGGTCGACGTCACTACCAACGTAAGAAACTATTTGTTTTATTATGAATATATATGATGATCACGTATGCGGTCTAGATGGGCCTTAATTTGAAAGGTCTAATCAATTATAGATCGAAGCGAAGTCTCAAAAACGCGCCATTCCATAATTGGCCTTTCGATCGAGTAGGCGCGTTAAATCTAATGTTAATTTTTGTTTACGCTTCATCAGGCCAAGAGGCCCATTCACAGAAGCGAAACACATCACAAAACACCCAGGCTTGAGTAAATCACATAGATTAATTGTTACCTCACCGGGAACCGAACCCGAACCCTCTGTGTAAGAAGCCAGTGTCATGCCCACTGGGCTACGAGGGCCGCCAATGAATTATTGATGCGTAATTTGATATAATTATTAGGTATTCTGTTTCTTTAGTTATTCAAATACCAAGGTGATTTTTGTTTTTTTGTGTTGCTGTTAGTAACATTTATTATTAACATTATGTATTATGTTTTTTATTGTATCGACAATTTGCTTCTATTTAAAATGAAACTCCGTAATCTCATTTCTGATTAATGAAATTAATTTAATACTTTTTACTTGAATCACATTCTCTTCCTCTTCCCATCCTTTTTATGCATTATCATAATTAAACTTTTATCACATATTCTTTATCATTTTTCATTTTTTTTTACCAGCTTTGAGGAAACTTCTCAGCTCTTACTAAATTTTTATTTTTTAGATTTTATATAATTTTTTTATTACATTGTACTGTATGTTTACCAAAATAAAATTTAAAAAAAATAAAAAACTTTGTACGCCATTTAATAAATTATAACTAATATCTCCTCTTTAATTATAAAAAATATTGACAGTATTCCAGGAATTCCGCGTTCGATTCACGGTGAGGTCTCAATACATCTGTGATATTTTCCGAATCCTGGGTGTTTATGTGAAACGTTTCGCCGCAGTAATCGGGCCTCGCAGCCCGTTGGAGTTTATTCTGAAAAGATTTATGGTAATGGTGGGTCTGTTCGCAGCAGCATGCAGAGGCGGCTGACATTTTTGCTGATAGTATAACTGTTTATAGGACAAAGCTGATACAATTTTTTACATCTCAACGAAATGATGGACAATAAATTTTTCTATTTTACCTTTAACTATTATTATTATTTGTACCTTTAACTTTATTATTATTTTATCTGTCTTATGTTTTTCTGTATTATTATTATTATTATTGTAACTTTTAACTGTCTTATGTTATTTTTTAAAAAATTATTCTGTATATTTCTAAAAGCCCATAAGGGCGTTAAACAAATAAATAAATAAATTTCAGGACAACCACACGGCGCTGCACATAGCCACCGAGTCGTGCAAGCCCGCCGTGGTGGAGACGCTGCTGGGCTACGGGGCGGACGTGCACATCCGCGGCGGCCGGCTGCGCGACACGCCGCTGCACATCGCGGCGCGCGTGCCGGGCGGGGACCGCTGCGCGCTCATGCTGCTCAAGTCGGGCGCCGGCGCCAACCTCACCACGGAGGACGGCCAGACGCCCGTGCACGTGGCCGCCGCGCACGGCAACCTGCCCACGCTGCTCTTCCTGCTCGAGGACGGCGGCGACCCGCTCTACAAGTCCAAGGTCCGTCTCTGATGTTAGGAATGCCGCACCGCTGGGGACATGGACTTGCTCCTTCCCTCCCGGTGTTACCGTGGGAGCGAATGGTTATGGGAATCATTCGGTGTTGCTGTGAGAGAGAATGGTCAGAGGGGTCCTCAGTATTGCTCTGAGAGATAATGGTCAGAGGGGTCCTCCCTTGTTGCTATGAGAGAGAGTGGTCAGAGGGGTCCTCAATATTGCTGTAAGAGAGAATAGTCAGAATTATCCTCAGTATTTCTGTAAGAGAGAATGGTCCGAGGAGTCCTCAGTATTGCTATAAGAGAGACTGGTCAGAGGGGTCCTCAGTATTGCTGTGAGAGAGAATAGTCAGAATTATCCTCAGTATTTCTGTAAGAGAGAATGGTCAGAGGAGTCCACAGTATTGCTATAAGAGAGACTGGTCAGAGGGGTCCTCAGTATTGCTGTGAGAGAGAATAGTCAGAATTATCCTCAGTATTTCTGTAAGAGAGAATGGTCAGAGGAGTCCACAGTATTGCTATAAAAGAGACTGGTCAGAGGGGTCCTCTGGTTTTCATGTGAGAGAGAAAGGTCACAGGTACCTCCGGCATAACTGTGGAAAAAGGGGTCCACCGGGGTGAGATGTGATGTGTAAGATGCTTAATAAGCCTAGTAATATTAATCTTAACTCTTTTGGAAGTTTTTCGGTAAAATTTTGCAATAAGAACATATCGAAAATATCTTTATTTCACATTACCGTAAAAGTTCAATTAACTCGGTAATATCTCACAACGTTGTACATCGAAGCCAAGGCATAAACCGCAATATAATCATCAGACGGCATTGAAGTGCGAAATTCGTATCATCAAATAATCATAAATAGATTTTGAGAAAATACTAGTCGTGAACAAGGAACAGCCATTATTGGCCACCACTATTAATATTCTCTATTTAAATTCATAGGATTTCACTAACACTCATTCATAGGATTTGATTAAGTAATACTATTATAAACATTTTACGATTGAATATTTACATAAAACACCCTACTTCATTAAATTTTAAAAAAACATAATAAATTCATTTTTACGGCCAAATTAAATTACCATCCAATAGTTTGGGATGGTTTCATGCAATTTCATGCTTATTATAAATTGTTCCTAAGAAAACAAAAAAAAAATGCTTTCCCAGTCACTTATATATTTGTAAACACGGTTTCAGATTGGCGAAACACCTCTCCACATGGCGTGCAGGAGCTGCAGGCCGGACATCGTGCGGCACCTCATCGACTTCGTGATGAAGAACCAGGGCCCCGAGGCCACCACCAACTACATCAACACGGTGAACGAGGACGGGGCGAGCGCGCTGCACTGCGCGTGCCGCATCGCGCACGAGGAGGTGGTGTCCCCGGGCGCGGACCGGGAGGTGGTGCGGCTGCTGCTGAAGGGGGGCGCCGACGTGTCCCTCGAAACCCGCCAAGCCCGGGAGACCGCCTTCCACTACTGCGCGGTGGCGGGGAACAACGACGTCATAAGCGAGATGCTCGAGCACATGTCGTCGACCGACATCGGAAAAGCCATGAACCGCCAGTCCTCCATCGGCTGGACCCCGCTGCTGATAGCGTGCCACCGCGGCCACATGGCCCTGGTCACCACGCTCCTCGCCAACCACGCCAGGGTGGACGTGTTCGACACGGAGGGGCGCTCCGCCCTGCACCTGGCGGCGGAGAGAGGCTTCCTCCAGGTCTGCGACGCGCTGCTCACGGCGAAGGCCTTCATCAATTCTAAATCGAGAAACGGCCGCACGGCGCTGCATCTCGCGGCCATGAACGGATTCACCCACCTGGTGAAATTCCTCATCACGGACCACAACGCCGTGATAGACATCTTGACCCTCAAAAAACAGACGCCTCTCCACCTCGCGGCGGCCAGCGGCCAGATAGAAGTGTGCCGCCTGCTGCTCGAGCTGGGCGCCAACATAGACGCTACGGACGAACAGGGCCAGAAGCCCATTCACGCGGCGGCGCAGAACAACTTCTCGGAGGTGGCTCAGCTCTTCCTGCAGCAGCATCCCAGTCTCGTGATGGCCACCAGCAAAGATGGAAACACGTGCGCGCACATCGCCGCCGTCCAGGGAAGCGTGAAGGTGATAGAAGAGCTGATGAAGTTCGACAGGAGCGGCGTGATCTCGGCGAGGAACAAGACCACGGACTCCACGCCGCTGCAGCTGGCCGCCGAGGGCGGGCACGCGGACGTGGTGAAGGCGCTGGTGCGGGCGGGGGCCTCGTGCACCGACGAGAACAAGGCCGGCTTCACGGCCGTCCACCTGGCGGCGCAAAATGGCCACGGTCAAGTGCTGGAGGTCATGCGCACATCAAATTCGCTAAAGATATTCAGCAAAAAGTTGGGCCTAACACCGTTGCACGTCGCTGCGTACTACGGCCAAGCAGGTGAGCATATATCAGTTTCGAGATGCTTGAAAATCTAATTTCTCTTTAAGTCTATATATAGATGTGAACTTTAGGAATACGCATAGGAATTTGGACTAAAACAGCTCTTATGACAACCCATCAGAATTAGTGACACATCTAGGGAATGCAATCCCGATGCCGCGAGATCTCGAGGCATTTTACGTTATAAATCCCGAACTGAAAGATCGGGATTAATTAGCATTTTTTATGTTTTGTATGTTTATAGAGCTTTTAGTAGGTACTTAAAACTTATGTTCATGTCACATTCAAATAATGAAAATAGCTTTGAATAATATTTGCTGTATTTTATCAATCTAACATGGTAATAAAAACTACTACTAGATAGTAGATTTTATTCTACTATATTCACTGATTGATGCTTAGAAAAACGCCTACAAAAACTTTAATGCAATGATTAATAATTAACATTTTATTAAAATTGCCGATATAAAAATGCAAGGCATTGTCGTTAATTACTATTCAGCTCTATAAACAAACAAAAAAACTCAAAAATATTCGGGATCCCGATCCGTAGGGATTCTGCGGGATTGGAAATTCTAATCTCGAGGGATCCCGAAAGGGCAATCCCGACTCGGGATTGCATTCCCTAGACACATCCTCAACCATAATAGATTCTATATTATCAAATACCTAATTTAATTATTCATTGAGAATGAAAAATGAAAACCTAATAATTTAACTCATAAACACAAATTTTTCATTGTCAGTAAGTAGTGTATACGCAAAATCGCGGATTCCATGTGGAATTCTGAAAAATTACATTTATTTTGCGTGGATTTCCTATAGACCTGACGCGCGCTATGTGTATGAAGTTGTCGTACCTCGCTAAGATTTTTTCGGTAAAAAATTCCCAAAAAAGGGGTTACAACACATATAATGTTCAGTGAATCTAATAGAAATAGCCCTTCCCGTCTGCCCGACACGACGCGGCATAGTAACTCGCATGTTAATTTATATAGGTTGTCTGTTTTTTTTTTCAATTTATATTATGTTATGTTAATTTTGTTTATTTTATATATAAAAATTTTTTTGTTAATTTTATATATTAAAAAAAACGCATGTTAATTTATACAGATTCAAGGCAGGAATTCACCAAAAACTGGTTAGTCGAAAATGTTCAAGCAAGCGTTGACGTTAATTTCAATAATTATGGAGATATGCAATATCAAAGTTTGCATTTTTTTCAATATTTCTGACTTATCTTTTGTAAAGTTTGAACTATCGTTACAGTAACTTATATGGACTATGAAAAATTCATTCACTTTAATACAAGTCGAACAAAATGATAAAAACATTGCAAAAATTAAAAATAGAATTTTTAATGTATTTTTTATAATTTTATTTAAGTTAATTATGTAAGTTAAGAAAATGAATATTTCATCAAATATAAGTTGCCGTAATCTTTTTGGAAAAAAACAAATCAGTAATATTGAAAAAAAAAAGAATCTTTGGTATTGCATATCTCCATAACTATTGATGCCACGGTTGCTTGAACTTTTTTTACTTATTACCAAGGCAGGAATTCACCTCGAAAATTTTTGCTACTATCTATGAGACGCTCTGTATATGCCACTATTCTTAGTTTAGATATTTTGATCATGATCTGCATTCTTATATTATTTTGTATTAAAAAAAAAACTTCTAGATATGAGAATTCTACGACATTCCATTACATAGTAAAAGACTACGTTAGAATCGTCTTGAAGGCTCTAAAGGATGCTCGGAATCTCTAGAACAAATCTTTCGAAGAGATTTAGCTATAAAAGGAGTTACGCGCGCAGGCTCTGGCAATTCAGTTCGTGACGATAACAATGCGACATCTCCGCGATACTACCGAGCAAAACCCGTGTGATCGGCGATTCGTGATATTACAACACGCGATATTTTATGTGTTTACAAAAAAAAAATTAAAAATATACATTCTCCACTAATATCGCATGCTTTTCAGACACGGTACGCGAACTCTTGGGGCACGTTCAGGGGACAGTGAAGTCGGAGACTCCGAGCGGCACCTCGCTGGTGGGGGAGCTGGGCACGGAGTCGGGGATGACTCCACTGCACCTGGCAGCCTACTCCGGGAACGAGAATGTGGTGCGGTTGCTGCTCAACTCTGCCGGAGTACAAGTCGAGGCAGCGACCACTGAAAATGTAAGAACTGTATACCAAATTACTTTTTCGGTTAACCCTCAAGACGGTGACCACGCACGGACAGGTTTACCTAAATATAAAAAATTAACACCTTAAATTAATTCATTTACATAACCTAACCTAACTTAACAAAATCGCTTTGGGTATTTATATACTCCATGAGGGGGTTTTCCGAAGCGGGATTCTCCTACACCTTTGACCAGATTTTATGTTATTTTTAATTTATTAAATATTGTTATTTTGATGTATATACTTCCATAATTTGTATGCCTTGAACACTTAATTTGTAATGTACATATTATTAAATAAATTGAATCGAATTGAATTGAAAAAAAATTAATTGAATTAACCTAACCTAACCTAACCTTACCTAACCTAACCAATTAAATCTGTAATACTGTCGTAAATACGCGCGAAAAAAAATATTTTAGCTTATGACACAAAAAACATTTTCGAATTCTAACAAAAAAAATTATTTATCATTAAAATGGATGGTAAACATAAACTATGTTATCCCTACTTGAGTTTAAGTAAAATAATTATTTATTATAAAACATAATAATTTCGTTGTCTGTCCGTCCGTCCGCCTGTATGTCCGTAAGAGGGCTTGAACCCCGGGCCACCAACCCCGAACCGGCCGACTAACGCGTGCTGCTACGCCCCTCTGTTACGCTCTACGCCGTAGACCACCAAAAATATATTCTAGGGCTTAGCAAAGACGTGAACCAATTATTCGTTATTTTTGACGGGTTGCAGCTAGTTTTATAAAACTGAACCACGTTATGGATAATAATAATCATTACTTTCATTCATGTACCTACCATTAAATTTCTCCCTCCCGTTGCGAATAAATGTGAACTCAGATATTAATTTGCTTAACAAAATATTATCACAAATTATTCTCCTCTAATCTCAATATTCCCGTCACAACCACCAATATTATATCATTCAACTCCGACTTCTTTCGACAGTACCTAATTATTTCATTGTTTGTATTTTCACCTAATCCATGTAAAAAATGTTTTCAGTTTAATAGTTCACCTTTCAATGAAGTGTGAGCTTAGATTAACAGAAAGAAATTATACATTAATTTTTAAAAAAACATTCGAATATAATTATATGTTTCTCTTACTAAATAAATAAAGAGAAATAAGAAGAAAGATCATATTGAATAGGATTTGAAAGCTCCGACTTGTTGGTACTGTTATATTTGTCCTGATTTCACTTTCAATGCTCAAAATTTATAACTTAATATAATTATCTGTAAAATTTTCTTATGTAGCTTTGCGTTATGGAAATACAGTAAAACCCGTTAATTCGAAATTTTTCCAACCCACAAGTCCCAATGTATTAATTTCATAGTGGATTAACCCCGATAATACAAAAACCCCGTTGATTATTCGTAATTCGAAATAATTTAATTTGTTCTTTCAAAAAAGAAGTGAAAATATTGAAGAGGCATAGAGTCCGCCAATCAAAGATGCAAAAACTAAAACAAATAATTTGTGTAATATGCAGGTCCGTAAATGTGTTAGTAGAAATCGCATCGTTGATTGGTTAAAGTCATGTCTTGACGGACTTGCAATAAAACTTTTAGTACGTATCCAACTCTCGGGGCGGGCGCACGCTTGTTTGTTGAAGAAAAGTACGGTGGCCATGTCTGAAGCCACCATGAAGTACCATGTTGGCTAATATGTTTACATAAAAGTATTTTAAGGAATTCGCTGTCGACAAGCTGTTCTTCTAAAGTCGACATGATGTATTACGGTCATTTATACCAACGTTAATATCATTTTATTCACCCTTCCAGGGTTATAATCCTCTGCATCTGGCGTGCTTCGGCGGCCACATGTCCGTGGTGGGTCTCCTCCTCAGCAGATCAGCCGAGCTTCTTCAGAGCACAGATCGCCACGGGAAGACTGGCCTTCACATAGCTTCCAGTCACGGGCACTACCAGATGCTGGAAGTCCTCCTGGGACAGGGGGCCGAAATCAACGTGGCGGACAAGAACGGGTGGACTCCGCTGCACTACGCTTCGAAGGCTGGACACCTGAACTCTGTAAAACTGCTGTGCGAGGCCGGAGCCTCTCCCAAAAGCGAAACCAACTTCAACTGTTCCCCGATTTGGTTCGCGGCGTCTGAAGGGCATAACGATGTGCTGGAGTACCTCATGCACAAAGAGCACGATACATACTCCCTGATGGAGGACAGGCGCTTTGTGTACAATCTCATGGTGTGTTCCAAGAATCATAACAACAAACCCATAGAAGAATTCATCCTCGTGTCGCCGGCTCCCGTGGATGCCGCGGCCAAGCTCTCGAACATTTATATCAACCTTTCAACGAAGGTATGAAAAACTAAATTAACAGCACATTATTATATTATTATTTATTAAATGAAAATATGTCTCATTATGAAGTTGAAATTTAATAAAAGAGTTCTATGATATTTAAAATATATTAGATTAATCAATTAGAAAGATATACAGGAAAAATATACCTATAGACGATGTAATAGATCTTCTCCACAATACTTTATAGGTATTTCTTGTCTTAATTATGAATTGAGTATGTTTAAACAACAATGTCCTAATTTTAATAATTATTGAGATAAACAACTTCAAAGTTTGCATGTTTTCAATACTTCTAGCATTTTTCATAAAACCTTGGACTTTCATTATGTAAACTTATATAATACAAATGATAAAAACCTTAAAATAAAAGTATTTTTAAAATTTCTGCAAAGTTTTAATCTTTTTTACTACAATATTGTTTACTTAGTTTCATTGCAACCTCGACACATCCTTATTATAGAAAAGCGTAGTCCAGAATTAATTCTGCTTGTTGGTATGTTGTAGGTGTGACGAGGATTTGATACAAACTCTACTGAGTGTTTTTTAAGTTATACTTCTTTAGGCGCGTTTAGGTGTAACTTTAGTACGCAAAAAATGCGTAAAAAAATCTTTTTTTAACTTAATTACCTCCATTTGACGACATTCTCCCTTTAATCTCAGTATCTGCAAAGCTTGATAGATGTTGCCGCTACGCTGAATGGCTCTTTGCCAACGTAAAACAGGGGCCTGCAATCTGCGGATATCTCTTTAGTTGTCAGTTCTTGCGGCTGATTAATTTCATGATTATTCACATTCAAAAAAGTACAACTCCTAACTGCGCGCATAAGCATACGCACGCATTTTTTTCTTGCTGGTAATAAAGGCTGTACATCGTGATGGGTTCTAGCATTCATAACAAAAATCATATAAACACAGGTTCGCCGCGGTGGGGTCCGAATAAAACACAGCTTACGCAATTACAAAACCTTTATTAAAGTCAATGGACACAAACCTAACTGAAACACTAATCCGTAATGTCGCACTAGAATATACTACACACAGGTAATCTATATTCGTTGGTTTTCTCATTTCTATTTTCCCGGTAGATGGTCTTGCTCATCCGCCCATTGCTCATGGTCCGGTAGATGGACTCGCTTGTCAACAAACTGTTGCCTCGCGCCAGCTGCGACACAATTTATAATAATCGTTTTCTCTCGAATACAATACAATCCATTAGTTCCCAGTTGTTTCGAATTTATTCTAAAATTCCAGAATGCTCGGACTTTTGACTATATTTTGAAGTACAAGCTTTATAAATAAACAAAATTACAGGAAAAAGAGCGAGCCAAGGACCTTATAGCGGCCGGGAAGCAGTGTGAGGCCATGGCCACAGAGCTGCTGGCTCTCGCTGCAGGATCAGACTCTGCTGGGAGGATCCTCACAGCGACGGACAGAAGGAATATGGAGTTCTTGGACGTGCTCATAGAAAATGAACAAAAAGAAGTCATCGCCCACACCGTGGTTCAGAGATACCTCCAGGTAAAGAAATAGGTAATTCGTTATAGGTTATATTTTTCAGATTGATTGCTACAAGTTACTTAGTTCATTGTTAAATCAAAAATGCTTTGTCATATCCTTTTAACTCAAATTTGTTGCCCTTTTTTTCCTACACATTTCTTATTCTTTGGGGTCTATTAAGATACCAGGTACCCGTCACAACATTCTTAATTAAACAGGGTGAATCAGACCTAATCCACAATACTTTAAAGGGTTATCATTTTAAGAATTGGAGTCGGAAATTTTTTATCACTTAGTGAAAAATATCTAAAAATGATCAGGCTTAATAAAATATGAAATTAACAGTTTGTGCATTGTGTTTTTTTTTCAATATCGTGGTTCTAATTAGTGTGATTCTACTATATTACTAATTTTCCGCACAATCAACGCTTTGAATATCTCAGAATATTTTGAGTTTGTTCAAATCTTTCAGAACAGTGCTGGATTTATGTCACAGAGACATTATTAATCAATTAGTGTATATTATAGATATCTCACAGAGACGAAACTGTATTAATTATGGGAAAGTAGGTATAGAAGTCATTTGGGTGTAACAGGACTTATGACCTGTCTTTTGGTAGGCTTAAGTGATCACTTTACACAATTGTAACATTCGCCATTTCCACCCATGATAATAGAATATACCATGCTTATTCATTTTTTGGAAGTATATATGTTCAAATTGCGTGAAGCTTTCATATATGAGTTGTATTGTAAAGCGCCTTTTCCATGCGGCCTGTACAAGGCCATTTACAACTCATATATGAAAGCTTCACGCAATTTGAACATATATACTTCCAAAAAATGAATAAGCATGGTATATTCTATCATGGGTGGAAATGGCGAATGTTACAATTGTGTAAAGTGATCACTTAAGCCTACCAAAAGACAGGTCATAAGTCCTGTTACACCCAAATGACTTCTATACCTACTTTCCCATAATTAATACAGTTTCGTCTCTGTGAGATATCTATAATATACACTTTGAATATCTTTTTAGGAACTGTGGCGCGGAGCCTTGACTTGGGCACCGTGGAGAATCATGTTCCTGTTCGTGACCTTCATCATCTGCCCGCCCGTGTGGGTGGTGTTCACCATGCCGGCGGGGCCCAAGTACAACAAGGTGCCCATCATCAAGTTCATGTCCTACCTGACGTCTCACATCCACCTGATGATCCTGCTCATGGTGGTGGGCATAACGCCCATCTACCCGGTGGTGCGGGCCAGCCTGCTGCCCTACTGGTACGAGTGGGGGCTGCTGGTGTGGCTCAGCGGCCTGCTGCTGTTCGAGCTCACCAACCCCAGCGAGAAGTCGGGGCTGGGCTGGATAAAGCTCATGGTCCTCGTCTTCGGGATGTGCGGGGTGGCGACTCATCTCTCGGGGATCGTCATCGTGGAAAAGATGTACTGGCCTACCCTCATGTACTGCAGAAACCAGTTCTTCGCCCTCTCGTTCCTGCTCGCCTGCGTGCAGATATTGGACTTCCTCTCTTTCCATTACCTGTTCGGGCCGTGGGCCATCATTATCGGAGACCTGATGAAGGACCTGGCCAGATTTTTGGCGGTGTTGGCTATCTTCGTGTTCGGATTCTCGATGCACATCGTGGCCCTGAACCAACCTTTTAAAAACATGACTCCCGAAGAAGTACGGAGACTCTCCCGCCCGAGACCTACGTTATACTTTTCAGACGGTAATATATATTTCCTATCTATTTCGTACTGCTACAATGTTTGAAAATTGTTTGTTTTAATTGATGAGATGAATTCCGTAACATTAAAGATATTATTGTAACTAAATATAAATTAACATGAAAACTTGTGCAATAGATACTTTATCCCCCGTCCGACCCAAACGCGGGATACCGAGTGATGTTGAGTGGATAGAAACATCTCCGAAAAAAACTTATTACACAGATAACTACAGAAGAAAACACAAAGCTGGGAGTAAGTTTATAAATCAGGGAATCTTAAGCCGGCACTGTCATTACACATTGTTCATCGCGCGGCATCTCAACGTATTGACGATATAAGCATTTAAAAGACGTTTCAGCGACATAGTATTTCAATTTAAATTTATTAACAGTGTGTTGGACTGCCCTGAACTTATTCGGATGGTCTCATATAATATACTAAGAAATTAGACAACACAAAGTGTTCTTTGTATGAACTCATAGGAATAACTTTAAACTCACCGATAAGGCGTTTGCACCGCCTTGGGAATAAGATCTCGAAACTCGTTGATGTCTTTCGCTGTAGAACTAAATTGAATCGAGTATAGTTTAATGGTATGAATAGTATAATGTAACGTTAAATTGTAAAAGCCCACTAGGGCGTTGATAATAATAAATAAAGTATCCCGCGACCATCACCGAAAAGTGGTTATCCAAGATGACCGCGGATGCAGGATGTATAGTGACGTGCCTGGCAAAGGACACTAGATTGATGTTGAATGCGTCCTGTCACCGTCCCATCAACACACTCATCATTATGGATTGTTACCTTCGAATGCTTTTGGAAAAGTCCATACTATTTTGCAAGTTGCATCTCGCCCTGAATGATATCATCGTACGATCATAGCATGGAGTTTTACAACCCTTTTATTTGAAGTGTTTACAGAAGGTTGACATATCGATGTTAGATTTATATTTGATCGTTTTAGAGATTATTAGAATGTGCCGCTTTTTACTTTGTGGTATCCCAGTTTGTCACGTGTTATGTCGGTAACGAATGACACCTCCTCAATGATCGGAATGTCGTTGCACACTTGATGAGCCTTGTATTTTATTTTTAGTTATATTTTGTTCCAGGTCGCACGTTTTATGAGTGAACCGATGTAGGCAATGTTTAGGCTGTTGGGTAGAGAGGCTGCTGCGCTCTTCTGCCGCGCATGGGGTACGCTCAGCGTTTGTTTTCATCGTCCGCCATTTTAATTTTATTTCACGCTTGACTATTGTTTTGACTTTTGGGAATGAACTTGTTATTCTTTGTTTTTCTATGATTTTGGCTGTTTCTTTACATTTCTTTTGACTTTGTTTTATAGCATCTCTGTGTCTTAGAGCATTGTTTGGCCTTATCTGTCTGTTGTTGTTTTTTCCTCACGAGAGAGGAACTCATGCTTCCGTCCTGGTGACTTGTCCGTAGCGAGAATGACGCCGGTGGACGCGTTCGAGAAGTTGTTTTTCGCCGTGTTCGGGCAGACCACGCCCGACGACCTGAACTACGTTCCGGAGTCCCGGCCCGACTGGACCCTCAGCCTGTTCAGGGTGGTTTTCGGCGTTTACATGTTGGTGTCCGTCGTCGTGCTAATAAACCTGCTCATTGCTATGATGTCCGACACTTACCAACGAATACAGGTAACTGGATCACTTTTATTGTGTGTTTTGTGATTTTTTGCTTGCAGTGAAAATGAACCCGATTCTGTCGTTCGAGCTGCTGTTTTTCGCCGTGTTCGGCCAGACCACCACGGAGCAGACGCACGCCACGCCCGCCGTGCAGCAGCCGCAGTGGACCGATTATCTTTACAAAATAGTCTTCGGCATTTATATGTTGGTCTCCGTGGTCGTGCTCATCAATTTACTCATTGCTATGATGTCAGACACGTACCAGAGGATTCAGGTAATGTTCTTCGGTGCCCAATCCGCAACTATTCCATGCAATCTTTTACTTTTCCTTTTTCTCTAAACACTACAAATTATAACGCAGAGTTCTTAAATCTCTGACATACATCGACAAGACCTCATTTGATACAAGTCGACGCCTAATATCTTTGGTAAAAAGACAAATAATCGTGGAACCCCCGTAATACTTTAGGGGGTACACCACCATGACATTTAAAAAAAAAACTTTTTTACGCTTCAACAGACCAAAAAACCCAATTACAGAAGCGAAACACATCACAAAACACTCAGGCTTAAGGCGAGACATTCATTGCAAATGCATTTTTTATATGAAAATGTGGGTTTTTATCATTTATTTATATTGATAAATTAGAATCTTATATAAAATGAATAAACTGAACATTATTTACAATAATTAAGAGAATATAAGCATTAAAAGATAGGCCGCACCTAAAAATTCGTTTTTTTTTTGTCTTAGACGAGATGTTTTTTTTACACATATAAAGCTTAGATTATGGTGATCAATTTGTACTAAAATAATGAATAAATGTGCAATATCAATAAAGTTATAAAATAATAAATTTGCACGAAATTTTTACGTTTTTTTGATGATATTAAAACGCCTTTTATTCATAAAAAGAGATGATTTTAAACAATATATTGTATTTGAATCTTCAACTACTATTTATAAATTAGTTTTTTTTATTAAAAACAAAATAATTACTTTTAAAAAAATAAAAAACACGTAACGATTATGCGCCAAATTACGCCGTAAAACATTATCAGTCTGCTCGCCTGCTGATGCCGCGACGAGCGGCGGACGCGTTTCTGTGGATGTTTTATCCGTGCATACTTGACCCCATACCATATTGCAATAGTGTCTAGTCGACAAAATCAGGTGCAGGTATGTAGGTCAAACAGCATAATATTTTGAAAAGAAACCAAAATAAGAGATATATCTCATAATATTCCTATCACAATAATAAACATAAGATTTTAATATTTTATAATATTCTGTTAGATAAATATTTAATTAAGATTTTTTCCAAATATTTGTTGTAAGAGCCATGCTTCTTGTTCTCACTACACGCCCCTGGTTGATTGTTATGGTAATATTACTGTGTCGGGCCAAACAAGTAGGTTAATTGATTAAGAAAACAATACTGCAATCAATTTAATGGCATGTCAGCATCTTTGCACAAGTGACATGAGGGGGTATATATGATATTACGAGCTGGATACCGAAGGAATACATCACATCGTCTTCAAGTAAAGCCAATCTGCGCTCCGTTCTCTTCTCGGGGCGAGTGTTCTTAGTATTATTTAGTTATTTGTACACCTTCACTCCCTCCCGGAGTTTGGCTCTGGGTAATAAATAAAGACATAACATAGAAATAAATAAAGGAAATATTAGTTCTAAAGCACAGAAGAAAAAAGAATGGAAAAGCACCACAAGCATGGAATTCAGGTCTCCTATATAGGTATCACCAATCTGGGAAAGTGTATGCAAAAGTTCTAGAAAGAAGATGCCATGACATAGAGCAGGAAGAGAAACTACGGACCAGCTGTTTACTTGGCAGCAAACTATTGAAAAGAACTGAAAATATGGGCAAACACTGTATACAGTATTCATTTACTGGTCCCACGTGAAAGACTGTGGAAAGTACTACAATAGTATAATTTGGATGGGCTTATATTGAAAGCAAAACAATCACTAGGTATATAAAAACTGCATCACCTGTTAAAGTTGGACTACTACAAGGGTGCCCGTTATCCTCAATCCTATTACCATCTTCCTGGACAGAATAACAAACCAGTGACAAAGTCCTTGCAGGCAATGTCGAAATATATAGTCTCCTATTCGCTAATGATGTTGTCAAACTGTAAATTACACATGGCCTGCAGAAATGGCTAAATTATTTCAGGGATAAAATCACAGGTATGAGGAATAAGACAGCAAAAACCAAAAGTATGTTGACCGAGAAAAATGAAGGACAGCAGTGCATAATCCAGTCTCAAGGTACTTAATTGAAACAAGTTGAATCTTTTAAATATCTCATAGTAATATTTTTCAAATGACTCGAGAGAAGAAAGTAAATAGATAAGCTACTCGGCTAGCAGAGGTCTACAGTCACTGTATAGCTCAGTAATAAGAAAAACAAAACACAGCAGTAATTTTATTTGTGTCAGTATATGCCCTCACAGAATACGCTATCAAATTTGGATACTGACAAAGAGAAATCGGGCAGGAATCCAAACTGCAAGTATGAGACACCTAAGAGCAGGAGTGACATTAAGAGATTGAATCAAGAATGGTATCATCTGAAAGGATCTTAAGATGAACCCACCGCTACCTCAAATAGAAAAATCTCAGCTAAGTTTGGACATATTTTATGCATGTTAGGTGAAAGTCTGTCTAAACAGTACCACAAAAGTAGGAAAGAAGGCCTGTAGGAGGACGTAGGAGTACACAGAGAAGATTAACGTGGAGACTGAAGAAAGATCAAACTATCAGTGGCCCCAAGTGATCGACAGGACGCTCAGACAAAGAGCACTGAAGCTGTCCGAGCAAAAGGCCCCAGATTCTGACGAAAGAAGATGACGAATAAAATTTCTCCTCTATATTACTAGTGAAACATGTAGTAATATTAATATAAGATCTGATGTATGAATCTTCTGGTTTGAGTTTTCTGGGATATTCTGCCGTGTTTCTATGACCTTTCTCGACGATGTTTCGGATCCCATTGCAGGGTTCATCGAGAGGAGCTGATGTGTTCTAATGAGTGTTGATGATGTTGCGCTTAAGGGAACGCGCGCACTACGAGTTTTTCGCCGCGCGGCGAAAAATCTGTAACATGTTACAACTCGCTTGCGGCGCGGCGGTCAGCGGCAAAATAACGCATCTTTTTAAAATCTTGACCGCGCGTACTGCGCGCTGTTTCGCTGTTACCATATAATATTTTATGTGAAAGAACAGTGGCTACAAGCAATATGAAGATTTGGATGAAGTTTTTAATATTGAAATGCTAATTACAGAAGTTGAGAGAAAACCACCATTGTATGATATTAGTTCAAAAGAATATAGTGATAGAAACATTAAATAGAAATCTAAGTATGAGAGTGGAAATACAAGTTATTTCCACTAAATTCATTTTCAAACTGATCAGCGGCATTATGCCGTAGTGCGCGCGGCTGCTGTTTTTGCCGCACGTCAAAATGTCGCAGGTTTTTTTGCCGCGCGGCGAAAAACTCGTAGTGCACGCATACCCTAAGTGTTGAAAGCAGGGTGTATCATTGTCGGTGTTGTGTTAAGTACTGGCTAGCAATACCGTTTAGAAAAAATGAGGTGTGTCTGTGTTTATGATATATTCCATGGCAATACTGTGTTGAAGACATGTATTTCTTTAAAGAGATACGAATACGAAATAATCACTTAAATACAAAATCAATATTCTTACTACTTTTAAACTAAGCTGACTGCTTGTATTGTGAAAATTGTACTAATTTGCTGGTGTCCTGAAATGGGACTCAAACAACCAAACACCAGATCACTAGGTGAGCGTCATGACCACTACACCAACAAGTTACTCAACACATATTATCGCGAGTTATCTTGTATTATGTGTATGTTCCATCTATTGTCGGTTCGCTACCTCTGCGGTTAGTTTTAAAGTGCCAAAGCACGCCAGTATCCAGAAATTGCACACCCAACACTGATTTTCCTGGATGGTCAAGTTATAACAACACATCAGCTCTAATGATGGCCCCCGCAATGGGATTGGATTGGGAAAATATTCCTTAAAATTCATTCAGAGAATAATTCTCCCCTATAAAATTCAAATCAGAGAATTCTGAACGGCCTTGAAGCATTTTTGATATATTAATGTTTTAAAGAGCATTTTTTGCACTTTAGTGGTTATATGATTACGTGACAAATCAATCTCAAGTGAATTTACTTATTTTTCTCAAAAAATCAATAGAAAATTTTTTATTAAAGGCACAATATTTATATATTCATTCCATGTGTCAATAGTTTGCATAATGTAATATTTGGGTATTTATCTATTATTCAAGCTCTCTATAAGTATTGAATTATTCATATGAGTATTCAAAAAATATTCTATTATTTAATGTTTATGAATTGATTACCATTTCCACAGGCACAATCTGATATTGAATGGAAGTATGGTCTTTCAAAGCTGATTAGAAATATGCACCGAACTACAACGGCTCCATCACCGCTTAATCTCATCACAACTTGGTTGATGTACCTCATAGCTTTGTGCAAGGTATGTAATATTAACATGAAACCAGGGTTCGAAAAAATCAAATAATCGGATTTTTTTTATATATATCCGATATATATCAAAAATTGGATATATATCCAAACTTTTTTTCTCTCCTTTTTTGCATACGTCGATTGATACAAACTCGAAACAGTTAGGAAATTTATTTTTTTATTTTGTATATGAATTATTATTTATTAAATAAATGAATTACATACTGAAAAAAGCTTATATATGCAATTAATATACATAAGTTATAAAAGTTGCTCTTTCTAATGTAGTGTTATGGGTGTTTGTTTCTTAGTGTGAAATAAAAAACGGATTATATGAAACAAATGAAACTAAAAAATAACCGTAGCACTTTTTAAAATACAACTAGCGCCATCTAGTAACGACCGCAGATATTTAAAAAAAACCTGTAGCATTTTTTAAAATACAACTAGCGTCATCTATTAACATTTGCAGAAAGTTTTCTTGGATATATATCAAAAATAAAAATCGAGTCGTAAATATCGTGATATATATTGTAATATATATCATGATATATATCCTCAAACCCTGAATGAAACAATCTCAAACTGTTAGATCTTTCTAGGTGGCAATTAAAAAACAAATTATCAGGAATTATATATTTTTTTATAATTCCATGAAGATTTCTCCATTTATTGTGCCTTTATGAGGTGATTGATTACCTTGGAAGCGATCTTCTGTGTGATGCTTTTAATGATGTCATTATATACATCAACATCATTGCTCAGTTTGCTTTAAAAGTTGCACACTGCATATTACGGTGTGCCTATTCATTACATCCGTTCTGCATTTTCGGACATGGTATAATGGATTTCACAAATAGTTATTTGAATAGATTATAATTCTCTAGTAAGTTTAGAGAGTGAATCATGATTCTTACCACCAATTTACTGGGCCTTCCTGTCTTCGCGACTCGAGGCTGTGGTAATTACATCCTCTCAGCGGTTCTTCGTGGTGCATGAATATAGGATATTCTCCTGTTCTGCGCATATGCATACGGCGTTATTAGGATTATTACCTCGGAAGACTATATTCCTGCCTTGATTAAGAGTCGAAAATGTTCAAGCAGCCATGGCCTAATATCAATAGTTAAGGAGTTATGCAATATCAAAGTTTGCATTTTTTTTCAATACTTCTGAATTATTTTTTTGCAACGTTTTTCAGGGTTTTTATTATTTTATTAAACTTTTATTGAAACGAATGAATTTTTCGTAGTCACTATATGTTACTTAAATGATACTTCAACGTTTTGTAAAAAATAAGTCAGAAATATTTTTTTTTTAAATGCAAAATTTGAGATTGCATAACTCTATAACTATTGATATTAGGTCATGGTTGCTTGAACATTGTAGACTCATAACATAGGCAAGTATCTACTGGCCAAGTTTCTGCTGCTAGCTCTGGTACGCCCAGTATGTGGGGTAAAAGCAAATATCCAAAAAAAATTAAATACATATATGAGTATATGTACATATATGGATCTATAGGGGATATACCCTTTGTCACAGATATCACCAAAATGTTTTATAAAAACTTTAGAAATGAAAGAGATGCTTCTAATTTTATCCTTTTATTGTAATGTCAAACCACAGGAGAAAAATATAAACTAAAAACAAAAGCATAACAAGGAATGCCGCTTCCCTTCCTTGTAAAACCACATATGTCGCTCTCAGGTGCACTGATCACAATAAGTGATAAACAATGCAAATGGTTTTAGCCTGATCCAAAGAGGTCGGTCGAACAATGGTTATATTATAACCGTTGTGTAATTCCGATGGTTGCCGGCCAAATTGCAATAAATCAGTTACCAATCATCGACACAATCGGATGCAAATCTCAAATAACAGTTAGTGTGTCACTGGTAAAAATACAATCACTTTTGTAAACTAAGGACGAGGGTGTGATGGAATTTATAAACATACTTGTGGATGTTTATCTTTTGTATGAACATTTTTATTTAGTAGGTTTCATCTATAATGCTTAGGAAGATGTCTACTTTTCTCATTACAATGATGATTATAATTATACAATCGTTTTAGGCTCGGATAGCAAAAAGGAAACGGCCGAGTCTGGTGCATCTAATTGGGCTGCAAAGAAATCAGATGAGTGCAAGGACCAAAGCTGGTGCCAAATGGCTTTCTAAAGTTAAGAAAACACAAGTTGAACCAAAAGGTAAACTTATAAAACATAGGTCAAACCTATTTTATTGTATTTTCCATTTAACCAAAAAAAATCATATTAATGATTTATTTAAATGTCAATTTCTGGGGTGCAAAATACATTTATATTTATTTATTTTCATTTGGTAAAAAATATCTTTCATTATTGTTAATCCTGGATACATACATACATACATACATACTTGCAGAAATTTAAATTTCTAATGATGATATTGAATTAGATATTATAAAATAGTTACTTATTATGTTTTACTTGAAATCAATGTTAAACTCCAATATTTAATTCAATTCAATTTTATTTATTTATTTCATAATATGTACATTATAAACTAAATATTCAAGGCATACATATTATGAAAGTATTATCATATACATATTAAAATAACAATATTTAATTAATTAAAAATAACATATAAAATCTGGTCAAATGATACTTACATTGGTTGAACTTATTCAGTAAGTTTGTGATATTCCTGACCCAACTGTGTATAATGTGGTTGATGCCTGGGCTCACCGAACTAAACTACCAACTAAAATCTTTCGAATCTAACCAAAATCAATAAACCATTTAATATAAATTCTATTTCAGATACGTGAACTTAAATACTCTTACTGATCTCGATCGTACTGTTCCGAACTACACATTATAAAATAGCTAATAACCTATTACTACGTCTACGTAGATAAAATGTTAGAATTATCCGTTTCGAACGAACTGAAAGGATTATTTTGTAAGAACGCAAAGCATTCGTAATGTCTCTTATCGATGTTTAATTAATTTCAAAATTCTAATAAGTTCTCGCAAGTTTCACTCTAAATGCTAATACTACATAATGGCTTTTATCCTAGTTTACCAAAATATGTCTCTATACTTAATTATTTATTAAATAGCTCGTAACGTTGCTTTTAACCTAATTTATTAAAATATAAATCACTATATTCTCACTCAATTACTATAGAAACGTCGAAGTTATTGGCTCGTGATATCGTCTTTATTCTATAACTCCCCCCCCCCATTGTGATGCACATGGCAACCCGATTCTTTCAGAAAACGTGTTGGAGATTCTATATTTACACATACAAACATAATAATTTACTCATAATTTTAACTTGGACTTGACTACAATACGTATAAAAATTTATCGTTTTGGATCTCATTTACTGGAATAACTAATCATGACAGAAACGAATAATATATGAAAGAAAAGGCATATTAAAACTTCATATTTTAAATTTGCTTACTTTTTGTTGGCCGCTTCTGTATACAATTTATAGTTTGGAGAAAAACACATAATCAGATTGTTTCAGTGATTCGCCTCTGGATTGATTATCTTGGTAGAAACTGTATATATCTGCAAACTGAGAATCTAATAATTTGAAAATAGGTCTTCTCGCGAGTGTGTGAAATCCGTCGCTAATGGTACCTCACTTTTCTCGCTAGGAATTTATCTATCAAGTATAAAAATGAACTGTTGATGTTGTGAAGTTGATAGTATTAAGTAAGTTAAGATCCCACAAAAAAATGCAAAGTCACTTTACAAATATAAATCAATAATAAACTAATTACTTTTCCTTCCAGATTCTGTTGCACTTTCCGTTGTCCACCTGAGCCCGCTTGGTTCCCAGGTGAGTTTCTCCAGTACAACAAGAATAGAAAATGTGGCTGACTGGGAAACCATAGCCAAGAGATACAGAGCGCTTTGGAGAGACAGCGCGGAGGGTCCGGCCAGAAACGAAACCGAAGATATCACTTCCACGACTTCCGAGATACCTCCCGCTACGGCCAACGCCCAAGCCGCTGCACAACCGTAAATATTTTTACAAACAATGTGTCTTCGAATTTCAGAGAAACTTTTGTGAAATAGTAATTTAGATTGACAATTTAAATTAACTCATTTTATTTATCCTACAATGAACCGGAACAAACCGTTGTAAGATAGATTCAAATGCTGAAGGTTCGTGAAATGATATTTTAAAGTGATAAAGTGGAAAATATTATTTCTGTAAGAAATAACTAACAATATGTGCAAACATTATGTGCAAAGTGAATTTCTTGGAAATCCACATTAAACTATATAATTGAGTCATCCATGTGTGTTGTATTTGATACTAATGATTGTATTGAGGTTATGTTGCACAGGATATAAGAAATATTAGATTTGTTATTTTTAATATGTTAATACATTTCTTTTTTTAATTTTTATACACATTTTTAAAATTAATATTAAGTCCTGCGGCTTACAAATGAGCTTCCATTATATATTTTATGTTCATTCTATCATATTTTAAATTAATATCTTTTATTTAATGATGTGGATTACCAGAATCTGACTCAGTGAAATGATTCTTAAAATAGCAATGAAATAAGTGTCTTCCGAGGGTTCACTCAGAAAATAATAATGGAAATTTGTATTTTTTTCAAAAGATACAAATTATACAAATTTTTTAAGTAGAGTAACTTTATTAATCTCACTTATAAAAATGTCTCGATAGCCTAATTTTCAATGTGTTGTTTCTTTTACTAAGTCTAAACTGTCTCATATTTTACAGTACATTCTGCAAATTCTCCAGACACATACTTTGTTTTTTTATTGCCGATGTTATACCCAATATTTTTATATGTCATATTATTATTGGTGGTATTAAGCACAATATGTACAGTAGTCGCCAGTTATTGCGTTCAGTGGTTATTAGCATCAGTCATATATTATGCTCAATTTTCAATCATGTATATGGTGACACTTTTTAGAAGCAGAAGATTTATAAAAACTTGTATTTCTAAGTTCTGCATAAAAAAAATTATGTATGCAATATATGCATCAGTATTTGGAAACTGAAAATATTATGCTGTATTGAAAATTAAGATTGATAATTATTTTAAATTAAACAATTGTAAAATGTGTTTGATATCGTATTTGTGTTTTGTGCGTATTATAAATTAATACATACTTTACTCAAATATAAATATTAAAAACAAGTATACTCATTATATTTATATTTTATTTATTTATTTATTCCCTTCAGGGCTTTATATAAATAAAAGAATTGCCAGACACATATTAGAATCAAAATATCCAAAAAAACAATGCGATCACAATAACTAGTATCTACTGTATGTATGTATGTGACATTATTATTGGTGGTGTTACACCCAATATGCATGTATGTCACATTTTTATTATCGGTGGTGTTACACTGAATATGTATGTTTATACGAGTATAGATATGACATAGCAAAGCATTTTGCTATGAAAAATATGACTAACTTGATGGTCTCCCTGGTCAACCTCCCACTACTTGGTTTCTAGACCGAATAAACAATATTGAAATTTAGGACGAAAATAAATTACTTTTATTAAATATGCTCATTTCATTGATTCGATACAAAAAAAAACACCACATTGCCAATAGAAAGAAAAAATTCTATACTATAATCCTATTAGCTGATACATTACGTACTAACAAATGTTGTGTATTGTGACAAAATATTTTAATATCTATTTATTATGAAATTCAAATAAGAATAGGCAGCCATTTAACACAATGTGAAGAGTCTTATTCAAAAATCATGCATTTATTTAGTGGTAAGCAAATCTATTGCACACAATTAATATTCTCATGATCATGTGTAAACATTGAATGTGAGTTTAAAGCAGGGTTCGAAAAAATCTGATTTTTATATTAAAAATCAAAAAATCAGATTTTTTGATATATATCCGGTGTATATCAACTTTTTTTTCTTCTTTTGTGCACACGTCAATTGATATAATCGAATTTATTTTGTACATGAATTATTATTTATTAAATAAATGAATTGCATATTGAAAAAAGCTAATACATGCAATTATAATATATAAGTTATAAAAGTTGCTCTTTCTAATGTAGTGTTATGAGTATTTGTTTCTGTGTGTGAAATAAAAAATGGATTTAATGAAACAAAATAAACTAAAAAACAACCATAGCATTTTTTTAAATACAACTAGCACCATCTATTAATTAACGACCACAGACAGTTTTTTTTGGATATACAAAGATAAAAATCAAGCCATAAATATCATGATATATATCCGCGGATATATATCCTCGAATCCTGGTTTAAAGCGAACTTGGGACAGAAGGAAAGAATGAAATTTAATAACATTTCAAATTTTATTTGTTCAAAAACGGTTGCCTGGAACTCTACTTTGAGTAAGTAGGTACTAGGTCCGTATTATTCTTTAATTAAAAGTTTTAGGTAATTACCATTTATGTACTGAATTTACAAATATGTACTTAACCTGTGTACCAAGATATAAAGGGGCATAACATTTTAATTTTCAAATGTGGGAGTGTCGTGGTTTTTCAAAAACATTAATTTCTATAAAGTGTCAACAAGCCATGTGTACTTATATTCATTAATAATTTTATCCAATCTCGTTACTCCACCAGCCCATTCTCAATCCGTGCATCTTGTCTGTCGTTAATGTGTATTCACCGTAGACGTACTATAAATATAGACGACGAAAAAACAAATCTGAAACATCTAGTTTCTGCTGTCTTCTATTGCGTACTAAATGTATCAGTCAGAAAGATATAGAAATTATTTTCATAACCACGTATAAGAAAGGACAATAAAACATAATTTTTGACAATGAATGCATATGTAGTTAGTAGCGAATTGCGGTATTTATTCTATGGTCTTTTCTCTTTCATTCTTATAGTGCAGCGTACGTGTAAAAGAGATACAAATATAAACAGGGTTGTGTATTGTATTAATATTTTATATATATATATCGCGCGGACATTTATACATTTTGGACACCCTTAGACCAACTCCTGTAATGTGCGTCTATGTTCACAGTAATTCATGTTGTCGTTCCGTATAGCAGATTTTGCTTTGTAACTAGTCTATATTTATAGAATGTCTATGGTATTCGATTGATGTCGCTTGTCTTCTTTAACTGTTGTCATTTTACCCATGAATACTTTCTATTCAAAATTAAATAAAGAAGACTCCCTGAAGTTTTTGCTAGTAGCAAGATACATCCTGCATTTATATCTGAGTACACACATTTTTAATGTTCAAAAATAATACACAGATATGTATATCATGTTGCCCAAAAAATAGCATTAATGATTCAATTTCTCAACATTACATCGGTTCTGGAAAAATCCCTCTAATTCAGTGATGAAAACTACGATTAATACATAATAATCCGCAAATCACTTTTTTTTGCCTCCCTCAAATATAACATTACAGTGCGAAAATAAGAATTGAAAGTCATTCTAGATAATGTTCACGATGCGTTTAGTATTTTACTTAAGTTTATTTTAATTAAGATACCTATACATATATATTTTTATGACCTAGGGTTAAATTTGTGAAAATAATATGTAAATAAGAATGAGAGTATATTTTATATCTTTGTTTTCGTAAAAATCTTGCGTCTTCTGTTTATTCGAGGCATTTTAATTTGAGTCAATTATTTTATTCTGTAAATCATTTTGTATAATTTTTGGCCATTGTTTATTTACACTTCAAAACTTTAAAAAATTATATCTATGGAAATAATTAACTTGATGAAAACATTTATTGCAGGTGAGATAAAATTAATCAAAGATTTATTTATAGCAAAGATTCTAATTTATAAAAAATTGTTTTGTTATTTTTGTTGAATAAATAAATATTTTACAAAACTTGTCTTGTTATTTAAAAACCAAAAGAAGTTGCGCGCTGTCGGAGCCTCTCAAAATTTATCACTCGGTTATACTGACAACAACACTATGGAACACTTTGGAATCGTCTAGAATTCCTCGTAATCTCTGGAACGATCCGCAAGTCTCTCGTAAAATCTCAAAAATTCTAGAAAGAAATTTATTTACCTATAAATACAAGGGTGTCACGCAACGCAGAGTCAGTCATTCATGGCGTTTAACCAAAGCGATATTAGCAACGGAGAGCAGCGCAGTGTGACCAGCGCATATTTTCTAACAATAATAGATAAAAGAAGCTCCTAAAGGTTTTTCTACGTGCAGATATTGAACAGAATTTGCTAGAAAGTGATCGAAGCAATAGAAACAGAATTAATTAGTGGAAATTAAGAAACAGTGTAATGATAAGTGTCTGAAATATTCTGGAAACAATTAGTGACTTTAAATTTAAGAATGGCACTCCAATTTAACTCGTGTTCAGTGACTTTTTGCCTGATAAATAAAAAGTTGAATAGTTTTAGTGTTTTTCATTTACCTCCTAAAGTCACGTCCCCTGACAATATGTGAGTGTTCCAGCAAGACAAAGCCGATTTGAAATTACCACAATTTTTCTACCAGTCCTTTTTAGAACATGATACTTAACAGATATCATGTAGAAAGTATAAAACAGAGCACTACGCAGTTCAGGAATAATTACATGCAGTAATTTATTAGAAATAAAATGTGCCATTTTACATAAAATTTATTTTTATCCACAAAAATAGCACAAGTTTTTTTCATGTGTAAGTCTGAAGTTTTACAGATAACTCATAAGATAAATGACCCACGTATACAGTAATATAAATAAGGTATGAATGACCTGTAAAAAATACTTTTATACATTAGAAATGGATATCTAGTGTTAAAACTAAATGCCGAGCTTGTAGATGAGCTTTTAAAAAATCAAACACATTTTAATATTGAAAGCGTATATTTTGTTCTAAATGATAAATATAACACATTTTGTTCGTTGAATATACATACATAACTTGATAAATAGTTAGACTTGCCAGACTACATAATAATATTTGATAAAACTATTAACGCAAATTTTAAAATAACAAAAATCATAAACGCACCTACATACATTTTGCAATAGGCATTCAGGCGTCCAATATGGACAAAGTTGTAAATTTTCCAAATCACCAATTCATTTGTTTCTTACAAATATTGTAGCAGTACAATAAATACATCGGCTAAAAAAATACTTTAATCAAATGGACGAGTCTTTTTTCCTCTCCGAAATGGGAAGAATCAAAGATGAAGGGAAAAGTTAAAAAAAATGAGATTATACAACTGTACAGTTGGCAACTACGAGGATATAACAGGTTAAATCAATTCAAACATTACTCAACAATACCTATGCGATATAATACAATCGGTATCAATTTCTTTTAACAATAACCACATAGATTCTCAATTGAACAATTTATCTACGAATGTTTGATTCATTTAGATAATAAATAGTGGTGCTGATTACATATTAACATTTAAAAGATCATAATATGTAATAATTGGACATAACCAAGTTCCCATATGTAACTACAGCCAAGGTGTACTGTGCTGAGATTAACAACAATAGAATAACACTAATAGAATAAATTTTAATGTTCAAACAATGTTTAAACATGTTCAAACATCGAAACAACAAGAATTTATAACTGGATCAAGTACATGGACTTATTATACTCATATCACATAGCACATTTACAATAATTATACACGGAATTAATGATTTATTTATGTAAATTAAATATTTAAACTATTTTATACTCTGTTAAAGGTAAACATTTGTGGAATGACTCTAAAATGGTCTAAAAACTTTTGAATAAAACTCCAAATATCAGAGGCTTCTAATAAACATTGTAAGTGTTTTCTGTAACAAAAGAATATGCTGTTCTGTCAGAATACTCACTATTACTGGAAGTACAGAAATGATTATGAGATCATACCACCTTCTATTTTAATCATATTCTTATAATAATTTATTCTGCTATGCAGTGTTTTATAAACAAATTATGTTTCAGGAAGATAAGCGGGTAATGATTCAAGTGTCAATGTTAACAATTATAAATAAATATGAATTATAATATTAACGTTTAAAAATATTATTATGCATTGCACTAAATATTCAAGATCTTGTAATTATTACATAAGCGTTTTTATTAGATATAAACCTAAACCATTCTGAATAAACCATTTCACGTAGAGTGGGAAACTAAGTATATAAATATGTACATAGTTAGATAGAGCACATATTTTTAAATATTACTACATATTTAAAACTGTGCATTTAAATTTAAATAAAATATGATATTTCCCAAAAACAAAGTTTCCATGAAAGACATGAACAAATAATACATATTATTTTTATTTATTGTTTTACCAAAATCACCAAATATGCTAAATACTAAACATTTCAATAGAAATAATTAATGACTTCAGATTTGTTGTGTGCATATTTTTCACAATATCTTTGGCATATTCCTAAAGCAACGTGTAAAATTCAATTTGAGGAATTTTACGACTACACAATTGTCAGCAGACAGATTGATAATATAATTATTTGTTGTTATACAATTTTACAACGCGATGGGATCTTTACAATGATGCAAATATAATAATTTTGTATTAATTGGAATGTAGATTACTATTAATATAAAGTTTGGAACGTTCTACTTTTACACATTTAAAATCAATAATTCGTTTGATGACTTAAAAAGGTTTACAAGTGAGTGTGTGACGAAATTGAGACAACTCAATTTGGATTACTTGTCAACCAAATCATTATTATTTATTAGTCCACCAAATTTAGAGGTCCATTGAAGAAATTGACGTGAAGCTGACCTTTGTCTACGGGTCGTGTAAATTTATCTTCATCAAATACATTAATGATACATGAGGAAATATTAGGTTGACCCATAAGTCTTTGCGTTTTTAGTATATGAGCAAAATGCAACCTTCTTTGAAAACCAAATGAAACAGAGTTGCGGTTGCGTGTGCATGTTTATTTTTTATTGGAGATAAGCTCCAGGAGCAAGTGAAGATGTACAATCAAAATAATAGAGTAAGGCTGAGGACGCACGGCAGGGTAGATCTGCCCAGTCCGATGATACAGTCGTAATACTTCGGTTTTCAGTTTGTATATATACCCCCTCTATGACACTTGCACAAGATTGCTGATGCAGCATTGTGCATTGATTGCACTGTTGTGTTCCTAATTTATTGACCTACTTGTTTGACCCGATTCAGCAATATTACCATGACAACCAGCACTATTTGACCCTATACCTGCACCTGATTTTGTTGACTAGACACTATTGCAATTCGAAATCAGGTAAGTATGGACGACCACAAAATTGTCGGGGCAGCGTAAATCACCTCCCTGCATAATTTTTTAATCTTTTCTGTTTTGCAACGATTGCTATTTGTACTGCTGTTTTTAATTAATCAATTTATCTATTAAAACCACAAATTAACAATCTTATAGAAGATAGCAGAATCTTAGTTAAGCTTATTATACTAAGATTTTTACTTTCTTTTACATTATCCATTGATGTAGAAAATACCTTATCTCCAGTAACAACACATCAAAAAAAGATTTATAGTGTTCAAAATTCTCGAATCAGCAATGCTAAGCAGTATTTTTGCCTTAGAGGCACCGACTGCCACATTTAGAAATATTTCCTAGGTATTTATGTCTGTGAGCTGTTGATGTCTCTGCATTCTAAGTCTTTGCGCAACCTCTCTAGTTCCGTTGTAACTCTCTAGTAACTATGGGCCTGCTTCGATGACATCACTACTAACATCCTTGAAGCACATCAGCCCTTTAACAACCTCAAATGTCAAAATTCTCAGAATGAAGTTCTTTAAACGACATTTGAAATTTTCTTAATTTTATTGCACCAATACGCACTTAACTACAAGTATCGTTGACAGCCAAAATTACGCCCGAGTTGGGACCCATAAAGTGGCAAATCTTCCGTGCCTGCTTCGATGACATCACTAATAACATCCTTGAAGCACATCAGCCCTTTAGCAACCTCAAATGTCAAAATTCCCAGAATGAAGTTTTTTAAACGACATTTGATATTTTCTTAATTTTATTGCACCAATACCCACTTAACTACAAATATCATTGACAGCCAAAATTACGCCCGAGTTGGGCAACCCGTAAAGTGGCAAATCTTCCGTGCCTCTGACAATTTAGTGTTGAAAATTAAAAAAACAACTGTTGACGACACTACCTTTTCAAAGCGCATTTTGTGAACATACATAAAATACCGCGAAGTCTTATGAGACAACCTGATATTCATGAAATCACTTGGAATCAATGGAAACTCACATTAACATAAATTTATACATAGAAGAAATCACAAAAATATGACATAAATTTAATCTTTGTAACTATATGTAATCTTTAATTTGCCAATGACATTTGGTGCCTTCTTCAGAGACTCGAATATTCTCTGATACAAAAGCTCCAGAACAAAGGGCCCACGCGACATAATGATGACAAACAAAATTTCAAAATGTTTTTTTAAGAGTTTAGTTTTTTAAGAGTTTCAAATAAATGAATGAACTGATAATCGTGATGAAATCATTGATAAGTGTGTAAGTACTCTCATTATGAATTCTTCAAAACTAACCTGATCAAATCATTAGACGAAAATGAAAATCAGTGATGGTATTTTAACCGGTGACACACTAACCGTTATTAGAGATTTGTGCCTGATTATGTCGACAAGTGGTAACCGATTTTCGCAATTTGACAGGCAATCATCGGAAAACAATAGTTATATCTCAGTTACTAATCATCGATACAATCAGATACAAATCTCAAATAACTGTACCTGTGTAATGATTTGACCATCACTAATGAAAATGCGTTTTTTTTTAAATATATCTTTACTTTTTAATACTTATTTTTGTTTATTTTTATAAAAAGTGTTTTTTATCATTTATAAAAAAAACAAAGCTTTCTATGTATAAGATATACAATACTTATATATAATATGTAAGAGTCCACTTATGCATTGATAATAAATAAATAAAAATAAAATCTTAATCTTTTGCAAATTATAACAAAAAATACATATTGGGTTAGGTTAGGCTAAACAAAAGTGCAGTACGTGCCTTCAGCACATGGATATTTAGTCGCTTGGGTATTTTGTCGCGTGGGCCTTATTCGCGTAGGTCTTTTGTCGCGTGAACCTCTGTCTAGGACATTTTATTGTTGGACAAAAATGTCCATAGAACTTATGTCATTTGATACAAGACTGACAAAACCAAAATCATATAAAATTCACACACTGTAAAAAAGTCAGACAGTGAAGAGATAAATTGCTACTCTAATTTAGCGATCGGTATTCAATGACATCAGCTAATGAAAACTATAATGGTGATAATCATTTTATGATATCACTCAGTCATGATAGCGTCACTCAATCCATTTCACAATTTCATTTAGGTTTTTAACTATTGAATGTATTATTTATCATATTATTATAATTTTTTTATTCAAGGTCTCTACAAAACAGAAACAAACAATGAATGGGAAGATATCCAAGTAGAAAATTCAGAAAGTGAATTTGTTATTTTCATGTACATTGTTAAAATTAGTATTTCTTAATTTAAAGCATGAGGTGATTAAAGAGTTTCCCAGTAGACCGGCCACATACAAATGTATGTTATATTTAGAAAAATCACAGAGCGAATTGACTTTTGAGATGGATTTGAGTAGCTAAACGCTCCAACAAATTTTAAACAATTAATGTGTACCAAATCTGAAATATACTAAAATTGAACGCAATTAGTATTAAACTCCTTATAATAATATAGTTAAAATATCACAAAATAAAATAAATTTTCTTAAATTTAAATAAACTAGTCAGATTAATTTTTAAAATTAATCAAACTCTGCTGATAATGTACATGGACATAGTTGTCGAGGCCATTCACGTTAGTTGCATTTTAGTCAATGTGAATTAGTGAATTTATTTTCAAGCTTTGAATTTCCGATCTGATCAGCTCAGCAAAGGATCGAGATCGCTTAGAAACAGACGGTGTGTATAGACTCGATTGTCAAGACTGCGATAAAGTATACGTGGGGCAAACGGCGCGTACCATTTCCAAAAGGGTCAACGAGCACAAACGGGCATGCAAACTCGGTCATCCAGAAAAATCAGCACTGGCTGAGCATTTTCTGGATACCGGCCATCATTTTGCATTCGAACGGAAAATCCTTGGAAAGCCTAAGAGTCACCATGCGCGTCTTATCAAGGAAGCACTAGAAATCTACAAGCATCCGATAAACATTAATAGAGATGATGGTCTCAAATTAAAAACATCTTGGTATCCGGCGATTCAAAGTCATTCTCGTCGCAGACTCCGCAGAGATAGTGATCAGACAACAGATGAATCATACATACAACACAATACAACACATCATGACTTCGGCACGGTATTGCAAGCCGATACATAACCACAACACCAACATTCAAGACAACACATCAGCTCTGATGATGGACCCTGCAATGGGATCCGAAACGTCGGCTAGAAAGGTCGTAACAACACGGCATAATACCCCAGTAAACACAAACTTGAAGATTCTGAGTGGCCGTGAAAACCTAAGAACATTCTTATTTATTTATGCATTATTTTTCAATTTAACTGCCCAAACTTGAAACCAATGTTTTTTCCATACGCAATTGTATGGCGCAGAATATCAAATTATTATCAGAACTGATGAAAAATTTTTAACATGAATCATAAAAAAATTATTGTCTGTCAATGCCAGGCGCATGCAGTGGGAACATTGAAGCCTGACTTTTTCGTAAACGTATATTTTGGAAAAATAAATAGAAATCAAATATTTATGCTACAGATTTTTATGATATATATCAAAATATGAATGCTATGATAACAATTGTGATAGAAATATTACGAAATATATGTTGTATTCCGATTTTTTTTCCAAATAATTGGTTAAAAAAAGTCATGCTGCGATACTCCCACTGCGTGCCCCTGGTCAATACTTACGATAAAAATGTTTCTATGATTTTTTTATATCCACGTACGTGTTTGTGGATTTTTCGTAAAAAAATCATAAGAGTTGCGGCGCTCAAGAGAACGCTACAGTATGACGCGATATTTTTACTTAGCTACTTTTTAAATTTTAAAAAATGATACCTTGTTTCTTCAACCATGTTATTTCGAAACCGTGCAAAAAGAGAAACATGTTTATTTCTTAAAATACTGCAAAAATTAGATTTAGATAATTAGATGCATAAGAACAAAAATAAAATAATACCGTAGGTATTTAAAATTAGTATCTAAATGAATCTTATCCTTGTTTTTTGGTAATACTATTTAAGTGACACGCGTGAGAGACAATTACTACGTACGAAAACGTGTCGTGTATCAGACTGTGGGGTGCCAATTTGCTGTACGAAACAAAAGAAGTCCAAATGACATTTGCTTTGCCGCGTGATCTCCTTAAGCTTGAAAAACACTACGCACTTTGGGAAAAGATTTTGTACAAATAAGATATGGAGCGAAGCTTGGTCCCAGAAGCATGGGATAATCACTGGTTATTTATTACGTGGTTTCAAACAACTTCACAGCAGAAGAATGCAGGAGTGGCCAGCTTGACGCTAGAGATACGGGACTAGGAACTTAAGAAGGACGCGGCCTCGCAGGTAAGGGGGGCGGAAGGGGCTGCCTGGAGGGAACCGGAGGTGGTGGCGGAGGCGCCGAGGGGGGAGCAGCAGGCGGAGGGGCCGGACGCGGAGGAGGCACACGCGCGGGCGAGGGCGGAGCCCGGGCGGGAAGCGGCGGAGCAGGCCGGAAGGCCATGGCCTCCATGTGCAGGGGAACAGTATTGTTGGTGCACAACTCTATCTCTTTCTGGGTTATCTCCCACCATTCGGAAGTCTTTAAAGATATTGTGAAGATTTCTGAACAAATAGTCAGTTCCTTATTCTTGGCCGCCTGCAGAGCACTCTGTCCTTCTCGGAAAGTAATCCACAAAGTATTTTCATCGGCAAACCTGACTAGAGTCACTTCCCCGAAGGAGTTCAAGTCCTGCAAAAGGGCTGCCATCAATGTGTCGTTGAACCCTCCAGAGTCATCCTCCCCGTTGTTCCAACACGGCCTGATGATGACGGTTGCGTCGGGCGGTCCCAAGTCTTTGACTACTTCTTTAAAGACTTTTTGCCGCAAAGAGGTATTAATCTGACAAACTTCGACATCTATAATTGCGATTACAGGTCTATGATCACTCTGCTTGAGATCGGCTTTTCCATAATGTATTAACTTGCCAGCTCCGGCTTCAGATACAGTTTCTTGCTCAGTGACGGCTTTTCTACTTTTCCAAAGAATACGGTCAGTCCAGGCAGGCGCTCTACACTTGTCGCTTGTATCGTAATCATCGCTGAACAAATCAAACTTGTATGTAGGAGGAAAGGTTATCTCACCTTCGAAACAATTTTTAAAGACGTTCCCTGCTAATTTTTGTTTATTCAGTTGATCATTGTCCAAAATTGGCTGCAAGTTATTCTCTCGGACGTGTTCTTTTATTTCATCCTTGTCCATATCCACTCTGTAGTTGAAGTCTCCACACCAAAACACGTAATCATGCGAATTTAATGTACGGCCCATGGGAAAGGCAATTTTTCTAGTAATCTCAGAGTAATCTGCATTTCGTTCTGAAACCTGTGACTGTCCCGCAGCGAAATGTGCGCACACAAAACACAAAGATGTCCCATGTAGCACCATACGAATAGCTGTCCCACCTTTATTTCCTGTAGCTCCGCCCAAACCTGTTTTAACGCAGTCCACAGCTACATCCCTTATATGTGGCGTTAATTCTGGTCTAACAAAGACATAAAGACATACCCCCACCAGCTGCTGACTGCTCAGCAAGACGTACGGCTGATCTCGAGACAACACCCGCTCAAGCTCCTCCGCCCAAGCCTTGGCGTTGTCAGAGCTAGCCGCCATTATGTTACTAGCGTTCAAGTCTACAATTTCTTCAAATCCAATAGCAAAAATGTCTGTAGGCGTGTCTTTGATGTCCGCTGTGGCCACGAGGGACGTTTGGGACGAATCTAATAACCAATCGGCTAAGGACACATCTTTATGAGCCACACTACGGAAATGCTTCCCTCCATTAACATTATACGTACCTATCGTAACTCGTATCTTCATTGGAGTAACATATTCATTATATCTCCGGCACATTTCCCTGAGCACCGGTGTGGATATATGAAGCATGTTGCTGGGTAAAAGAATTCTGGTTCTATCGGCTAGTTCTGTATTTAACGTAGACCCGAGTAATAATATGTCGATGGCTTCTTGTTTGGAGTTATCCAATAAATTATTTTGGATAGTTCTCGCAGCAGACCTAGCTCCATCGATGATCTTGGAGCCGCCTTGTATTGCGCCGGTCCCAGCGTATATTTTGCTTACTTCATTACCATTGTTGATCCACATCTGTCTAAATACTTCCTCAAACCTGGTGACGTTTTGTCTCTTGTCGCCGATTTCCAAAAGCGATAATTGCTCATTCACTACTTCTAATCCGATAAAAGTTTGAACACAATTCGTTCTATCCAGACAATCCAGGCAATTGGTCCTGATGGTACCTTTTTGTTTGCAATTTATGGTTCCATTTTGGCTGTGAAATAAGCCGGTGTCACTGATGTACGGTTCGATAATTGTTTTAAGCTTAGCTAGTGCGAGAGGTATTCCGCCTCTCACCTCCTGATGGTAATCGAAGATCACCTGATTTATGTCAGTATGGCGAGACTCGGAAAGGTGCTTTTGAAAGGCATTACTCAGTGTAGCTTCTCCTTCGCTACCGCCAATAAGACTCGACCCCAGAAGATTGACAATCGTAACTGAGCCATAATTTTGTTTCATTTGGGTAAAGTGTCTTTCAAAAGTACACTGTGAGGCTCCGAAACTCCTGGACATCTTGACTTTGTGAGATCCAACTTGGATCCCTGGTTGTTCCCAAAATATTGGCACGGACCCGCGAGTTTGGATGTTGGATGTCACGTCGTTATCTAAGTATATAGCTTGCTCAGTCTCGACGAAATTAGCCACATTACCGTCATCGTTGGACCCGCGGACATTGAAGCGGGTTCCTGCCCGCTCGCAACTGAGTCTGGAAATGAGGACTGCTCGAGCCTGCTTATGACCGACGTAAATCGTGCGGATCTCGACAGATCCACACATAGCTTTCAGAAGCCATCCTTCGCATTGCACGCCGAACCTCATAAGGTGTATGTATAATGTTCTGTTCCAAAAAAAGCGATTGTCAGTGGCGTTTGTTCTGCTTTTTCGTTGAGCGCACAGAGTCAGGTCTAGCAACTGGGCGCCGGATCCGCTGGACCAAGAAAAATAAAACGTTCCAGAATTCAGCAACTTTCTTACCTCGGATACTCTGTCTTCATTCTGTGATTGGTAATACAGAGGACAAAACTGTGTTTGCGTAATTCGGAAGATTTCTGTGTCTCCTACCTTGCCGACAGAGCAACATCCGGTGACTAAGACGAGGTATAGCAAAGTGTTGTCTCCGGCGTTCAACTGTAACACCCCCAA
The DNA here is from genome assembly GCA_016648135.1 of Agrypnia vestita. Lineage (NCBI taxonomy): Eukaryota > Metazoa > Arthropoda > Insecta > Trichoptera > Phryganeidae > Agrypnia > Agrypnia vestita. The sequence continues at coordinate 99,151 of JADDOH010002249.1, forward strand.
GCAGCCATAGGCATCCACAATTTTTGTATAATTCTTTTTCACACCTTCCGCTTCTTGAGGTGTTAAAACAACTACAGCCTGCGATTCGAACATAAGAGTTTCATCTTTATTTCTATGTTCTAACAGAATACTGTGAGGATTTGGGGGAGCAGACTTCTCTAAGACTTTAAAGCCTTTTGACATAGCCATATTGACAAACTTAAAACAAATTATCACTCACACAAAAACTTGTGTGTTTCAAGGAGCGAGCTTTCTTTATCATCAAATCTCGCTCCCGATGGGAAACTATTTCACTTTCATTTAAAAATAAACGTCACTACAGGAAAACTGCCGAACAACTATCCAATTCGAATCTGACACTTTGACAGATCGATTCCGATATGCAGATTTCAGCCCTTTACTAGCCCCTGCAAACAACCATATTTTGCGCATGCGCAACTCTTCAAAATTCTCGAAAAATCTAGGGGAATAACTAAATTAACCAATTCTAGTACTAATTCTGAATCACAGACAATATATAACGCAAAATGGATCAGTAACGTATATTCTACATAGTGAGTACGGTAGGGTTATTCTTCATGCTATTCTATAGTGCCACCATTACGGGGTCACGAACAGAATCATTCACAAGCCTGAGTAAAATCCAAAGATGTGACTTATCTAAGATACAATTATTTGAAATACAGATACAAGATGCAAAATACGTATTTTGATCCTGTATCTGAAATACTTTTTTGAATATTCATCTTGTATCATGTATTTAGATACATTATTTTGGTGTCTTAGTATTTTGTAAATACTAAGATTGCTAAGATACTTTTTTTTCAATGATGTACCTATAATAAGACCTCATCGAAGAAAAATGAGCCACAAAATGTTTGAGGAACTGGTTTTACTTAAGTCTCAATTAAAACCTTAAAAACATAATATTTTATTTTGTCACATTTGCGCGATCAACGCGATTTATTCGTAAATTATTCACGTAAAAAAATAAACTTATATTCAATAAAATGTGTTTTCTTTCAAAAGGATTTATCTATAAAAAATATTTGGAAGATACGTATTTTGTATCTAGTATTTCAGATACCATTCCGGCAAGTTATTTGTATCTGGTATTTGAAATACTTGATTTTAAAGTATCTGCATTTTGTATTCCAGATACTTTTTTAGGGTATCTTGTACATCATCTCAATAAAAATATTTTTTTGGTAATTCTGAAAACAAAATTCATATTTTTACAGATTAATCTTTATTGTGACTCAAAAAAATACTATTGTATTATAATTCTTTCTTAAACGAAAACATGAACTAACTCAAGTAACATCGGCAAAAGTGGACTATGCTATAACTATGTGAAATATAATAGGACACAAGTTGACATGTTCAATTCTGATTATTCACGTTCTTATATATATCACTAACTTGTGTTTGTTTCATTTCCAAACAAATAAACATCATTTCCAAACACTTTGTACAACAAAAAGTTACGGTGGCAGACCATTCCACGCATCAAGGCAAAAAATGCTTCCAAGGATTCAGCTTAAAACTGTGTTTATTTGTTTTCAAATCATGACCACTTAAGTTAGTATTTTGGTTGAAGCAGAACATTAGTTTCAGTTCGGGGCAGTCATAGTGATCGTTAAGTATTTTATAGGTTTCTATGAGACCGCTCTTTCTCCGTTTCTCAAGAGTAGTGAGGCCCCAACACATTCAGATGTTCTTCACATGTCAAGTTTCTGAGACCATTCCCCAGTTTGGTAAACTTTCTCTGCACTTTTTCCTTCCAAACTTGGTAACCATTTTCTAAAACTGGTCTTACATAAGTTGTACATATTTTGATCACAAATCATGTGGCAGGTGACTGAAGGTTTTTCTACTTAAATATTTTAAGCTGTTGGCCTTTTTTTACAATTGATACCAGATGCTTCTCCCATCTCAAATCACAAGAGATAATGATGCCCAAGTATTTTTGTTCATTCACTGTTTTAGATCTGTTCCATCAAGATTGCATGTGATCCTAGGGTTTTTAATGCCGATGTGTAAAACATTACACTTGTTGGATATGCATATTCAGCTTGAGCATGCATTTCTGTGTCCAAGTAAATATGTTTTTTAGATCTTCCTGCATTTTTACGTGATCTTTTGGTGGATCGCTTAACAACTTTGTGTCGTTGTTTGACCAACAACTAGTTGTCGACATTATTATTGTCAAAAAGTAGTACAACTAAATAATTCAAACATTTTTATTAATATAAGTTTTTAATATCTTTATTTATTTTTCTTTGTAAGTAGGTAGGCTTTATTTATTTATTATGAATTCACTTTCTTTGAGAACATGATGAACATCATCGATGAACAAAATGCTAAAATATTTTTAAAAAGTGTGTATATTGAAATTATTGTGAATTTCAGTTGTAAATCACTGTATCATTATTATTATGTCTGACATTTGGCATGCTTTAACTTGTCTCTAAAATTATTCGTTCGACACTATTTATAGGCACTTAAATACATTTTATTTATTTTTTGACTCGCAATAGGTTTTCAAAATGGCGCGCTTCAATTATTTCAATCAATTTTATATGCTACTTTTTCTATGGATCGCGATATGCATTTTGACCATTTGACGTTTGTCCATATGTGCATACTGGTGCAATTCTCTTTTCTATGCTGGTGCATACTATCTCTCTATTCTGTGATACGCACAAAGTTGTTTTGTTACCGTTTGTTACTGATCGTTTCGGATCATCTCGGCCCTGTGGTGTTCGTGTATAACGTACTCATAAGCGTCAGCATTTAATGGTGGCAAACTCACGCGGTGATCGTTTGTTATTTTCGTGCTGAATGTGCTTTAAAACCATTTGTTTTTTCGAACTAATCTTTTTGAACATCTGAAGTAACAATCATATAAACTTATTGCACTATTTTCTGCAGTGGTGTATTTCAGCCTGTGTTCGAACAAGTTTCTACTGAACGTCATCTAAACGCCGCAATGGGGCGAAAACGTAAGGAACTTTCTACTGTTTATCATTGTTTGTATTACGATATGCAGTGTTTGATGATATTTTACGACAATGTACCTATCGCTAGACAATGCTAGATTTAAGGGAACGAATGCGTACTCGCGATTTTATTGCACAACATTTTGACTATGTTACGTTAATCGCATCTGTACTGCGGTAGTCTACTTATTAAAAATGTTTAAATATAGTACAAAACATTACAGCTAGCTCTAAATATATTGAATATAAATAAAAATATAATGCTTAGGCAAATTTTAAATGGAATTAATTATAAGCAGTGGTGAAAAACCAGACTTGCACGTCAGAAATGACATGTCAAGACATTTTGGGTGAGACGCGCTTTACGGATAGTCATTGCCCAAGAACAATCAACTCGCTCCAGTCGCCGAAGCTTGAAAGTAAACTAGAGATGGGACGTTTGTGAACGAACTGTTCTTGGGTATATTCTGCACTTCTTTTAGAACGGTTTGAACAAATTAGTGGTTTAGTTAACTCTAGTATACTTCCGTTCATTAGTTGGAAATATTTTTTTTTTGAAAATGACGATTAATTGTGGAAATCCATTGTCCATCATTCATCAAATCCTAAATCCCAATAGTGATGAAATCTTTGCCAGTTAATCCTATTTTTGGGAACTGAAATCACCTTGTATTGCGTGTCAAGAAGCTCAGACACAATTTATATTAAAATATTGGCTAAATCCAAGATAATGGTCCCATTGCATATACAAGGAAAATGATTATTTCACTATATTATTGAATGTGCTAATAACAAAATGAAAGATAATTTACGTTTAAAAAGTAAGTATTAAATAAGATATTACACTTTAAAGTTTCGAAAAATGCACTGCATATTTCGACATTTCATAGGCAATATATGGGGTTAGATTAGGTTATTAGGTTTGGTTTGGTTAGGTTATTAGGTTTGGTTAGGTTAGGCTATTAGGTTTGGTTTGTTTAATTTAGATTACGATTAAGATTAAATTAACAGGACATTAAATATAGTGAAATACTTATTTTCATTGTATGAACAACGGGACCATATTCTTGGATTATTCCAAAAATATTATTCTAGCCAAAAAGCGAGCCCAGGAATCTGCGGAACGTGAAGGGGGAACGAGTGGAGCACCTCCGCAAGAAACCCAAGATGCTCCGCCTCAACAAGTTCCGCCCCAACAAGTTCCACCTCAAGAAGCTCCGCCTCAAGTGGCTCCACCTCCGCAAGCCCCGCAGGAAGTCCCGCCAGCCCCGATGCCTGAACCAGTGACCAAATCGAAAAAAGGCAAACAAAAATACAAGAAAATGGATCTCAGCGCGATTGAGACTCTCAAGCCCTCTGTAGCACAAGTTGCTACAACCAGTGCGCAACCTACTGTCCAACAGTTTCGCCCGCCTCCACCTACTCAAGTTCAACATTTTCCGCAACCGCCTCCCCAAACACAACCCGTTCCAATTAAATCTACCGCTTCTCAACCTTCACTCTCGGCGCAGCAGCCGGCCCAGCCCCCTGTGCTGGCGCAGAGTCTGACATCTATTCCTGTTCAGCAAGCACAACCCGCTCCGAGCAAAGGGCAAAAGGGTAAAGGAAAACAAAAGAAAAATATGGATCCTGCAATGGATACAACTGGAGACGCCCTCAGCAAACTAAAGATTGAGGAAATTGCCCCCCGGGATACAGTTTCTCCACCTCAGGCAGTCCCTCCAATTAAATCTACCGCTTCTCAACCTTCACTCTCGGCGCAGCAGCCGGCCCAGCCCCCTGTGCTGGCGCAGAGTCTTCCATCCATTCCTGTTCAGCAAGCACAACCCGCTCCGAGCAAAGGGCAAAAGGGTAAAGGAAAACAAAAGAAAAATATGGATCCTGCAATGGATACAACTGGAGACGCCCTCAGCAAACTAAAGATTGAGGAAATTGCCCCCCGGGATACAGTTTCTCCACCTCAGGCAGTCCCTCCGCAAAAGCAGAAATTGAAGAAAGACGAGGCTACAAGTGTTCCTGGACCTGCAAAGACACCGATACCATCTCCCTCGCCCGCGCAGCTTTCGGCTCCTTTGCAAAGGGTCGCCCAACAGCCTTCGCAGGCGACGACGCAACACAAGGCGACTCCTCAAGGTACACCCCCACACGCAGGCTCGCCAATCCACGGCAGCAGCTTGGCGGTACCCAAGAGAAGTGGGAATTTGGGCCAGAAATTGGGTAGAAAAATCAAAGTGGAGACGAACTACTTGCCGTTGACAATTGCGACAAAAAAAGAGGGCGTAAGTCTTTAAATTTTTTATTTACTTACTTTTAAGCATAACACAGCGAATCCAGACTTGACCTTCCATTGTTCATTTTGATGGCTTCTTTTTTTCACTTTTTAACTATCCAAAAAAGTCAATTTGGGATTTTTTGCACATCCGTCATTGTTCTACGATCATGATGAAATATTGAAGGAAGGCTCTGTTAAAAGTTTCAAAAACCAAAAGTAAGAAAGTGGATGATGCAAAGGTGATAAGCCAGGACAGAAGAGTGTGGGATTCTATCTTCTGCCTGCAAAATGATGATTAGTAATAATACACCGACTGATTCTGACTTTGATTAGACTGATTCAATTACATTTTTTTTTTCATATTTCTAGATACATTATGATGTTACAATTGTCCCGGATAAACCAAAGAAGTTCTTGATGGAGGTTATGCAAAAATACATAACTAAATCGTTCCCCAAGCGCTACCCAGCTTTTGATGGACAAAAAAACTTATACAGTTGCGGTGAACTCCCTCTGCCATCTGGATACCATTCGGATACGGTAAATTTTTATCTATGTGAGAATTATATTGATTTTTACGCATTTCTGATGTGGTCCAGACCATGTCTTTTATTTTATGCTGACTACTGCTCTACACAATAGGTCCAACAAAGAATAATGTGTGCTATAGTGCAAGTGGTTTTAAAAAAATATTTCCAGCACATCAGTTTATTTTTTAATATTCCATTGGATGTATAGCAGATTGCCCCATCTTGGGTGTAATTTCAAGTCTAGTTTCGGAATTCGATGTAAAAGCAGGGCCAGTCAACAACTCAGGATCTTCTCGTACAGACTCGTTAACTTGCGCAACATTCTCCTCATCATTTAGCTATACTATCTCCCGGTCTTATCATTTAGCGTTAAACGGGTTTGAATTCCCCTTTGGTTCGATTATTTTTCTAATGACAACGTTCAGTTAAAATGTCTAATCTTTTGAAGAAGTTAATGCACGTATTTATGGAATATTGTATTTCTAATAACTGTGTTTGTGTTAGTCTGAGTTGGACTCAAAAGATAAAAGATTGAAGAAGCATTCCATAATTGAAAGATCCAAACATGGGGAATTCAATTAAAAAAAAATTCACTGGTGAGAATAGCAAATATGCCAACATTGGGTACTTTAGTAATCAAAATGGTGCAACCTTTACATAAGTATAATAAATATTGCATTTTCGAGGGAATTTACGAGAGAAAAAATCACAGGAGAGTGATTTTTTTGAGAATTTTGCAATCGCATTGCAATTTCAAAAAAAAAAATTTGTAACTTCTAGTGTTTGTCCAGTTATCGAACATTAGTGATCATATTGGCGAACATAATCTCGCTAGCAGCACCTCAAAATAGTATCTTAGTAGAAATGGTATCTTAAATTCCGAACCAATGGAGTTTCGTATAATTCAAATTTTTTTTTTTAATCTTTTGTATTTAGAATTAACAAGATTGTACTGTACATCCTGTCTATTTTATCTTAACATATCAATATTTTTATCTTGAAAATAGGAGGAATGCCTGTCAATAAATGATTGTGAGCTTGGCACATTCTCACTTTATGAGAATGTGATCCGGAGTTTGAAGATTGGATATGATTGTGATAATCATTTCTCACTAATGCACTTGTATATTCAATGCTAATCCTTTTTTGTGAGTCTAGATTGATTTAACAAAATGTTATATATGTTAGTACATGACCACTAAAAATTACTTTTTGTCTACCGGTTTCGAGACGTAACCCGTCTCTTCGGCAGGACAACCACTATACTAACATGTAAATAACTCTACACACCACAACCACAGTATTATTTGCTAACCAACACCTTCACAAATACTCTTCATTCTTTTTAAAATGTGTTTACTAGAAACTTTTATTTTTCAGGTTGAAATTATAGAAGAAGGGAGGAAGGATCCATTAAAATTTGAAGTATCCATCAAGATGGTAGCAAGAATTGATTTCTCTTCTTTGACTGAGTAATAATTTTTAATACTTAAAGTTAAACAAATTTTATTATGTTAGTGTTATTATACATTAATTTTTTGGGCGGTAAAATATTTTATTTTTTAATAATATGTACTTATTTCAAAATCATTATTTGATACAATTTTATACATAGGATGTTTTTTTAAGGTATAGAACTTTAAAATGAAATAAAATACATAAATATCGTAATAATGACCATGGTAATGACTTTATTGGAAAGATAATTTTATGATACAATTAACTAATAGCAATAAAATTAAAGTTCTATACCTCTAAAAAACATTCCTTATATGAGTCGTATATTTCCAGACACCGCTAACTCCATATCAAAACAATTTACAGCAGGTCAAGTAATTTATACCTTATTGTGTGAGATGTTTTTACCTACACTGTTAGTTTTTCTAGAAAGTTTGTTTACATTTATTTATAACAAACTTTCTAGAAGTATTTCGCCAATTGCTAGTCTGTAAATAATTTTAAGTGTTTCGATTTTTGTAATGCTTAAGGTTAGAATATTTATTTTTGTCCATTCAGTTAATATGTCTATGTCTTTGTTGATTTTTTTTATGGTTTCTATGTCATTATTGTTTTCGTAAAATATTCCGAGGTTGTCCGCATAGAGTATTATTTTGCCTCTAATATTTAGCTGCTCCAGGTCATTTATGTATATTGTATAGAGTAATGGTCCTAGGATTGATCCCTGTGGGACACCGTAGCTGACATTCACATATGTACAATAAATATTGCTTTCTATTGATTTCTCGAAATGTGCAAAATACAGACCTTTTCACAAATTAATTTTTTTCTTGAGTTTCATGATTTTTGGCAAATTCTGCAATCGCATCGCGTGGGTGTTACCACATCTCTTGTGAACGCTACATTGAACAAAGGGCTATATGGAAAATTATTTTGGTTATCAATGAGAGGTACTCTGTTAATTCACTGCCTCCCTAATGTAAAAGATTTCTAAATTATTCAATTTTAAACCTTTATCATTAGTATTTAATATTTTCACCCCTATTTTTGGGTCAAATTTATGATTATTAAATATATATTAATAAATGTGCCAATGTTATTTGGGGGCTACATGTATCTCGACTGCGCCTATTCTGGCGGGTGTGTGCCACTGTTTCATCTAAACAGTCACAAAGTATATTAACTGTTAGTTATTATGCCCATGAGATGGAAATAATTTTTTTATTGTCATTGTTCTTTTCAGTTACATGAAGGGGGGGTCCTCGCAAGATGCCCCCCAAAGAGCTATCCAATGCCTGGATGTTGTATTAAGACACGCGCCTTTGCTCCGTTTTGTCAAGGTTTGTTATTTTTTAAATATTACCACTTATCTTGACGAACCTTGCGTCTTTTTTGTGAGGCAGATGTTTTAAATTAAAATACTAGCTTGGTGAGGGGACTGTGTTGAAAAAAATCTAATTAAATGTCTAATAACAAATATTACATTATTCTTACTTAATTATTTTGTTTATACTTTTAAATTATAAATTTTAAATATTTTTTGATGATTTTAAAACGTTTTTTATTCCCATAAACGGATGGTTTTAAAAATATATTTATTTACTCATATGTTTTGAGGCTTCAACCACTACATAAAAATTTGTTTTTTTATTAAAAGCACGCTAATTACTATTTAAAAAAATATATATGTACTAAGATTTTTCACAGGGTTCGAGGATATATATCATGATATAGATATTTATGGCTTGATTTTTATTTTTGATATATTTATATCCAAAAAACTTTCTGCTGTCGTTAATAGACGGCGCTAGTTGTATTTTAAAAAGTGCTACAGGTTTTTTTTTGATATCTGCGGTTGTTACTAGATAGCGCCGGTTGTATTTTAAAAAGTGCTATGGTTGTTTTTTTGATATACGCTATTTAAGGACACACTAAGTTGATTCAATATTTATATAAAAAGGGCATAAAGTTAAAGAAATATAGACTTTGAAACTTTAAAAAACTTTCTCTAAATTAACATTTCTTGACAATGTGAGTTAATGTCGATTTCAGACTGAAACATAATGAAGACGGCAATATCCATCCTTATAAGTTAAATATTTATTTATATATGTATATAAAAAAAAACTGATGTGGCAATTATTTTTAAAAACTTATTTCCAATTAGATATAGATTTCATAGATTCCAGAGAACTTCCTTGAATAGTAATAGGTTTTTTGTATTCAAAATTCTTTTAGGGGGTGTTCCGGATGGGAACACTTTTTTTATGCGGCTCAGTAGTCTTCGCTGGTGGGGCAGAGATCGCCACCAGAATTTGCTGTGAAGCTCGTAGTCCGTGGATATGCCATAAGTCAAACGCCGAAGTAGTGCTTTTATCGTATTAAAGTCGAAGAAAAAATCCGAAGCGAAGTCCGAGTCAGAAAGCAGTGGTCACAAAAATCCAAGAAAGCAGAGTCCAAAGTAGATGAGCAGGGGTCAGAAAGAAAAAGCGGCAAGAAGATTGTCCAAATAGCGATTCTCGTACCAACGCGAGTGGCGTAACTGTGGTACTCGCTCAAAAATGCATTTTATTTATACCAAATTCAAAATTTCACAAGATTGCGTCATAGCATGTTACAAAAACCAATGAGATTGCGTAATTCTGGGAAGGCGCCGCAGCGCTCCCAGCGGCCGAGCGGTGAACTACGTCATTCGCGATTGCACAATTTCACCGCGCGGCAGATTTCATATGGCAGATACAAATTAATTCACAAAAAATGCATTTTAGCTCCCAAGAGACTAATACTGTGTTATTTTGTAATAACAGACCTAGCAGATGATAATAACACAGTTATTTGGACGGGCTGGGTCATACAAGGCCCAAAAAACTAAAATTAAATTCGCCACAAACGGCTCAAATTTTCAAAAATTCATAAAAAATCAAAAACAGCATTTTTACAAGTTTTGCTATGACAAATGTAATTTGCGCATGCAAGCGCTCATTTTAACAGTAATTCCAAATATTTCAGGTAAATATTTACTGAGTTATAGGCATTCAAAAAAGCGCCAAAAACCAATTTTTTATTCCACTCTCAGGCGCGCCTATATCATTCCACATATATAAAAATATATTTTCCAGACAGGCATTCAGTAAAGGAATGCAATGACACTACATAAGTAGGAATTCGTCCACGATAAGCCGCTCTGATTGTCGATTAAAAATTCGACTTTTTAATATTCTCCACGGCGAGCCGTGTGCGCGAGCTTACCGCGACGTGGGCCCGAAAACAGGCGTACACCGTTTCCAAATCGAGAAAAATACAAAATTTTTCTCACGGTCTTCCAGTACTCATTTATTTCATGATGACCATCTCCACGATGGCGCCCGGTGCAGGCCTTTGGGCCCCCGTGGAGGGTATCCCATATACTCATCTCAGACGGGGGCTCGGAATTTGAGTACTAGGCGTTAGAATATAGCCGGTCAGGTAAGTTTGTAAAATCTCTCATATTCAAAAACATTTATTTGCCCGTCGGCGGATTCAACGGCGGAAAGAAAGAGACGAGACCCTCTGCAGCGAGACTCGTCTCCCGTGTTGGCGAATATTGCGTGCCACACTCATGCCCATTTAGTGTTGGCGAACATCGCGGGTACCGCGTGCCACACACATACTTTACTTTGGGGCGTTACATCGCGGAAGAATCCCTTCGGCTCAAACTTCTAACCTTTGTCCACGCACCAATAGGTGCCAAATAAAAAATTATTTATTTCCATTTTATTCATAAAAATTCATAAAATTCCAATACATTTTTCTCATCAGAGATTCAACATAATGCACATGACAATATTGCATACAAAAAGGGCGCCAAGCGCTGCTTCTTACAAGGCATCAACATATTTTTAAAATATTTTCATAACATATACAAATTCCACACATATTTGTATCGACACTTGTAGCTGGAAATAACATCGGCGGCCAAACAGGCCGCATTTTTCATATTCATTTAACAAAGGGCCAATCTCAGGGCTAGTGTCCGGACGATGTTGTTCTACAGCTAGTTGGAAGCAGTATGCGCGCGCGGCCCCCCTCCAGTCGCGGCAGCAGCCGCTGGGCACTGACTTGCGCGCGCTCCGATCGGCAACCCAATTTTCAGTGGCGGCATACACACCTCGTCTCCAATGCAATTTTCTGTATGTAGCGGCTGATTTATTTTGGACACGCGCCGCTCATAGTGGTCATGTTATGTTCTCATTTTTTACATGGCTCAACCCTGTCCGTTCCAGGGGGTAATATATTACTTTACGGAATGTAAAATAACTAGTGAAATAATTAATTTTATTATTACACCTTACCTTTATTGAATAAATCAAATAAGAAAAATAATAGGTAAGTTTTGGATATAATTTATTTATATAATGTAATTTGTTTACTTTATGTTATATGAGCCTAAAAATTATGATTTGTTTCTTTCAAGGTTGGCAAATCCTTCTTCAGCGCACCCGAGGGTAGGGTTGTCCCATTGGGCGGAGGATTGGATATGTGGTACGGACTGTTTCAGAGTGCCATCCTTGGATGGAAACCATTCATCAACATAGATAGTAGGTTTACATTTATGTCTTCTCTTTTTCACGTAGTAAATTTAAAATATTTTTTAGATTTTATGTTTCTGTCAACCGGTGCTTGATTGACTGCACGGTGCGTATATACATGTTGATACACAATAAGATATGTTTAAGATTTCATTGAGATAAATGAAAAAAAAAAATTTATAAGAGGTTAACTTGTAATTTTTTTATTAAATAAAAAAAAAAATTATTTTGTTAACTTTTAAAATATTTTTTTTTCAGTTGCCCATAAAGGCTTCCCGAAAAGACAAAATGTCGTAGACCTAATACAGGATTTGACCAGGGATGATATACGGAAGTCTCAAGGTCCACTAAGGCCTGATGTTATCGAAAATTTGAAGAAATTCATTAAAGGATTAAAGGTATCATCATAATTTACCATATGTTCTAGTCTGTATGTATTTTTTATATACACGAGGCATTTTTGTTATTCGGAAAATATTAGATGCATGATTTAGGGGCCATTCAAGTATTGCGTAAGCAGAATTTAGTAATTTTTAACTTCCCCTTATACAGTGAAACTCTCTTAATATGTTTTTCAAGGGACCAGCAAATAAAAACTTATTAGGCGTGAAAACATATTAATAGTGATTTCAATATTTTTTTCATATGTTATTTACACTTTCTAATTTTGTATTTTAATTGAATTTTCGTTTATATCATATGACAATTTAAGGACATTTTATTTTTAAAAAATTAAGCAGGTAAATATATACATTTATAAAATATTACCTATGTGAATACACCTGAGGGTCAGAAAACAATAAAAACCACAAAAAAAAAAAATTAGCACTGTCAAAAAATATTTTATTAATAACCATACTAAAAGGAAACCATAAAATAACTTATGTAGGTATGTCACTACCTATGTGCAAATCTTCATTTTAAAAGAAATGTATTTTAAATTTAACTAAATTTTAGCTCATTAAGGCCAGCGCCACACTATGCGTTTCTTCTGTCGCGTCAAATCCGCAACCGAATTCAGAGCCTGTCTGGATGACGCGTTTTACGCGCGAGTCCATTTGCGCGTTTCAATTTATATTGCATCCAGATATGCAAATTATTGTTTTATTTCAGATGTTGGTGCATATGGCAAAATCAATGATTCCACAATTTTTGAAAACTCTGTTTTATATAAAAAAATAAACTTGTCTAAAAAACATTTTAGGCGCAAGTGAGCAAACGCGCGTCAGCATTTAGACGGGATGTATGTAGAACCAGTATCTCGAGAACGCGCGAGTGTCTACGCGCAAGTGCACTCCCGCGTAAAATGTGTCATCTGGACAGGCTCTTAGCGGTCACACACTATATTCCGCGGCAGACCGCGCGGAGAACAAACACACTTGCAGATAATCTGTAATCATCACCGATTTTACGTTGACGTAAGTTCCGCAGGCGGGGAACCGAACAGACGCCGGCGGTGGCGGCGGAACGATCGATGATCCGCGTAGTAGTGGCGTTCCGTGGCGTCAAAGATGCGACGGAAGATACACCTAGTGTGACGTCGGCCTTAGAAAACGATAGGAGGTATTACGTTATTAATATTACCGATTGTTTCCTCCAAGAAATACAACCAAAATGAAAACAGTTTCGTCTAGGCGACTATATAAAAAATTATCGTAAATAATCGCCGGATAAATTTATTTATTAAATATTATTTTATTAGCCTATTCAAATACTACAGGGTTTTTTCAGCGGCTAGAACATTTGTGACGCCGCCAAAACCACTTAATTTTTATTGCGACCATTTTTCATTTTTAGAAATGATGAACAAAATTTCCTCTTCCGAAAAATGTATTATGAAGATTTATTTTTATGAATAAATTGAGTTCGGCTACAAATATTTTCAATACTTAGGCGAGAAACGAAAATAAGCGGGAAACATTAAGCCTAAAAAATATATGGGATTTGTATGGGACTTTTTCGGGACCGCAGAATTTAAACTTATTTAGCGGGAAAACTTATTAAAAGTGAATTTATTAAGCGAGTTTCACTGTATCTGGATTTAAAAAAATATATGCATATACCTTATTCGGTATATACATATTTTGTATTTTTTTAACTGTGCATAATGTACTATTCCGAGTAGCTTTGATCCACAAAAATATCTGCACTATAAAAGAAGTATTGTAAACAAGAATTTTCTAAATAAATTATGTATAGGTAATACGACAAAATTTTCCATATATTTCAAAGATGATTTATATATAACTAGCTGAACATACCCGGCGTTGCACGGGTTAAGGATTAACTTGTTGTGGGCCGTAAATTTTCGGAATTTTTTGTGATTTTTCTTTTTACAAAAAAACCATGAAAACATGCGTATATTAAAAAAAAAACACACACATTCATATTATTTTATCGTAAGTGTCGAAACGCAATGATTTTTTTATCATTTAAGTAAAAAAAAAAATTTTTTTTTTGAATTTCCATAATGTTGCCAGCGCAACATTTTCTGAAAAATAATAATATTTTTTTTATTTGTTTATTAGAGACAACACTACTATTAATAATAATAATCTTCTTCTGTGTGATATATTTTGTTGCACGGCACGGCACACGACGGGACATTGCACTCATAACACATAAATATGATACACTTTCACACACACACATATTTCAAATAAACGCAACAAAATTGCGGGTATTTTTGTTAATAAATCACTATTAGTATTCAATTGAATCATAAACCAACAAAAACTGACAAATATCGCAAAACATATCGTATATATTTGTATATACGTGTACAAATAAATCGAAAATCGAAAAAAATAAATCGTATTTCCCGCGCACTTTTTGCGTGACCTTGGATGACGGAATATTTGAATTTCGATTGCGCAACACGCGTTTTGGGCGACATCTACAACTTCTCTATACGATTTTGACGGCAGAAAAACTTCCGTTTTGATTGTTGATTTAAAATATAATCGGTGATGTTTTTGAGTTGAAAATGGAACGACAGGTCACAACAGGATTTCTCTATTGGGATAAAATTACGTTTTTCAAATTCGATACGCGGCCGTCGATAAATAATTTATTTTGTGCCTGTCGGATATATGCGTCGGCGGCCCAGGGGGGGTTAAGTTTAAATTAAATTTATGAGGGTAAACAAAGGTTCGATTCAAATGGTATAGATTTGCATCGAAAATATGTCAGGGAGAGGGGAAGGGGTAAGAGAATAAGGGGAAAATTTTGCCTATCTTACCTGCCGAGTCCTAAAGAATAAGTTTCCAAATTTTAAGTTCGATCGGTCGAACGGTTCAGATTCGCATCGAATATAGGTTAGGAGGATGGGAAGGGGTAAAATAATGGGAAAAATGTTGCCTATGTTACCCGCCGGGTCCCAAAGCATAAGTATGCAAATTTTGAGTCCGATCGGTCAAACGGTTCAGATTCGCATCGAAAATAGGTCAGGGGGTGGGGAAGGGGTAAGAGAATAGGGGGGAAATATTGTCTATGTTACCCGCCGGGACCCAAAGCGTAAGTATGCAAAATTTGAATCGAATCGGACAAACGGTGTGGATTTGTATAGAGAACAGACAGACAGACATTGAGTTTTACAGGTATAGATTAAAACGGGAATAATACTAATTTCAGATATATGTTTCTTTTCACTTGAGTTTCATTTAGAGTTGAGGAACTTTTTGATTTCTCACATTAACTAACCTAAGGAATCTATTATTTTTATTATGAAAATTTCAATGCCATTTTATTTTGTAAATGTGTTCCCTGTCTCGAAAAGATGGTTTGGGAAATCTGTTAATTTATTGTATTATGGTTGTATATTATCTGTGTTGTCAGGTGGAATACGAGATCCCGGGGGTTTCGGCGTCAAAGCGTTCATACCGGGTTAATGATGTTGTGGGTCCACCCGGTGACATAAGGTTCAAAATGGATGATGGCAGACAGTTGAACGTCATTGAATACTTTGCGCGTGAAAGAAATTACAGGTAAATTAGTTCATATTTAATGCAGAATTATTATGAAATGTTTTTTTTTCTATTTTATCTTTGTGAAAAATTATCTTTTTTTTTTCTAGAATAAAATATCCAAATTTTCCTTGCCTGTGGGTAGGGAGCAGAAACTCAGACCGCAAGATATGCTACCCAGTTGAGCTGTGCATCGTTCTACCGGGACAGGTAAGATACTGCATTATTGTGCTACAGAGTAAAGCCTTTTTACTATATATAGTATGTTCTAGACAAATCGGCACTATTTGCTTCAGAACAGGCAAGAGATTCAAGAACATATTTAATCACATCAAAAAAGGAAATTTTCTCTCTTTTTAAAAGCTTCAAGAGAAGCCGTTGCGATGTCGTTACATCACAATAACACCCAAGCTTGAGTAAATCACGTAGATTTATTGTGACCTCACCGGGAATCGAACCTGGAACTCTCGGTGTGTGAATGGATTTCCTTTTAACATGAAAATAATTCACATCTCGGAAAAAAAAATATCTGGCTGGTAATGAACAATACAACTATGCTGCTTGCTGCACCATTTATTGATTGCCGATCAGCCACCTTGTTTTCGAATCCTTACATCTTAAACCTTTAAATGCCATTATTGCGTTCATGCACCAAACCATGTAATGATTACACGCTTTTTGACCTTACAGAGACAGGATTAAGTATGATTTTCAGTGTCGTATATTTAAAGGCAATCAATCTGCTATGTGTGGATGATAATTCTCAGTATTTTATAAATGGCCAGCTGTGCACACAGTTTCACCCACATGGAATACAGTTTGAGACTACAAGAGTACATATCTAACTAACATTGCATTTGATACTTTGTAGATACATAATTATTACCTTATGAAAACAAATATTATTGACGAATTCAAAAAAATATTATAATTGTGTTCTATAACGCCACTCTGGGACAGGCGTAGCCTAGTAGAGTGGCATAATCCACAGATCTAACAACAACAAAAAATTGTGTAATCTTATCTTATATTTTTATTGTTAAATTATTATTAACTTGTTGTGGGCCGTAAATTTTCGGAATTTTTTGTGATTTTTCTTTTTACGAAAAAACCATGAAAACATGCGTATATTAAAAAAAAAACACACACATTCATATTATTTTATCGTAAGTGTCGAAACGCAATGATTTTTTTATCATTTAA
The DNA here is from genome assembly GCA_016648135.1 of Agrypnia vestita. Lineage (NCBI taxonomy): Eukaryota > Metazoa > Arthropoda > Insecta > Trichoptera > Phryganeidae > Agrypnia > Agrypnia vestita. The sequence goes on from JADDOH010002249.1 coordinate 116,149, forward strand.
GTAAAAAAAATAATCTTTTTTTGAATTTCCATAATGTTGCCAGCGCAACATTTTCTGAAAAATAATAATATTTTTTTTATTTGTTTATTAGAGACAACACTACTATTAATAATAATAATCTTCTTCTGTGTGATATATTTTGTTGCACGGCACGGCACACGACGGGACATCGCACTCATAACACATAAATATGATACACTTTCACACACACACATATTTCAAATAAACGCAACAAATTGCGTGAATTTTTGTTAATAAATCACTATTAGTATTCAATTGAATCATAAACCAACAAAAACTGACAAATATCGCAAAACATATCGTATATATTTGTATATACGTGTATAAATAAATCGAAAATCGAAAAAATAAATCGTATTTCCCGCGCACATTGCGCGTGACCTTGACGATGGAATATTTGAATTTCGATTGCACAACACGCGATCGGGGCGACATCTACAACTTCTCTATACGATTTTGACGGCAGAAAAACTTCCGTTTTGATTGTTGATTTAAAATATAATCGGTGATGTTTTTGAGTTGAAAATGGAACGACAGGTCACAACAGGATTTCTCTATTGGGAAAAAATTACGTTTTTCAAATTCGATACGCGGCCGTCGATAAATAAATTATTTTGTGCCTGTCGGATATGTGCGTCCGCGGCCCAGGGGGGGTTAAGTACCTATATATTGTAAACAAGGATTTTTTGAAATAAATAAATAAATATCAGTGAAAAATCAATATAATCTAAACTATTCGTCCAAACAATGTTGTGTAAAAGGCAATTTTTATCTACATAAAATTTTCCTAACGGTAAGCAAATTTATTTTGATAAAAATTTAACGTTACCTACTTAAATTACCCCAGAAGAGATTAATATTAATTTTAAATATATATTTTATTCATATTTTATCAATTTGTGAATTAACCTTAATATAGATATACGTTGTCGCAGACTTTTTTTATATGCCTTTTTGAGTTCTACAACTCTATAAAGAGCATTAATTTATCTCTTACTGTTGAGACAGCGTTCGTGCCTTGGGTGCCCATCGTCTATTCCTTGTCTAGCAAAATGACCTGCCCATTTCCTTTTTAATTTGGCAATACGATCTACCATAGCGACGACTTTTGTCCGGCATCTGATTTCCTCATTTCTGATCTCTCAGACTTACGCCTAGCATTTGTCTCTCAATGAATTGCTGTAAACATCTTAGTTTATGTGCGGTCCTCGCAGTTAGCATGATAGTTTCCAGACCATATGATTCATGCGTACGATTTTATTTTTGAAACGCAACCAAAAGATAATAATCAATATTGTATTAGGGATAAAGAAAATTTTTAAATAAAATTCTTCCCCTAACATGTTTCCACTATGCCAAATAACTTGAATTAATAAAAATTTCTTACTTATTACAAAGAAAGAAAAAACAATTACAAAAACAGAAAATGGATTACTCATTTCTGTATTGTGGAGGAAAAAAAATAAGATGAAACATTTAGCTTCAGTGGATTTATTGAAAACATATTAATATTTCTCTAACTAAGCCCATTTAGACTACAACAAAGTTGACTTCTCAAATAATAATAATTAACAGTATAAAATGAATAATAATTAATATAATAATAATTAACTCAATAAATAATAATTAATTATACAAAATATATCAAGAGGGTGTTGTGATTGGGGAGGGGGGAAATGTGACCTGTGTTTTCCGCCGGGTCCTAAAGAATATTTACAATAAATTTGAGTCAGATTTGTCAAGCGGTTAAGATTTATAATAAATACACACTACACCACTGTTACATGCATTCATTGTGTAATATTTAAAGACTATTTATTCTATGTCTGTCACATATAACATCCATTATGTTGCTAAATTCATGATACAAAATGTTTTGATAGGTCATCATACGCAAGATGGATGGATTCCAGACTTCCAATATGATCAGGTCGTCTGCTTGCCCCGCAGATGAAAGAAAGAGAAAAATCATGTCTGCTCTTCAAAATGTAAGTTTATGTTTTTCAAATATATCATTGAATGCACATGAACATCATTTATATGTTTCTATAATTTCAGACACTGGTAATAGTGAAATTAAAAGAATGTTTTCCAAACAAAGTGATATTATTTTCAATTCAAGTCAATTCTATAATAAACTTTTGAATTAATTACAGCAGAACCTCGTTGATTTGAAATTCGAGGGACCCCAAATAAACATTTTGAATTATGCAGAACCCTGTTTTTCATAAAATTAACTCTTGAAAATGCCATTAATTTTATGAAAACCGTCTGTACTTTCTCATATTCTTGAAATTCAATGATATCACTGTGAAAATGCAAAATTTATTATGCTACAGCAAAAATCGCAACATTTCTTTTAATACACGACATCGACATATTTTATTTTCACGCTTATGAAAAATAATTTTTTGGCATTTCATCAAGTTTGGATGGCCTGTAATCGATGGATATAATCGGAAATGCTTTATGTTTAATTTAATGGAAGGTTTCTTCGATCTTTACTCAATTGTAACTTTCGATTCTGCATAATTTCCAACTCAGACCAACAAATAGCACAGTTATTAGAAATACATAAATGCGTGAAATGAAATTAAATAAGTCAGTAATAACTTCCAAACATTTTACAAAATGTCTTTTATTATTTGTGTTGAATAGATGGGCTACAATCAGGAGCCGACGCTGAAAGAATTTGGGCTAAAAGTATCGGAGCGTTTCGAAGAAGTTGAGGGAAGAATTATTCCTGCTCCTCAGTTGGAGTATGCCGGTGAAAACATCGTAGTACCAAAGTAAGTCCTTCATAATTGATATACATTTATTGAATACTGTTAAATTTACCCTCTTTTATATTCAACGGGTTGAACATAAAAGAGGGTAAATTTTCTCGGTTATCCCGCATCTGTTAGTCCTGAGAAGGACCGTTGTACTCCCGACGTTTCAAACAGATTACACTGTCCATCTTCAAGGGGGGGTGACTTGTCACTGAAGTGTCGCTCTTACACATTGTTTAAGGCCAACAGTTCAGAACCAAATAAATTTAGTTTGAATAATTTGTTAGTACTTTGTTTGCATTACTTCTTAAAATTACAGTGAAACTCGCTTAATAAATTCACTTTTAATAAGTTTTCCCGCTAAATAAGTTTAAATTCTGCGGTCCCGAAAAAGTCCCATACAAATCCCATATTTTTTTAGGCTTAATACGTTTCCCGCTTATGTTCGTTTCTCGCCTAAGTCGTGAAAATATTTATAGCCGAACTCAATGTATTCATACAAATAAATCTTCATAATACGTTTTTCGGAAGACGAAATTTTGTTCAACATTCCTAAAAGTAAAAAATGGCCGCAATAAAAATTAAGTGGGTTTGGCGGCGTCACAAAAGTTCTAGCCGCTGAAAAAACCCTGCAGTATTTGAACAGGCTAATAAAATAATATTTAATAAATAAATTTATCCGGCGATTATTTACGATAATTTTTACAAAATCAATCAACGTCGGCGCAAAATAAATTCACCTAAACGAAACTGTTTTCATTTTGGTGGTATTTAAGTAAGCCAGGGAAAGTAGATACAGGTAGCTTTTTGGATTTGTGAGGTTTTTGATTTGTCAATATACACCGATTTATATTAAAAAATTTTGACAGTGCTAATTTATTTTATAGTTTTGGTGGTTTCTATTGTTTTCTGACCCTCAGGTACAATGTATTTACATAGGTAATATTTTATAAATGTATATATTTACCTACTTAATTTTTTAAAATAAAATGTCCTTAAATTGTATATTATATAAACGAAAACTTAATTAAAACACAAAATTAAAAAGTGTAAATAATTTATGAAAATATTGAAATCACTGTTTTCACACCTAATAAGTTTTTATTTGCTGGTCCCTTGAAAAACATATTAAGAGAGTTTCACTGTATATCTGTTTTTAGAGGGTTTGGCAATTTGTTCGGCGCTAATGATTTTTTAATGTTTGTGGTAATGGTGAATGTAATTGGCAATTTATTTGGCGCTAATGAGTAATTAATAGTGGGTAACCCACAAAATGTGTAATATAAAGATTCTAAATATTAATTTGGTTAACGTGAAAAAATGCATTTTTAATTCCGTTACCAATGCTTATCACGAAAATATTCAACATATCAGCAGAAGAAAAATTATTTCAACCTTTAAATTTTTTTCCATGTGAATTAATCTGCATAAAATTATTATTTAACTAGCAGTCCGTACCTGGTGTTGCTTGGGTTACAGATTAGTTAGTTTGTCGGGGGTAGGTGCCATTATTTTGCAAAGTCTCTAAATAATAATAATATTTCTACTTAATCCAGGCAGGAGGTGGGTGGGTTGTCCAGGTGGTGAAGAGTGGTGGAGAATGACTTTAATTAATTGGGTTGTAAAATGCAACTAAGAAATGCTTGGTTCAGTTCTGAATGTTTGTTCATCTGTAAGATTGTATTTTATTTTTGAAACACAACCTCAGAAAGCATAATAATCAAGATTCTATTTAACTGTAACTGGTTGCGGATGTTGTTGTTTTTCCGAGAAACGATTCTCGACGTTTCGTTGAATTCTTATTCAACGTCATCAGGAGGACGACCTTTACCCGCGGAGGTAAAGGTCGTCTCGCGGATTGATTATTGCTTTCGAGGCCGTAAATTATTTCTGTGACAAGATAAAATAAAGAGATTAAAAATAACACAAAACATTCAGGGCATTAACGTACAGTGACGGCCCTTTTAAAAACCGACAGTCTAAATTGAATCCAGCCAATTATAGACCTATAAGCTAAACTTCATTTCTGTGTAAGGTAATGGAGAGAATTATCGCTGAGGACCTACGAAGATTTATGGAAGTCAACGGCATTGTAGATTTGGATCAGCACGAATTTGTGCCTGGACGTTCCACTGTGACTAATCTTCTTACATGTCTAGAAAGGTGGACCACTAGTTTTGAAGCCATGAACCTATAGACATATTTTATCTAGATTGTGAAAAAGGCTTTCGACAGAGTCCCACTTAATAGATTAATCGCTAAGTTAGAATATCTAGGAATCCGTGGTTCACTACTTCAATGGATTAGGAGTTTATGGGGAAGGCCTATAAGGTCCCCATCTCGTTCGCACTCTGAGGCTGCAAACAGTGCGTCTAGGGTAGGTATCGGATTTGTACTTACTTTTGGCGGCTCCTCTGGCTCAGGACTGCGGGAGCCGTTGCGGGTAACTAACTTCTACGGAGTGAAGCACTCTTGTGTCGTATGTACAATTCACTAGGAGTTTATTCAAGTTACAATGGTAAGGTGGAATGATGCTAATACATGGTTAGTATGAGAGGTTGCCGTAAACGCGGACTCGATTGAGATTAGTATATATCTGTACGCGCGGGTCTAAACGTCGATCGTGTAACAATTCGAGAAGTCGCGACGCGTTACCCGGGTGTTGACGGTCGAGCGGGCGGAACGGGAGTGCTGGTCTTGCCGCCCGCCGCCTGTAGGTCTGTTGGTCCCCCTGAACGCCAGATGCCGCCCGTGTGGTGGGATCCGCCACAAGCTTTTTGACAGAGCGCTCCTTTGCTGTCCGAGTGGGTGACTCTCTATCTGCACCGCAAGTAGTTTTAAATGGAGTTCCACAGGGGAGTGTTCTGGGACCAATTCTCTTTTTTTTCTGGGTCGCAATCCTAGGATTGGTCTGCAACAAGCACTCGCCCTCTCCACTCCTCTCTGTCACCTGCCAGCCTCTTCATCTCTTGGTTGGTGATTTGTTTTGTACATTTATTTTGTACTTTATTTTGTTTTTTCTTTTGTATATTTTGGATCTTCGTGCTGCTGTCCAGTCCACTGTGAGTTTCTTTGCCGATGACACAAAATATTTCGGTATCCCCCTTACTGACCATGAGGTGTTACAGAGAGACTTAAATCAATTATCGGAGTGGACAAAGCAGTGGCTCATATGTCTTAATGTTGACAAATGTTGTGTTCTCCATGTCGGCAAGAATAACCCAAGTATTGAGTATACCTTAAACGAAAGCCTGATTGTCAGTGGTCTCGCAGAAGGATCTGGGTGTTACTATTACCAAGGACTTTAAATGGTGTGAGCACATAGCAAGTGTGGTTAAGAAGGCTAACTCTATTTTATATTTGGTAAGAAGATCATTCCAACATCTGACGGTACCACTATTCACAACTATTTATAAGACATATGTGAGGTCTCTCCTTGAATATGCCTCTCAGATCTGGAATCAATATTTTGCTAAAGACATAGTTTTACTGGAAAATGTTCAGAGACGAGCCACAAAATTGCCCTTGGGTCTTAAAAACCTGGAATATGCGGAAAGGCTGAGAGTATTGAAACTGCCCACTCTTCAGGAGCGACGAGCAAGAGGTGACCTCATCGAGACATTCAAGATTCTATCGGGTTACTACAATATTCCTAATAAGACAGATATGTTTGAATTAAACACTATTATTGTGGGCCTTCAAGGACATCACCTGAAATTGAACAAGTCTCGGTTATCGTGTAACCCAAGAAAGCATGCATTAAGCAATAGAGTGGTCAATGCGTGGAACAGTTTGCCTTAGGGCGTTGTGTCTGCAGCCAGTGTCAACCAACTTAAGAATAGGCTGGATATTCAAATGAGAGATAGTGATATGGGCCTATCAGCTTAAGCTGCCTACCCATTATCAATAATAATAATAATAACTCATTGAATATTAATATCCCGCTAATGATGCCCATTCGGGCTACAAGCAACTTGACTTATCGATAGACAATAATTAACTACACACACAACAACAACAAAAAAATTATTGAATTGTGTTGCAAAATTTGGGTCCGATCTGCCAAACAGTATAAATATGAATCACTGTATGAGATTTTGTCAGGTTCTCAGTTATAAACACGATGTATGTAAACAAACAAGAATATTTGCTTTGATTCTCGCAAGATGTCAGTAGGATTAGATTGGACTAACTTTTGGTGTACTTTTCTGCTGATTTTACTGCCTGATCACAAAACAAATGATGGATACAGATACACCCTTGTCTTTTTATAGTCATTTGTCATTTATAGTATTTTGTTCTTCTTTATGTTTTAGGTTTGGCATGTGGCGCGCGGGGAATTTCAGGTTGGCGGCTAAATTACAAAACTGGATGATAATTTCATTTGATAAGTATTTGAATAAAAGGAGTATCGACTCCATGGTTGAAACGGTAATAATTTTCACAATTATTTTTATATTCTCTTTGAAGAATGCCCAAATTTATTGTCATTGAAATATCTATAAACGTGACATCATTATTGCTATTTTTGATGTGTAACATCATTACGCTCGGTTTATGGGAATAATTTCGTGAAACAACTGAAACGCGTAGTAAGAAGTAGGAATGAAAAGGCGATTTATTTATTTATATATTTACCTTTGAGATTAGGCGTCAAATTCGATAAATTGGGGTTATGTTAAATTTAGATTTATAATATCTTTGGATAACTGTGATTTAGGACGAAACTGTTTGACGAAAATAATGTGCAACATATATTTTATTGATTTTGACAAATTGGATTTAATAATACCCATTTAGGAAAAATATTAATTAAACAGCTGTTAATTTGTCATATACTTTTCAAATATAAGGTTGTTTTATAGGATATATATTCACATGTATGTTTAATGGTAGGTACCTATCTTTTCGGTTCGAAACCACTTTTTTAGTTTTTTTTTTTACACAATTTTAAGGTTTTTATCACGAATATTATAAACAAACTATTTATAACTGAATGCAACGCAAATTACGGTTTGGTTGTGCACCGTGTATCCGAACACTTTTACGCACTGTATTATCGGGGATTCTAACCTAACATTGAATGAATGGATTTGTTGAGTTCTCAAGTTGTCAATTGTTACTTGCTTCACAGCATGACATGAGTTCTTTCATCTAGTTTCGTTGGGTTATTAATAATGTTAGGTGCTCATTTCGTGCAGTTTTTGTTTTGTAATACGTATTGTTTGTTCCATTTCAAATTAAATCTAATAACATGACCTCTCGTAAGCGTGAAAAAAGTGATGTTTGGAAACATTTCGATAAGAAATCTGATAAGTTAAATTTAAATATAACTTTATTTGTTTGTTTTTGTTATAAAGAATAAAGATATCGGTTTGTGCACATGATTTGTTAGGGAACTCGTCCCAAAACAATGTTGGCCCATTGAGTCGAGTTTATTTTGTTCGGGGACTCGCTCTAAAATATCTAAAACAACCCAATATTTCACCTGCCAATCCATTGCTTTTCTGGCGTGAAGATATATATTTCTCTAAGCTGACAAAACTGGCCCAGAAGTATTTTTCATTAAATCTACTGTCAGAAAGATTATTTTCGACCTCTGGGAATGTACAAACGGATAAAAGAAATCGCCTAACGCCTGAGAGTTACAAATGTTGTACTGTTTGAACAAAAATTTGCCAGTGGTAATTTTTAATTATTTAATCTTCTAGTTAAAAAAGAGCAGTGGTGTGTTATTTATTACCTTGTTGAATTATTTGTATTCGCCGAATAGTAGGTATTTGTATTTGTGAAAGTAGTATTCGTTGTGGTTGTTGGAGACAAATGAAACATTTAAAACCATTTCAAATTTTATTAATAGGCATGATGACAGATTTTGAAATAACATTCTTTATTGTAGGTACACATCATTATTTCAGTAATAAACTAAGTTTTAACGCAATTAATTGCATTTTCATCTCCATATTTTTAATTTCGCGTAAAAACGCCCGCAGCTGTCATTTCGTCTACGTAACATCAAGCTTCAGTAAACATTGCGTCTATGGCAACGGTTCAAAGACATGATGATGGGTACCGAGGCATGACGTCATTGTGTTTCAGTTAAAATGGCGGATTGTACAATTTTATGCTTTTATTCTACGGAAAATCTTATTAATCCCAATGTGTACTAAAACTAGGTCATTTTTTTAGAATCCTTTCAAAATATTTTCTTCTCTAAAATCACTTATTCTTTAATACTGTCATCATGCCTATTCACAAAATTTTTTGTAAAATGTTTCTGTAATTAGTAAAATTTTAATTCATTTTAAGTGTGTCCGTGACAATACCAAAAAAAATTGTAAATATACAGGGTTATTTGGAAAACATTAATAACCTCGCAGGACTAAAGTCCTGCCTTGATTATGAGTCGAAAATGTTCAAGCTATTATGACCAATAGTTATGGAGATATGCGACATCAAAGTTTGCATTTTTTTTTCAATGTTTCTGACTTATTTTTTATAAAACGTAATCGATATAAGTTACTGTAATGATAGTTTTACAAAAAAATAAGTCAGAAATAATGGAAAAAAGATGCAAACTTCGATGTCGCATATCTCCATAACTATTGATATTAGGTCATGATAGCTCGAACATTTTCGACTCATAATCAAAGCAGGAATATAGTCCTGCGAGGTTATTAATGTTTTCCAAATAATCCTGTATTTTTGCCATTCTTCATCTCCATCAGACCAGAATCCCAGTGGTTGTGTTTAAATTTGAATTATATTGTGATTATTTTCAGCTCATAAACATGGGCAGGGGTGTTGGGATGGTCCTGGACCGTCCAAATATCTATGAAATTCAGTTGAAAGATTTGAGGCCACTCATGGCCAACGCTCAAAGCAAAAATGTTCAACTTGTGATGGCCATCGTATCGGACACAAGCGTTCAATATGCTCAGGTATCAATTTTTATTACATTTAAAGACTTTACACTCTAAAGTGATACAGATTCACTGATGTATTCGCTGTGACTGAACGGATCCTACCCATGTCTAATCTATACCGGCTGTCTCACAGGTGGTAGCAAAAACTTTGGGGGAGTCTTTATTCAATTTTAAATAGAATATTTTCTTTGCACTTAAAGTGAAATGTCAACAGTTAAGGAAATTAGTGTTATCGAAGTTGCATTTATTTATTTTTTCAATATTTCTGTAAAATATTCTGTAAAACTTTCATTACGGTAATTTATATGGAATATTCAAAATTCATTCTCTTTTATAAAAGTTGAATAAAGTTGTGATGAATCACCTGTTTCTATAGATTTTTTTTTTTTATTATTTTTATTTTGAACTCTAAGATGATTTAAATGCTACGCGGGAAAAATTGAGCTAAGCCCACCTGGCGGAGTATTGGAGCTACAAAAATTTGGGAATGATGAAGCGCTAGTATTGGGAGGGAGTTAGTAGCGATTGATCGGATATAGGTTACGGGCAGTTACTATTCAATTCTCATAAATCATATTAATCTTGTGGTAAAGCCGTGTTTGGTACAAATGGTTGACGATCGATGCGGTCCGAGCGGTCCACATGTGATCCCCATAAAAATATACTGAACACGGATTTCAGAGATTTGGGTCGCGGTTATTGCGTTTTGAGCCGTTAAAAAACCGATTAACGTCTACTCTAAGGTGACGATGATATTGACAGTTTCACGAGGTTTCTGAATTATGGGCTTTTTTGCTGGATTTTTGAGACCGTTTAAATGTCATTAATCGTGGTCTCGAGTGTATTCCCGTGCAACAGAGATGCGAAATATAAGCGAAAGAAAGGAAGGCAGGTCCTAATCAGTGAGATGGCGAGAGATGATAAATGGATAATTTAAATAAGGGATAAATAATTTAAAGAAATTGGCCGCGGAGCACAGATTAGACGTATACGATGTACCAGAGGGGTGACCTTAACTGAGCGGATAATGATTTATTTTCGTTTCGCGGGAGTCGGATAACGTAGGCAGATAGGAAAGTTAACTATAATTCCATTATATTTGTCTGTAGACTAACGCTCTGTCGAGAAGCGAATAATGATTCATTTCGTTTCGCGGGAGTCGGATAACGTGGGCGGATAGGAAAGTTAACTATAATTCCATTATATTTATCTGTAGACTAACGCTCTGTCGAGAAGCGAATAATGATTCATTTTCGTTTCGCGGGAGTCGGATAACGTGGGCGGATAGGAAAGTTAACTATAATTCTATTATATTTATCTGTAGACTAACGCTCTTCAGGCTTTTACAACAGATAGGTAATTGCGCAATGACGGTATATACAGTTAGGAAAGAGATAACGATAACGTGTAAGCATATTAATGGCACGACAAGAAAAAATATACTCGAATATAGATACAATATATTAACTATGTAATCACTACAAACCTGTCCGACGTTAGCGTAGTTTCAACAGGACGGGTAACGTGTATACGATTGGCTATTCTAGCTCAGATTTCGCCGGGTTTGGTAGTAATAACCCACAGAACATAATTGGAACAAGTGTATCCAGATAAGAATATTGTAAATAAAATAATATGAATTTGCGGCCCATATACACATGTAATAAAAGGAAAAAGCGTATGGGGATCTTATAGGAGGATGGATAGATGAAACAAATATAATTGAGAGTAAATGTAATATAACGCGAAGAAGCAAGTATATAAATAAGTATATAAATACCAAAAACATAGGAGAACATAGTGTGATAGAAATTCAAAGACGGGAGGAACAATAATGTGAAGTGGAACGGATATAGCAAGAGCATGTAATAATGATAAACGTACAAATACAGACAACTACTTGAGACCGATTCGACAGATACTAGCAATCTTTCAACACACCTCTAAGAACATGGTGTATATAGTTATCAGCGGAGGCGTCCAGTACCTTGGCAATAAATAAGCACTGAATTAAACCGACGCCTTGCCTGCTGCACTGGAGGTTTATTTATTTATTTATTTTATTTATTTTCATTTATTGGTTTTCTTACAGCCATATAATTAATCAATCTTGAAGAAAAAACAATAATTGATGTACAGAGTTTTGGGCCAATTACGCGAAAACACATACATACAATCGATAAAAGAATAAGAAAAACATGTCCAATAGTGGGTTTGTGTGAGTGTGTATTTGTGTGTTTATTTATTTGTTTATTTATTTTGTTTTGGGGAAAAAATTAAAAGCAAAACGATCTTAAAAATCTTCCACTGAGTTTAAAAATTTAATTTAACTTACATTAATAGTTTATTGTATTATAGCGAATAGTACTCTTCCAGTATTATATTGTTCGAGAATATTCACTGTCTAAGTAACATAGTTATTTTGTGGATCAATCTTACTGCCAATAAAAATAATAATAAATGGTTACAAATTATGTTTAAATTCCGCAACGGAGGGACCTAATACGTCCCTGTGCGCGGGGTGCCGCGGGCATAAGACAGGATTCATTGGGTGATCCACGAGAAAGGATCGCCCAAAATTAATTTTAAATTAGGTATAGTACCTTTGGATGATTGTTATATCTAGGTATGCAGTGTGCACGTGGTGAATATATGGAAATTGATCCCATGATATAGCGGCCAAGAAACGTTAAATTTCCGATAAAGACGAGTGAAAATACGAGGGAACGGGACATGATAATGGTAGATAGTGAAGAAACATCAACTATGATTAGGGGAGTACCCGATAGATTGTGGTTACGGTTGATCAAACGACAATATGGACTGAACTTAGAAATTAAATATTAAAAATTAATTATCGCGCTTGCGAAGCGAATTTAAATCGTCCGAAGCCACCGAGTCCGCCCCAAAACAGGCACAGGGGCAGAGACAGGGACCGCAACAGAAGGTGGGGTCAACTGACAGGTCCAAGAGGGGATGTGGTTTTTTTTGCCAAACTGAATCTAAGGAACAAAGATTTTGGTATCAAGGAAAGTAGGATATTGAAAATCCTGGAAACACACGACTTAGGACCTTTGGCTGCTGGGAGGGGTATTAGAGGTAACGCGGAGGGAGAATTGGGCAGTCGGTGTGGACGTCTACGGGGGTGCGAAATCCGCGTCGGTTGTTTTTTTGAGTGATAGTTACCGTCGACTTGTGATAGTGATAGTGTCACAGTGTTTGAAAATTATAGTTTAGCTTCAAGTGAAAGTGGTGCACGGGTAATTATACTCTTCGACATTGTTGATTGCTCGCGATAAAAGAAAAGGGGGGTACGGGTTTGATTTCATTTTATAAAGGGTAATTAATTTGGCATATTAGAACTTCGGAAATTACTGCGTTTTATTAAGTTGATTAGTCCGGCATATATAGAACTGATATTTGCAGATCTCCGGAAACTAGCTGTGCGTTATAAAGATACCTATTTTATGCTAAACACGCGGGAAATTGTTAATAAGTCTTCTAAAAATACCTATCTTATGCTAAACATGCGAGGTCCTGTTAAAAGAGTTTTAACTCAGGGTACGGGTTTGATTTTATTTTATTAAGGTAATTAATTTGGCATATCAGAACTTCGGAAATCACTACGTTCTATAAAGTTAATTATTTTTATCGTCTTACTAGGTTCACAGAATAATACTCGCAGAATTTCAGGAACCGCTAGCGTTCAAATTTAGTTAATTTTTCGTTTTACTAAGCATACAGGAATAGTATTGGCGGATCTCTGGAAACTAGCTGTGCGTTATAAAGATACCTATTTTATGCTAAACACGCGGGAAGTTGTTAAAAGATAAAGGAGTTGTTACTAACAGATTCGATTTTAAATAAGTCTTATAAAAGTACCTATCTTTTGCTAAATACGCGAGGTCTCATTTTAATTTTAACATTTGTAAGGCATATAATATTTCGTTATATGAAATGTTTCGATTAGACCGGGTTTATTTTAGTTATTGAAAGAATATTTAGTTATTTTAATAATCTTTTGTTTATGTTTAATATTAAGAGTCCGTTAAAATTATAGCGAATAAATTCAGGGATTAAAAAAATACGTCATGATTTAGCCTATAATAATCTAGATTTTCATTTCGTCTAAAATTATGGAGATCGGGGTTTATTTACAATTTCACAGATGTATAAATTCCATTATTCTAGAAAATTATATAAAATAATCTCGTGAGAATCGGGGTTTATTTACAATTTCACAGATGTATAAATTCCATTATTCTAGAAAATTATATAAAATAATTTCGTGAGAATCGGGGCTTATTTACAATTTTACAGATGTATAAGATTTCATTATTCCAAAAAATTATATAAAATAATCTCGTGAGGGTCGGGGTTTATTTATGGTTTTACAGATGTACAAGTTTCACTATTTTATATAAAGTATATAAAATTGCTTTCGTTCGGCCCGGGTTATCTTATATTATATAGAAAACATAGATCTCGCGCTATCAAAACATATAAAAACGTTTCATGTGGCCGGGATTATTACGCGCGTTGGGGAAAGTCTATAAGGGTAAAAATATGTTTAATTTGGTTCGGGTTATTTTATATTTTATGAAAGATATTTGCCTCGCGGACTTAAACTATGAAAAAAAAAATGTTTCAATTAGTTCTGGTTATACTTTAGGAGTGATGTAAACTTCGCGGTTGTAATCCTATATAAAAATCACGTTAGTATAATTTGGGTTACTTTGTATTGTACGAAAACGTAAATCTCGCGTATAAAAACGCGTATAAAAAAAAACGTATATCATGTATTCAAACATATAAAAACTTCTAGTACATTGTTTCGATAGACCGGGGTTGTATTATACTTATAAAGATGTTGTAGGGCCTCGTTATATTGAAAATATATAAAAACCGCCTGGGGCCGGGTCTTCTTATTTATAAACTATATAAGATTTCGTTACATTTAGTTATATAAAATGCTTTCGTTCGAGAATTCGCGTTTCATTTTAAGCATATATAAATATAGGGTCCCGTCTTTAAACAATGTTAGTGTTTCGTTTAGAATTCGCGCCTTCATTTAATAAATATGAAACATGTAGATTTCAATTAGAACTATTTTAAAATGTTTCGTTTAGAAACTCGCGTCTTGTATTATAAATGTGAAACTTATAATATTCGTTTTGAGCTAAAACGTATAAACATAGAAACACTACAGTTTTGACCGCTATTTTGTTAACTATGCCTAGGACATTCTTGCGGTGTATTAGACTTGATGGTAAAATTTAAACTCTTACTCTGTTTAAAATATACGTAGTGTCTCCGCCTAGATTGGCTTCACGATATACTTTATGAAAGTTGTAAGTTCCGCTGTCCTAAAATTATATAAAATTACCTTCGTTTAGATCGGGTTATATCATATTCCTCGTGGAACGCGTAAACCTCGTTGTCCTGAAACTAAATAAGTATGTTTCATCTAGACCGGGTTCATTTTACATTTTAGGAAGAATATAAATCCCGCGTCTTTCACTACATAAAATGGTTTCGGTAAGATTGGGGTTGTTTATACTTGTAGAAATTACAAAATCCCGTTATTTTTAAACTATATTAAAATGATCCGGGGAGTATTTGCCGGAGAAATTACAAAATCCCGTTATTTTTAAACTATATTAAAATGATCCGGGGAGTATTTGCCGGAGAGTAGATATCAAATATTCGAGACGATAATAAATTTATATTAAGAATAATATTAAGAATAAAAACTAAACTAAAAGTAATATGTATTGACCTTATCAAGATGTAGACTAGTGGGGTTTTATTATAGAAACAATTAACTGTTCTGTGGCGCCTACTTATCCGCGGTATCCCCGATAAATGATAAAAACAAGTGGACAAGTGGTCGCTTCACGGGTTTGTTAAAACTTATAAATGCATGGAATCCTAGATTCAAAGCTTAATCCCGGTATTTCGGATAAATTTATATTTGTTACATATTCTTATGAATATGTAACATCGGAAAATAACGGGTAAGGGTTTTATGAAAAATATCGGTGCGTATAATCATTAGAGTATAAACATTAGAATTAGAGTTTAGTTTCGGTGACCCGGGTAAGTACGGATGCGTAAGACGGAAATAAGGACTATGTTGCAGTGTTATTAAGATATATGAATACTTACAATTGTCGAGCTAGAGCCTAATTCCGGTATCTCGAGGAATATAAATTTAAAGAAAAGAAAATAATGTCTAGTTTCGGTTTGATTAAAGTATATACACCGTATAGTTGCAGAGGCTGGATACTAAGCCCCAGCTACGGAAACTTATAAACGCGTAATGGCAGGATCAAAGGTTAGGTCGCGATCTATAGTTAATTAGGGGCCTGTGAATCGTATGCGCGTGCAAGGCAAGTGTCCGCAATCCTTAGGTATAAAGTGAGGTACATGAAGTGAAACTACGATGCACTGGACTGGATATAATCGGCGGCAGATGGGTAAGTCATGTCATCCTCTTTCCGTTTGAGATTATAACGATATATAAAGGTGGCGCACGATTAAGAAGAATGGTCTCGGGTTCGACACCCCAGACAGAGACGGAAGAAGCGCCGACAGTGAAAGCTAACCCCTGTACCGTAAACCTTACATATGTTTATCTACAGGTGTTTGCATGTCGAATCCGTACTAACCATAAAAGGGGCGAATTAATTTGCCAAATCAACCCTTCTCTGCATGTGTGTGGACTTCCAGGGATCGCGCGGCCCGTGTGCTCGACGCTGAACTTATTTATTCATTTCTATTTATTTATTTAATTGATTGATTGATTGAATGATTAATTAATTAATTAGGTATTTATCTGTCTATTCATATATTTATTTGTTTGTTTGTTTATTTATTCATTCATTCATTCTTTCATTCATTCATCTATTTATTCATTTATTTATAAGTTATTTATTTATCTACTTGATTATTTAATTGATTGATTGATTAATTGATTAATTATATATTTATTTATTCATTTACTTATTTTGATTGATTGATTTATTAATCAATTAATCATATATTTATTTATTTGTTTATTTATTTATTTTTCATTCATTCATTCATTCATTTATTTATTCATCTATTTATAAATTATTTATTTATCTATTTATTTATTTAATTGATTGATTAGTTAATTAGTTATATATTTATTTATTCATTTATTTGTTTGATTGACTGATTTATTAATTAATTAATAATATATTTATTTTATTTATTTATTTATTCATTTGTTTATTTACTTATTAATTTATTAATTGATTAATTTATTAATTTATTTATTTATTTATCAATTTATTTATTTATCAATTTATTTATTTACGTACTTATACGTCTGTGCATCGTCGGGAGGGGGGGGGGATAGTCAGATCAGCATCGCCACCGTCATCATCACCGAATGCCGTGTCCCAACTATATACCACGCGCCAAAATCGTCAGGAGACGTTTCAATAGTATCATCATCATCATCATCATTAGCGGTGGTTCAGCTATATACCGTCAGGAGGCGTTTCGATAGCATCATCAACATCATCAACATTAGCAGTGTCCCAGTTATATATCGTCAGGAGACGTTCCCATAGTATCATCATCATCACCATCATTAGCAGTGTCCCAGTCATATATAGTCAGGAGGCGTTTCGATAGTATCATCACCATCATCATCATTAGCGGTGTTCCAGTTATATATCGCCAGGAAACGTTTCGATAGTATCATCATCATCATTAGCGGTGTTTCAGCTATATATCGTCAGGAGATGTTTCGATAGCTTCATCATCACCATCATTAGCAGTGTCCCAGTTATATATAGTCAGGAGGCGTTTCGGTAGTATCATCAACATCATTAGCGGTGTTTCAGCCGTACATTGTCAGGAGACGTTACGATAGTATCATCATCATCATCATCACTAGCGGTGGTCCAGCTATATATCGTCAGGAGACGTTTCAATAGTATCATCATCATCATCATCATTAGCGGTGTCCCAGTCATATATAGTCAGGAGGCGTTTCGATAGTATCATCATCATCATTAGCGGTGTTTCAGCTATATATCGTCAGGAGACGTTACGATAGTATCATCATCATCACTAGCGGTGGTTCAGCTATATATCATCAGGAGACGTTCCGATAGTGACAACATCATCTCCGTCAGCGATGGCAGGGTTCCAGTTACACATCAGTCGGAGAAAATTAGGCAGATCCCATCATCATCGATGGCAGGATTCTAGCTGTACACCATTTGGAGAAAATACACCGACATCCCTGGCCAGGGGCTAGGCATATCCCTACTGTCCAGATCCACCTTTCCGTCTACTAATACGAGGGGTCCTGGCCTCGTGAAACCACATGGCAACCAACCACAACCGGGTGGCACAACACCCGTGCGGATGTCTTCCCTCGTCTGGAATGGATTGAACGTATTGATGCATACCAGATTATAATAAGTACTACCTGGGAGGGTGGTTGCAGTCACTGTAGTGTCGCGAATGGCCAATGGGCTGCAGTTGCTCACAGGCGAGGGTTGGGGAGCCTAGGAAACTCCCCCTCCCCACTCGCATATTTTGACTTGACAGGTGGCCCGGGACCATCTTTACAGTAGCTTCAGTATATATACCGTAGTTTAACTTAGTTTAACCTGGAGGAGTTGGAATTCGGGGGGCAAACTGGCTCTGAGCCCGGACGCCAGACACTGACGCGAGGGATGGTGCGGTACTTTGCACAGAAGAGGCCCAACATGAAAAGGCGCATCCAGGCTCAGGTCAACGTATCCGGAACTCGTGTCGGGAGAATGGGATGGGGTCAGTCACCGATGAGCCTTTGGGTATGGAGGAGCCGAATTTAAAGCAAACACATTTTCCGCGTACACATACATTTACACATACCTTCCACAACCCCCTTTATCCATTAGAACCCAACGTACCACTAGAATGAGACATAGGGCCAGATACAGGTGACGGAACTTAGGCCGGCTAGTAAATAAACGTAACAATGTAATTGATATAAAAATAATGCAGAGTAAATATAAAAGATCGTAAGGAATAAGCACAGCGAGATAACGGCGGAAGATAAAATTATTAACCAGCGAGGGCGTCGAAGACGGAATCATCCATAGGGGCGGTTACGAAGGACTTGAGGGCTTTCAGGGGATCTATGTACTCCATATGTGCATGCGCATGTGATAACGGCACGTTACTAACCTTTCCAGTGGAAGGCGGCCGATCCCATACAGGTAGGACCATGGGGGATCGAGCGCAGAGGGCGTGGGAGCAGAGGATCGCGCACTCTGGAAGCGCAGCTACACCAGATGCAGTGGTTTCAGTCCGTAGGAATGATAGGTAAATAATATAGGGCCACGGAACATAGTATGTTTAGCAATTGCACCGTAGGGTTTAATTGACGTGCTAGGTAGTTTTGTTTGCGTTTTCCATGAACATTCACGAACTTCATACCCCAGTATTTAATTTAAGTTTAGCTTGCGTTAGGGTTACCACAAAACCAATTCATCCCCTATAGTTCGAAACAAAAAATTACACAACGTGAACTGGGGAGGTCTTGAATAAAGCGAGGGTGTTTGGAAATACTACGTTAAAAACCGTAGAGCCTTCATCCGACGTAGATAGATAGCTTGTTTGCCTCTAACAAGGCGTAAACTCAGTTAGGAGTAGGATCGAGCTGAAAGGAGACGAAGAGGATCCATCACATGATGTAATTTTAAGATTTTTTTGATCGAGTGTACGCTGCACTTGCATGGTCACTGGCGAACTTCTCTGTTTGACCAATTTTAATTTTCTTCGTCGAGTCGGATTCGGAAACCTACCGACATCTGTTTCCGAAAGCCTTAAAATGTTGAACCTCGGATACATCGTCCTTTAAATTCGTTTCAACACAAGTTACATAAAATGATAAAAATCCTGATAATTTTCCTATTGGACTTCGAAGGTTTTTATTATTTTATTTGACTTGTATTAAAAGGAATAAATTTTTCATATTCGATATAAATTACTGTAATAATAGTCCAACATTTTACAAAAAATAAGTCAGAAATATTGAAAAAAAAATGCAAGCTTTGATGTCGCATATCTCCATAATAATTGATATTAGGTAATGATAGCTTGAACATTTTCGACTCATAATCAAGACAGGAATATTGTTCTGCGAGGTTATTAATGTTTTCGAAATAACCCTGTAAACATATATTTATGTGCCAAACTGCACAGCAGTTTTACAGCTTACTACGGGAACTGTTTAGATTTATGACAGAGAACCTTATCAAAGACATACCCAGCCTCAAGGCGCGGTTAAAATTCAGTGGCGTAATTGAGACCCACGTTAGATAGGAAGGGGTCTACAATACAATACCCAATACACCCATGGTACTTTTTCTAGCATTAGTATGGACTAATACTTTTTTTTAAATTGATTAAACGTAGTTATGCAGAAAGCGACCAACCAACAAAGAGTGTTAAGTATGGATTTGGACAGCTCAATACAATATCTTTAAGGGCTGAAAATATCGAAGCTCCAAGTGCTATTGTTTTTTATAAATTCAATATTTTTCTTACTCGCGTCACGGCCATCGCCGTTAAATTAACCCTTAGACTAAAAGAAAAGTGGTTTGACTGTTTTCTGCGGCTTCAAATTTATAAATTCTTGGCATAAAAATATATGTTAAAAACAACCGTGTGTTATGGACGCATTATGCAGCTTTTTAATTATACTGTTACTAAGAAAATAATTTGGTAGAAAACATCTCAGGGGGTTGAATATTTCTACGCCTGACGATACTTTTTACTTGATGGTTTATCAAATTCATAGAACATAAAACCCACGTATAAAAAAATAAGTACATACATTCTAAATGTGGAGATCTGTAATTGGCCATCTATATTATATTCTTTTTTTTGTGCTGTTGGTCTTCCATGAACATTAAATAAATAAATACTGTTTTTCGTAAATTTTGACGCATTTTGATAGAATCCAACCTGTAAATCGAGTCATATCTTCGTTGACAAAGGTTTTTTCTTTTAATTACATTAAAAACATAAATAAAAACACCTTTACAATGAGCTCTTTGCATAAATATGTAATTAATAATATATGTATTAGTTTTTTGTTAGTTCAAATTTATAGAAGCCATTTTCTCAGATCCAAGTTTTTTGGGTTAGAGGCTTTCTACATTACGAGAAAGGAAAATAAAAGGTTGGAAAAGTAAATATAAATATAAAAAGATCTATGATTTCTTACATTATTGCAAACACCGTGAAAATATAATCAGTGTCAGATTTTACATACCCAAATGCTAAAAAATACTGTGATCAAATCGTGACTGAGGGAGACATATAAGACACTAATTATTAAGTTTTATTTCTGATTTAAATTAGTCGGAGCTCTGTTCACTTTATTTATTTCTATGCATAGCCTATTCATAGTCCACTATATTTACGCAGATAAGAAAATTTCACTTTATTGTCGCTGCTCGCACTGAATCACCCACTTTTCACTTCCTTTGGTCTCGTCTCGTTTGTTCGTTCGGGGCGATCTCGTTGCATATTTGTAAGATTCGATGTTCGTTGTTTCCAGAATAATTTTAAAAAATCTAAATTGTTCGATAATGTGTAGTTCTTGTTGTTTTAGACTCTCATGCAGATACATTAAATTACAGTTCTGCGTTTTTAATTTTTGTATAGACGTGAGTTTATAAAAAATAAAGCTTTTTTATTGTCTTAATACATGTACAGATTTAAATAGCTTAAGGTGAGTAGCGTTAGACCAGGACATTGCGCTTATTATTATTGCACGCACTACTTTCACTCTGGGCAAGGGTTCTGAAGAGGTGACTCTTCTTTAGAAGGTCATTTATACTTTTTTATTTTTTTTTATTTATTTAAGTAATAGGTAAGTCATTAACATCATATTTTGTTTGCGTAAGAAAAATGCACTAATCCGCGATACTGGCTGTTAGTAGTTTTCTTAACAAGGTAAAATAAGAAGGTAACACAAGTTTATATACATAAAGAAAAAGGAATCTGATAAAATATTTATTTTTTTATTTATTGATATTAACGAACATATTCCAATAAAATATAATACATAACATGAACAATATATACATCAGAATAAAAATTATAGCAATTTAAATACAAATGCAAGGACAAAATCACAATAAATCAATAAAATCACTACCAATATAATATATCACTTGAGACCGGTTGTATCAACATGGTTTAAAGAAATTTTTGATTAAAGCATAGATTTTTACGGAAACGGGTTGTTTGATTGGTGGAGAACGCAAAAATCTATGTTTTAAACGAAATATTACCAGAAACCGAGTTGATGCCATCGGCCCTTAATCAGTATCTTATATAAATCAGTATCTTATATAAATACACGGCGTAACAGAGCTAGCCCACAATATTTTACAGGTAGATTCCTGTCTTGATTATGAGTCGAATATGTTCAAAAACACCCTATATTTCTTATTGATTCGTAATTTCATTAATTTTTCTTTTAAGCCGTTCTTAATATCGTCTTTTATATTCTATTTTCGGTGTTTACACTTAACATTTTTTTTTTTTAACTAAATTAAAATAAACTTATGTAATCAACATTTTCCAGAGAGTTCATTCCCGAAAACGTCTTACCCCTGGGGCTGGAGGTCTGGAAGGAGCGCGTGTTCGTGACCTTCCCCCGCTGGAAGCCCGGCGTGCCGTGCACCCTGGCCACGGCACCGCGCGCGCCGCTGCACGCCGTGACGCAGCCGCGCCTCCGGCCCTACCCCGACTGGTCCTGGCACCGGCAGCAAGGTAACCGACAGGCCTCATGACTGACGGCTGACTGAGATCTTCTTTCTGTTTTGTCTTATTTTGTTTCCCCTTATGGGAGTGGTGTACAGTCGTTGCACCCTACCACTGTGCCGCCTCAGTGCAATAAACCTTTCGCCCGTAACAAACATTCAGTAATTTTTATTTTTTTCGATGTGTAACATTTTTCCTCTCGCTTTCCTGCAATCTGTGACAGTGATTTCGTGTAAAAGGACGGAAATGCAACAGGAAACTAGACGCCGGGGAAGCGCGCGCTATTTCATTTGACCAATGAGCGCGCGCGGTGCTAGTTGGCCGTCAGATGTTACCAACCCATTTTCCGAGAGGTAGGTACTGTATTAAATACATGTATACGACACTAAAGAAAACACATTTTTATTGTGAAGTTGCAATTTCAGAACAAAGTTCTGTGAATTTTAAACAAATTTATATTAATCAATTAGAAAAGACATACAGAAAAATCAAATAAACAAAAAAATATTTTAACGTTACCGGGATCGAAACAACGGACTTCCATTTTATATCCGGGGATGACGCGTTATCCAACTTCGCCACGGCCCTGTTCAGTTAGCGAAAACTGTTCGGCCTTATATGTAATCTCTTTTTAATTGATAACAATTTTATTCCATTTTTAAATCAATCCGGATTGGATATTTTTCTAATGACCAAATTCTTAAATATAATAGGATGTAAACTGTTTTATCGACATCGCCAAAAAATTTTAATGAAAGTTCACAGTGCGGCAAAATACAATATTAAAAAAATGCACATACATTTGTGGCGGTCAAAGACGCATGCATATACACGAGTAAGGAGGTACCGAGTACATCAGCACCAACACACAAAGGCCGTCGCTCTCGGTACAACGGTCGAAATCAGAACGCTGAATTCGGGAAAGAACGACAATGGAAGCGAGGGCAACGAACGAGGACAAAGGCGAGAATTGCTAGAGGGCATGAAGAGTGGATAAACTCACATTGTTGACCATGCTAGATATTACACACACGAGCGGCCGAGTAAGACGAAGTCATAATACGCCGAGTCCTTTGTCCGCAACAACTATAAAAACGGTAGGCTCCAGCGCAGACTATCTCACTTCCCCAGTGAACGGCTCGTATAGCGGAAGCTCTTGCCGTCATACCTTCGAACGTCACGCTATCAATTGTAATCTTTGTACACTACTGTATTCTTTATAACTTGTGTTTTATAATCAAATAAATT
Source organism: Agrypnia vestita (assembly GCA_016648135.1). Classification (NCBI taxonomy): domain Eukaryota; kingdom Metazoa; phylum Arthropoda; class Insecta; order Trichoptera; family Phryganeidae; genus Agrypnia; species Agrypnia vestita. The sequence goes on from JADDOH010002249.1 coordinate 139,931, forward strand.
CTGTCAACCCATCGTGACTTTACATCATCAATCGCGCTTCAACATATCCTAAACCGGAGGGCTCATCCACCTCCACATTGGTGACCCCCGACGTGAGTCGGGATCCACACATTTTTTTTACATGTATTTAACTTCTTTAGTAACTTCTTTAGTAGAAGTTTCGAGCGGTCTTTAGACTAGTAACACAGAAGAAAGAACTGACAGTTCTGATGCATTGAGCATAGGTGGCGCTGTTCTATGACGAAATATTATATCATTGATTACAATGCGTAACTCTAAAAATCTCTCAATCATATAATAAGTGCTGTTACATCTCATTGAAACTTCTTGAATTGACTTTATTTCTTTTTCTGTGGCTTTTCTTAATTCATTGCTTGCTGTATTACTTTGCTTGAACCATGTTAAAATGGCCTTGACCTTAGTTATTAAATTTTGTAATTCTGGACAGCGCTGTATCGCATTTAGCGCAACTAAATTTAAAGTGTGCGCAAAACACGGTATGTGTTTTTTACCAAAGGCCAGGTCGACCGCCTTAATCATAGATACTTAGTTATCCGTTACTACAGCGGAAACTTTATCAACGTCAATGTCCCATTCAGAACAAGAATTCAGAAGTATCTCAGCAATATGATCCGAAGTGTTTCGGTCAAATGACTGATATACTCCATGAATAATAGAAAAAAATTCCGTATATATACCAAAGTGACCTGTAATTCCAAGAAAACTTTGCATACTCATTGTTTCTGTCCACATATCGGTTGTAAGTGTTATATTTTCTACACTTTTTAATTTATTTTTAAACCAGCTGATAATGCATCATATTTGTCATCAACCCAGCGAGTCAATGTTGTCTTACTTGGAAGCTTGTAATGCGGTGCAGTTACCTTCATAAGATTACGAAATCTGTCATTTTCTACAATCGTGAAAGGTTGATTATCTTTACAAATCATGTAGATGAGGGCATTATTGACTTTCAAAGTTTTATCGCCACTTTTCGAATAAACAGATATATTTTCGAATCTTTCATGAATCGACTTTTGCCGTTTTAATGGAGGAGGTACAGGATTACCGACATGGATTTATTTTGACGCAGCTGTACTTGTTGATGGCAGTGGTTCAGGGCTGGGAACAGCAGGTTCAGAGCCTGCTTTATTTATTTTTGTAATTGTTTCACTGTGGATATTTAGTAAGTTGACATTGCTCAACACTTGCGAATTTTCTTTATCCATATCCAAAAAGGCAGCCATGCGAATATTTTTTAAGTGACTAAGCAGGTTTGATGTATTACCACATGATTTAATAGTTTTTTGGCAAATTTTACATTTTACAAGTTTTTCATATCCCTCAATTTTCGTAAAAAACTTCCATAACTGACTTTTCTTTGGAGGCGCCATCTTGTGATTAACTAAAAAAAGAACAAATAAATTAATGTTTATTTTTTTAAATAATTTCATTTTGTGTCTGTAGTGTCACATCACTATTGAGTTAATTTGTTTACAAGTTATAAAAAATAATAAGATAAAATAAATACACTAAAGAAATGATTTGATGCAATACACGTAAGTAGTGCTACATAACATATCGAATAACTACTTAATTATAATGATAGGGGACGATGGAGTGATTGCGGACGCGGTGTAAATACGGACTAGCAGATATCTACTCAATCCCTTATTTCCGCGTCCGGCCGCCACGATCACGTGTTATTTTCCGCCATCTTTAGTGTCGAGCAAACATTCACAAAAGAAAGCTGCGCACAATTTTCAAGATAAATAAAATCAAACATTTTTCTGAATTTTCATCAAATTTTCAGTGTTTACTATTTTGAGTGCTATGTCTATGAAGTAAGTGACAATAAAAAGTGATATTTTCTACCGATTACCTCGTTAATGCAAAATAAATTACACAATAGCTTTCGATGATAAATTTTGTTAACCAACAAATAATTGTCGTTGTTATTTTTTAAACTCGTTGGGATAATTGCGGACAAGCTCTTTGGGGTAAATACGGACGTCCGCAATTACCCCTGACTCGATTATTTGTCAAAACAAAAACCAATTTATTGCACATTTTCGAATGTCTCGAAAGCATATTAGAAAAAAAACGAGCATACATCATCGAAACCTTACAAAGAGCTGTACAAGAAATAGAGGAAAAAAATAAAACTTTTCGTCAGGCGGAAGAAAAGTACGGCATTTCCAGGGCTACACTTCTTAACCAAGTGAAAAAGGGCTGTATTACTACTATTCAAATGTGTGGTAAAAAGTCAGTTTTTAATGAATCTCGAGAAAACGAACTGGTCGAGTTCATTTTAAAATCGTGTAAAGCCTTCTTTGGGGTAACAATACCTACTCTAAGTAAAATAGCTTTCGATTTTGCTACAGCTAATAACATAAAACATAATTTAAATAAAGGTACAGGAGTGGCAGGAATGGATTGGTATTATAATTTTATGGCTAGACACCCTAATATATCACTTCGAAGGCCAGAAACTACTTCATTAAATAGGATCATAGTATTTAATCCTGAAGAAATAGATATATTTTTGAAAATTTGAAAACACTTCTAATCAAATACCAATTTAAATCAGATTCAATCAAAAATGTATATGAATCTGGGATTAGTACTGTACAACAGAATTCCAGGATTCTTGCACCAAAGGGATTAAAACAAGTTGGTAAATTTACCAGCGCAAAGGGCGGTTCCTTAACTACAGTTGTAAATTGTTTGAATGCTGGAGGCACTTATATTCCACCATTTTTCACATTCAAAAGAGAATGAATAACCTTTTCATAATGCATATACCGCTTTGCGAAAACTTATATTTAAACACATATATATATATATATATATATATTATATATAATATATTAGGGATGGGCGTTGAATGGACGGACTAGTTGAAATCAACCGTTGACGTTGCATCGACGCGTCGACAGTTTACGTTTATCGCATGGACTAGTTGAATTCGTAGACGGTGGACGGCGGACGCCGTGGACGGTGGACGATTCAAGATTCAACGTAATGCAAAGCAACGAGCGAGACCAAGACAAAACGTCTCCGTTTATTTCTCTGTCATCTCTCGCTGTCGACTTGTAGACGCCATAGACGGCTCGACGGGTAATTTAATTTCAACTCTAAAGTACATGATCATAGGGTGCAGATCTGTGTACACAAACTGTGATAGAGATTTGAAATTTGAATGCATGCGTAGGGAGAGATAGGCTTAATAAGCTATTATCTATTATTTTTTTACTTGATTTTTTGTGATGTCACGTGCGACGATTCGGTGAATTCCCAATTTTACGCTGTATAAAATAAAACAATTCTGTTTAATTATTTTATTTTTTATTGAACTATTATTAATTAACAGGCCGGCTAGATATTTTTCTAAAATCAATATTTTATTCGATCGATCTCAACTTCTTATATCTACCTGAAAAGGGATGGTAAAATTTAATTATTGTGTTATTTCGTTACTTTTCAACTTTAGCATATAAATGATAAACAAACTTGTAGGGAATAAAATTTTCTATACCTAACTATGGTCCTTATTCAGGAGTCCAACATTAATTGTTGTATATGTAATATAATCTTGAATTTAGGTTTAATTAATTTTTATTAAAAATTCCCTATTTTCAACTTTATAATCTATTATAATTTTGTTTACACCACTTTTTATTGTTTTTTTACATGTTTCGGGAACAATGTTCCTTTTCTCAGATTGAGCCTTAAACTAAAGTTGACAAATAATACAGATATATTTATTTATTAATAATGTCACCACAAAGTGAAAGCCTGACTTTGAAAGATGTATTCTTCAATAAATTTCTAGATAACATCTCAAATGTAAAGTATTTTTAAATTATGTATTTATTTATAAATTTATAGATAATAAATAAATGTAAAGGTTTTTATCATTTTATTTAACTTGTATTGAAACGAATGAATTTTTCGTAATCGATTTGAGTTAGTGTAGTGATAGTCCAACGTTTTACAAAAAATAATACTCATAATCAAGGCAGGAATATAGTCCTGCGAGGTTATTAATGTTTTCCAAATAACCCTGTACACATGTAATGATGTGTACCTAATATATTTTTTTATACACACATTACTGCTTTGTACTTTATATTTTTAATTTTTATACTCATATTTTAATGCTTATACCCGATACTTTCACTGCTTATATATGTAGTTTATATTTATATTTTACTGCTTACACCTGATATTGTTGTGTATACCTACTTCTTTCTTTATTATATATAGAAAGAAGTATATAAAACAATATGTAAAAGCCTATAATGTGCGTAAACAAATAAATAATAAAATATTTATTTTTATATATAAGCACAAGTAGCGGTTTTACTTTCCCCGAAAGTATATTCCTTCGAACTTCTGTAAATTTTAAAAATTAACGTAATAAAAATAGCCAAGGGTTGAGCCGTCGAGCAGCCTCGCGTTGAACCGTAGACAGTTGACCATCGTCCCGATGTTTAGATAGAACGTCCGCGACGTCAGCGTAACGAAGTTGACGCGTCAACTAGTTGACGAATTCAACTAGTTGATCGTCTCGTCGATGGATGGACGTGGACGGTCTCGTTTCGTCGACGGTAAATACGTCGACGACCCATCCCTAATATATATACATATGTGTGTGTGTGTGTACTTTTACATGCCGGTTCCTAAAGAATAAGTATTTACTTATTTACAGGAGAAACCCATGATACAGTAATAATGACTTTTATCAAAATATATTTAAACATTTTGACATTTCCCCTGCCGGTGATTAAATGTACTATTTTAAATCCTGGAGATTGGGCGGAACATGAAATGATTCGCGTCTTTGCTAAGTCCTATATGTACTGTGTTTTTGACGGGTAATGCAGGTTCGGTGATAGCAACATCACTATCTTTGCCGCCTTCGGGTTTGCTGACTTGGGGTTCAAGCCCCATCTCCGGCTGTGTAATTTCGTTTTTTAGCCGTGAATTCGAACGAAATTACGGACCTTACGCGAGGTTACTAGGGCATATAGATAGACGGACGGAAGGACGGACAACGAAATTATTATGTTTGATGATGATACTACATATTTAACTATGCTAGGACGTTATTGTAATTACAAAAGATCTATCTCTTAATATACGCGTTTTCTGTAATTTAACGCTTTTGTAAATACGTTCAGAATAACCAATTTCACGACACCGATAGGTATGGTATATCAACGATACCAGCTCCATCTGTTAACTTTCATAGAAATGTTTTCAACAGTATTGACGCTCTGCGCTTAAGCCAAGAAACCGTCCAACGAATATTTATTCCAAAAATCGTGGTAAAAATTTCCCACACACGCGTGTTATATCTCCACTACCGTTATAATATTTTGGAATTTATTCAAACTAGAATATTAATACAAATACTTTTGTTTAGGTTAGCCATTCCGGTCAATGAACTCATTGTTTATGTTAGTCCCTCGATTGGAGGATTCCATATGAAAGAGATGAATCTCTACCCTTTAACCTGTTCAGCCCTTTAGGTCATTGAACTCATTAAATTGTTTATGTTAACATCATAAAAATCCCTTCGAAACAAAGAATGTTTACATTAATTTGAGAACAAAGGAAATAGGGTATAAATAATACGAAGGGGTCTAAGATTCATCACTGTGTTTCTGATTTTTGCTCTGTAAAGTTCTTCACAAATAAATTTATTAATTCTCCTGTAGTGTTTAACTGGTGCAAAATCCTTTAAATACTGATACATCCTGTGTGGGAAATTTAATTGGCGCAGCCGGTAGGATCCTCGAAGAAAGCTTGGATAAAACTCTCGAAGCTCTTCTAAAGTATCAACTTTTAATCGAGGATTCGAGCCCAGAAGACTTTTGGACATCGGAACCAGTCATCCACGGGGCGTATGATGAGGACCAGACCAGGCAGACGATTGGCTGATCGGAGGACTACTGTGAGTACGCTTAATTTCGCTTCGCTTTACGCCTCCTTTCAATTTCATTGTCTCCCTATTCCATCTTCTTTGTGACGTTCCCAGCTTTATCGCAAAGCAACCACTGTATCGCACAGTATCGTTGTATCGCACAACGTAATTTTAATTTTAAAATAAATTATTATATTTTAAACAAAAATATATAAATTGAAGAAATAAAAAGAAGAATTTAAAGAATTTATTTAAAAATATAAATTGATAATTATTAAAAAGGAAAATAATAATAATAAAAATAATGACAAAATAATGATGATCAGAAGAAAGTAAAATATATTAATGAAGAAAGTGTTTTATAAACGAAATAAATAAATGGAGAAGCAAGTTGAAAAAATTAAAAATATAATGGAAGCGAACATCTTAAAACTAAATATATATAAATTAAAAATTAAGTGACAAATACTTAATTGAAAAGCATTTGAGAGTAAAATATAATTAAAAAAAAAAAAAATTAAATTAAATCAAGTGACGATGATAGAATTGTTAAAACATTTGGTGATTATATAAATAAATAAATATGTCCTTTAAAAATATATTGAAGATAATAAAATATGAATTAACATAATAGTACTGATCTGTCACAACAAAATAAAATATTGAAGGAAATTAAAAATTAAATAAAATTATAATAATTACACATCAAGAATATAAACACTATAAATCAATATGGCTACGATAAATGATGTCTTACAAAACGTGATAAACCTAATACCAACATTCAATGAACAATCTGAAAACTTATTAAGATTTTTTAGTTCTTGCGAATATTTACTTAAATTGTACGCAGATAATGTCGACCACGAGAATCCTGTAAACGAATACCTTCATAGAATTATTATAAGCAAAATAGAAGGAAGAGCCTTGCAGTTAGTGCAAAATCGAGAGGATATTAAAAATTGGGCCGATGTAAAAACAGTACTGATAAAAAATTTTGGCGAGCACCGAAGCGAAGACACCCTTATTCGAAACTTAATATACCTTAAACCCAATAGAGGTGAATCTTTCTATGAATTCGGAAAAAATATTCAGGATGCAAGGTGCGATCTTTTTACAAAATTGCAGTTCTTAGATATATCCACGGAAGAAAAAAATGTTAAAATAAAATTTTACGACAAGATGGCACTGCAAACCTTTTTAAGAAATCTAACGGGACAGATTAGTATGGCCGTAAGATTGAGAGACCCTCCAACTCTAGAGAAGGCTATGACTCTGGTATTAGCGGAAGAACATTTTATATATACGCAAAATAATTACAACAGCTTCACACATGTATATCAAGTAAGCACTGAAACCACAACTTCATATTCGCCGTATAAGCAGAACGAAAATCCGGAGTGGACCGTAGCAGACTTATTCCATCAAGAAGAGTCGTTCCCAGAAGAAATAGTAGAAGACGACTGCGAAGAAGACCAAGAGCACTTGAGAACAATTGAATACTACGAGCCCGCGAGAATACTAAAAACAGACTTCCGTACTGAACCAATGACCGAGCCAACAGCGGAAGAAATTGTTTATTGCCATGCAACGGAAAAAGAAGACGGAAATTTTATTGACGAAATATATGTTGATAATGGATTTGAAATGTTTTACGCAGCAGAAAACGACGAAGATTTTAAAATTCTTGCCACCCACAAGAAAAGGAAAAGCCAGCGTTGGCCGAGCCTTTATCTTTCTATACATCAGATTCCATAGAAGTAAACGACACGGATATTCAGTTCCTGAAAAACGACGTATCAGAGGACTACATTCAAGAAAAAAATCCACAGAATCCTGTATTCGACAACAAAGAGCAGCGAAAAATTTTAAAATCGTATTCTGAGAATAAAGAGATTTTCCACTCTAAAAAGCTACCCCCAAACAATATAAACAAACTAAAGCCAAAGATAAAATCCAAAAATAAATCCAAAAATAAAAGTAAAATAAAATTCAATTTAGAATCGTCAAATAATACACCAGTATTTGCCGAAGCAGATATAAAACCCAATATCACGGCGGGAGAAGAAATTGCTAAACAATTAAAATTACCTGAACAAAAAAAATTAAAAGGAATTTTTAAAAATAATATTAAAAAAGCAATGAAAACCGCTGTAATACCTTATAATACTACTGCAGACTTTATGCCCGTAAATCGAGTATTTGAACACATAATTAATCGACACCTATTCAACGCTTTTTGCAATAAAAAATATCTAGTAGACCAAACGAACGAAATAATACGTGTATGTGATCATGCTCGCGAAAAAGCGGTAAACAAAAAAATAAAGGTCCCCAGACTGAAGAAACCACCAGATAAACCAATTGAAATATTCACAGCGTGACAAACTGTTGAAAAATATACAAAAAAATTAAGTAAAAACTAATATCAAAATAATATTTTTGCAGTTAGAAATTAACAGGAAAAATATTAAACTCCTCTGAAAGTTCGAGACTTATATGTAAGTTAAAATAAAAAAATAAAAACTAATCGATAACACATTACTCTAATATGTAAGTTTAAAAAATGAATAATAATAATAATAAATAAATAAACAAGTTAGTGATATTTTCAATTGAAATAAGCAAAAGATGTATCTCATAAATTTTAATAGCGGTATCCCTTTCCCATTTATGAAAGCAATTTTTCCAAACCTTGATTCCTCAACAAAAATTCCTCCACCCTCAGCGAGCGAAATAATGCGTACATGGAGCGGAAGGCGGAAAATTGCACATGATGACTTATACTGCAGCGGAAAAATAATAATTCAAATTAATAACAATAGACAATACTACCCAAGATTCAGATGACATCATCCAGACAAGGAAGACGACACCTCATCAAGGATTCTACAAAATGCGGCTTCAGGCGATACAACCCTATTTAGGTGCAGATGGAGCTACCCCAACAAGAAAACAATTTATAGTGAAAATAATTGAATTTGAACAGTGAATTGAAATATTTAAGTGCATTATGAAGACAATTTTTACGAACATTATGCGTACCTAATTTTATGTTTTAAATGTATTCATTATGATGAACTTTTTATCTTGTTATATTATTAAGGTTTTATTACAAAAAAAAAAAAAAAAATTTAGTGTTCTACTACTATTAGGATGAATTCTATCGAAAAATCAGATAATCCAACCTGCTAATTTTTCATCTTATGAGGGGACGTGTTATATCCCCACTACCGTTATAATATTTTGGAACTTATTCAAACTAGAATATTAATACAAATACTTTTGGTTTAGGTTAGCCATTCCGGTCAACGAACTCATTGTTTATGTTGGTCCCTCGGTTGGAGGATTCCATATGAAGACAGAGAGATCAATCTTTGCCCTTTGACCTGTTCAGCCCTTTAGGTCATTGAACTCATTGAATTGTTTATGTTAACATTATAAAGATCCCTTCGAAACAAAGAATGTTTATATTAATTTGAGAACAAAGGAAATAGGGTATAAATAGTACGAAGGGGTCTAAGATGCATCACTGTGTTTCTGATTTTTGCTCTGTAAAGTTCTTCACAAATAAATTTATTAATTCTCCTGTAGTGTTTAACTGGTGCAAAATCCTTTAAATACTGATACATCCTGTGCGGGAAATTTAATTTGGTAAAAATTTCCCACACACGCGAATTAAATTTCCCGAACAGATGTATCAGTATTTAAGAGGGTTTTATTCAGTTCAACACTTCTACAGGAGAATTAATACATTTATTTGAGAAGAACTTTACAGCGCAAAAATCAGAAACACAGTGATGAGGCTTCCGCCCGTTCTTACTACTTATACTACCTTAGATCCTTTGTTTCTAAAATCATACAAACATTTTTTGTGTCGAAGGGACTAGAGTTAATGTAAACAGATTTGCGAGTTCATTTCCCTGAAGGGATGAACAGACTAAGGGGCAATAAATCGTCACCTTATCTTCAGCTCAAGTGCTTCAACCTTGGGACAAAGTAACCGTATTCGCGTTTCTCTACCTGACTGGTTAGGCTGAACGCGATAGATATTTATAATCGAAATAATTTAATTTGGAATGCCAAATATTATAGTGGTAGCAGTGATATAACACGCGTATCGGCATTTAGTGAGGTTTTTCTTTATTTAAATACTTTTACAAAATAATTAATACATTTATTTAGAAAAAAACTTGACAGAACACTTTCCGCCCTCTCTAGTTATTTAGATATATTCTAAATTAATATAAAAATTTTTTTTGGTTTCGAAGGGACTGTTATTTTGTTATGGCTGAAGGACTGAACAGGCCAAAGGGTAAATTTTCATCTACCTATGGACTACTTCAACCTTGGGACTAAATGAAAACTATATGTTCATCAACCTAAATGGAACCTAAATGTAAACACAATGGGTATTTGCATCTAAATAATCTAAATTGAAAGACTAAATATCAAAATGATAGCGGAGATATAAGACGTGCGAAAAATGACATATAAAAATCATTTTTCATTTTCAGAGATGTCTATTTATTTGGGAATCTTTTTTGAGATTATATTCTTAAAAATCTGCCCAATTTTTGACATTTAATGATATTATGTACATTTAATCTTCAGGCGACTGTTCCGGCCTGACGTCCGTCTTACGTATCAGCGGCGATAGCTGTGGTCGCCTGTGGGTGCTGGACTCGGGGCTGGTCGAGGCCCTGACCATCCCTCGCCAGGTCTGCCCTCCCCAGGTCATGGCCCTCGACCTCGACACCGATCGCATCATAGGTCGCTGGCCCATCCCCAAAAAGTACGTCCTCCAGAACTCTCTCTTCACCAACATCGTGACCGACATCAGGGACAACAAGTGCGAAGATGTCCACGTCTTCTTCACCGACACCTGGAGGTTCGGCATCCTCGCCTTCAGACTGCGCGACGAGAAGTTCTGGAAATTCTCCAGTCAATTTTTCTATCCGAATCCTTTGGCCAGTGATTATAACCTGCACGGGTTAAACTTCCAGTGGACCGACGGTGTCTTCGGCATATCTATAACGCCACTAAACAAATATGGGGATAAAACATTGTTCTTCCATCCGATGTCCAGTTACCGTGAGTTCCAAATGCCGGTGTCTATTCTCAGAAATGAAACAGCTGTTAAGGATACCAACTTGCTGGTCAGGTCCATTCGCCTGGCTGGGGAGAGTAGGGGCTACAATGGCCACAGTTCCGCATCTGCCATCGACAGCAACGGTGTCATGTTCTACAACTTAGTTACCAGAGATTCCTTAGGATGCTGGGATACAAGAAAACCATATAAAAAGGCGACTCAATGTGTCGTAGCGAGAAACGAAGAAAAGTTAATATTTCCGAGCGACTTAAAGATTGACCACGAAGAAAAACAGAGCGTGTGGGTTTTGAGCAACAAGATGCCTTTCTTCCTGTACCGAACCTTGGACCCGAAGGACATCAACTTCAGAATCATGAGGGAGTACGTGGAAGAAGCGGTGGCTGGTACGATATGCGACCCCAGACAGCCATATACGGGGACTTATGAAATAGAACCAGAGTGTTACTAACAGTACGCTTGCCATTGCATCTAGTGAGGTAATATAAGATAGTTTCATACATTTTACCAATCATTGCTTTTTCGTATTAGTCAAAATGAAAAGTGTTTTGTTCACGGTGATCTAAGTCACAATGCGGCCCTGCATCCAGATTATTTGTTTATTATTTATAAGTAACTACCTAATTAAGTAGTACTCTGAAAAGCATTTCTTTCAAATGCTGTTAATTTTAATTATTTGTTGATTTAGTAACAATAAAATAATTATATTTTTAACATTTGAAAAAGAGTAGAGAATACTTAAATATCGTTTTTATTTTGTAATTCGCCATTTTTTTACTAATTTAAAGTTTCAAAAATGATTCTCTGATTTTTCACATTCAATGGTTTATAACTTTGTACGATTCCTATTTCTTATATTTAAATTTTTCGTATCTAAGTTTAATCTATGCATTTTATAATCTCATTAATTATGAAAATAAATATATTTGTATAATTTTTTAAAACACGTTTATTATTTTATTTATCCCAATTTTAAACTAAAATGATGATTTGCCCATTAATGTTAAATTTATAAAAAAAACTCAGCAAGAATAAATTCAATTTATAAAATATACTTATTTTATATTCATTTTCAAAATGAAACCTTTTTACTTTTTTGATGTATGAAATTTGCTTTCTCAAATGGAATCAAGAAAATATGTTAGAGATTTTCGAAAATATAGTCTTGCTCAAGGTTTACAACCCAATACAAGATATCCTAACTGAAGAGGGAAGGATAATTTTTTTAACAAAATAAAAACCCACTAATTGCTAGACCGGCTTGAAAGTAGGTTTCTTTGTCAACAAGGTAAACTAACGATGTAACATAAGTTTGTTTACATAAAGAAAAAGGAAACAGATAACTTACATCATCATAATAAATTAACAAACGCATTACCAAGATACATTTAGGTACATACCTCTCTTAATCAATATAAATCATTTTATTGATAAACAATTCCATTAATTTTTCTTTAAGGCCTTTCTTGATATTTTCTTTTATAAAAATTCGTGGAAATTTATTAAATATTTTTGGTATTGCATAGTTTAATGTCCTTCGACCATATTTATTATTAACCTTCGGTATGAGCAGCCCTTCGTATGTCGTAAATCTAGTATCTTGTATACCTATGTATAAACTTATTATCTTCAAGATACCTTGTTATTTATTTATACTATAAGATATCATTAATAGGCATAGATCTTTGCTTCTTAAAAAATTTAAATACATCTTTAGTTGTTTAATTTTTTTGCACCATAAATGTTACACCAGCTGGTTACTGATTACTGATTCTTAAATATTATCAATTCCGCTTAAGATTAATACGTATAGAATTTTCATGATCTGTATCGGAACATAATATTTAATTTTATCTGTTCTCAATCTCCTACATATCATGTTTATCTGGGTATCCCATTTTAAGAAGATATCAATAGTAATGCCAAGATATATGATACATATTCATTTACCATTTCAATATTCTCACAATTACCTACACGCTGCACCAATTCCGCAAACAATCAAAACGATGAGAAATAATTTTAAATTTATAAGTAACAGTAGTTATATGAGGTGACTTCAGTGGCGTGCAGCGCATACAAGCAAAAAAGCTGTGCATCAGTAAAGGTTCTTGGAAACAAATATTAATTAAATAATCCTTATCTTGAGAAAAAGTTGATTTAAAATTCTAACCGTAATTCGTCCTACGGCTAGAAGTTTAATTTCTGATGTTTCTGTTTAACGTGACGTATCTGTTTTTCTCCGATTTAAAATTCTAGCCGTGGGAAATCACAAGAGCAATACCTACCATCGCCGTACACATAGATAAATAGATTTACCACAAATACGCCAAAGTTATATAATTTCCACTACAATTAATTTTCTTTAATTTTTTTAATTGAAGTCAGCTTCACTTCCATGTATCAGTGTAGGTATCAGAATTCCATTGCGGACCTCCAATCTTACCTCGGTTAATATGTTCCTAATATAAATTTTTGCATTCAAAGTATGTGAAAGATCCTCTTCTTCGCCTTTCAGCTCGATCCTACTCCTAACTGAGTTTACGCCTTGTTAGAGGCAAACAAGCTATCTATCTACGTCGGGTGAAGGCTCTACGGTTTTTAACGTAGTATTTCCAAACACCCTCGCTTTATTCAAGACCTCCCCAGTTCACGTTGTGTAATTTTTTGTTTCGAACTATAGGGGATGAATTGGTTTTGTGGTAACCCTAACGCAAGCTTTACTTAAATTAAATACTGGGGTATGAAGTTCGTGAATGTTCATGAAAAACGCAAAAAAAACTACCTAGCACGTCAATTAACCCCTACGGTGCAATTGCTAAACATACTATGTTCCGTGGCCCTATATTATTTACCTATCATTCCTACGGACTGAAACTACTGCATCTGGTGTAGCTGCGCTTCCAGAGTGCGCGATCCTCTGCTCCCGTGCCCTTTCCGCTTGATCCCCCATGGTCCTACCTGTATGGGATCGGCCGCCTGCTGGCCACTCCACTGGAAGGTTAGTAACGTGCCGTTATCACATGCGCATGCACATATGGAGTACATAGATCCCCTGAAAGCCCTCAAATCCTTCGCAACCGCCCCTATGGATGATTCCGTCTTCGACGCCCTCGCTGGTTAATAATTTTATCTTCCGCCGTTATCTCGCTGTGCTTATTCCTTACGATCTTTTATATTTACTCTGCATTATTTTTATATCAATTACATTGTTACGTTTATTTACTAGCCGGCCTAAGTTCCGTCACCTGTATCTGGCCCTATGTCTCATTCTAGTGGTACGTTGGGTTCTAATGGATAAAGGGGGTTGTGGAAGGTATGTGTACGCGGAAAATGTGTTTGCTTTAAATTCGGCCCCTCCATACCCAAAGGCTCATCGGTGACTGATCCCATCTTCCTTCTCCCGACACGAGTTCCGGATACGTTGACCTGAGCCTGGATGCGCCTTTTCATGTTGGGCCTCTTCTGTGCAAAGTACCGCACCATCCCTCGCGTCAGTGTCTGGCGTCCGGGCTCAGAGCCAGTTTGCCCCCCGAATTCCAACTCCTCCAGGTTAAACTAAGTTAAACTACGGTATATATACTGAAGCTACTGTAAAGATGGTCCCGGGCCACCTGTCAAGTCAAAATATGCGAGTGGGGAGGGGGAGTTTCCTAGGCTCCCCAACCCTCGCCTATGAGCAACTACAGCCCATTGGCCATTCGCGACACTACAGTGACTGCAACCACCCTCCCAGGTAGTACTTATTATAATCTGGTATGCATCAATACGTTCAATCCATTCCAGACGAGGGGAGACATCCGCACGGGTGTTTTGCCACCCGTGAAGAGCCCCCTCATACACTACGTACGAATAGATACATACTAATAAAATATAATATACATACATATACAATACATAAATAAATACTTGTAATGGTTGGTTGTCATGTGGTTTCACGAGGCCAGGACCCCTCGTATTAGTAGACGGAAAGGTGGATCTGGACAGTAGGGATATGCTTAGCCCCTGGCCAGGGATGTTGGTGTATTTTCTCCAAATGGTGTACAGCTAGAATCCTGCCATCGATGATGATGGGATGTGCCTAATTTTCTCCGACTGATGTGTAACTGGAACCCTGCCATCGCTGATGGAGATGATGTTGTCACTATCGAAACGTCTCCTGATGATATATAGCTGAATCACCGCTAGTGGTGATGATGATGATGATGATACTATCGTAACGTCTCCTGACGATATATGACTGGGACACCGCTAATGATGATGATACTATTGAAACGTCTCCTGACGATAGATAACTGGGACACTGCTAATGATGATGATGTTGATGATACTATCGAAACGCCTCCTGACGATATATAGCTGAACCACCGCTAGTGATGATGATGATGATGATGATACTATCGTAACGTCTCCTGACTATATATAGCCGAAACACCGCTAATGATGGTGATGATGATGATGATACTATCGTAACGTTTCCTGACGATATACAACTGGGACACCGCTAATGATGACGTTGATGATGCTATCGAAACGCCTCCTGACGATATATAGCTGAACCACCGCTAGTGATGATGATGATGATGATGATACTATCGTAACGTCTCCTGACTATATATAGCCGAAACACCGCTAATGATGGTGATGATACTATCGTAACGACTCCTGACGATATATAGCTGAAACACCGCTAATGATGATGATGATGATGATGATGCTATCGAAACGCCCGCTGACTATATATAACTGGGACTCTGCTAGTGATGATGATGATGATGATACTATTGAAACACCTCCTGACTATATGTAACTGGGACACTGCTAACGATGATGTTGATGAAGATACTATCGCAACGCCTCCTGACTATATACAACTGGGACGCTGCTAATGATGGTGATGATGATGATGCTATTGAAACGTCTCCTGACAATATATAACTGGGACACTGCTAATGATGATGATGTTGATGATACTATCGAAACGCCTCCTGACTATATATGACTGGAACACCGCTAATGAAGATGATGATGATAATACTATTGAAACACCTCCTGACGATATGTGACTGGAACACCGCTAATGGAGATGATGATGATGATACTATTGAAACGTCTCCTGACGATATACAACTGGGACACTGCTAATGATGGTGATGATACTATCGCAACGCCTCCTGACTATATATGACCGGAACACCGCTAATGAAGATGATGATGATGGTACTATTGAAACGTCTCCTGACAATATATGACTGGGACACTGCTGGTGATGGTGATGATGATGATGCTATCGAAGCGCCGCCTGACTATATATAACTGGGACGCGGCATATGAATAGACAAATAAATACCTAATTAATTAATGAATCATCAATTAAATAAATAAATAGAGATGAATAATTAAGTTCGGCGTCGAGCACACGGGCCGATGATGATGCTATCGAAACGCCGCCTGACTATATATAACTGGGACGCGGCATATGAATAGACAAATAAATACCTAATTAATTAATGGATCATCAATTAAATAAATAAATAGAAATTAATAGTTAAGTTCGGCGTCGAGCACACGGGCCGATGATGATGCTATCGAAACGCCGCCTGACTATACATAACTGGGACGCGGCATATGAGTAGACAAATAAATACCTAATTAATTAATGAATCATCAATTAAATAAATAAATAGAAATGAATAATTAAATTCGGCGTCGAGCACACGGGCCGCGCGATCCCTGGAAGTTCACACACATGCAGAGAAGGGTTATTTGGCAAATTAATTCGCCCCTATTATGGTCAGTACGGATTCAACATGCAAACAACACCTGTGGATAAAAGTATATTTAAAGTTTACGGTACAGGGGTTAGCTTTCACTGTCGGCGCTTCTTCCGTCTCTGTCTGGGGTGTCGAACCCGAGACCATTCTTCTTAATCGTGCGCCACTTTTATATATCGTTATAATCTCAAAACGGAAAGAGGATGACATGACTTACCCATCTGCCGCCGATTATATCCATTCCAGTGCATCGTAGTTTCACTTTATGTACCTCACTTTATACCTAAGGATTGCGAACACTTGCCTTGCACGCGCATACGATTCACAGGCCCCTAATTAACTATAGTTCGCGACCTAACCTTTGATCCTGCCATCACGCGTTTTTAAGTTTCCGTAGCTGGGGCTTAGTATCCAGCCTCGGCAACTATACGGTGTATATACCTTAATCAAACCGAAACTAGACCTTATTTTCTTTTCCTTGAATTTATATTCCTCGAGATACCGGAATTAGACTCTAGCTCGACAATTGTAAGTATTTATATATCTTAATAATACTGCAACATAGTCCTTATTTCCGTCTTACGTATCCGTACTTCCCGGGTCATCGAGACTAGACTCCAATTCTAATGATCATACTCTAATGATTATACGCACCGATATTTTTCATAAAACCCGTTACCCGTTATTTTCCGATGTTACATATTCTTATATTTATCCGAAATACCGGGATTAAGCTTTGAATCTAGGATTCCATCCATTTATAAGTTTTAACAAACCCATGAAGCAACCACTTGTCCACTTGTTGTTGTTAAAGAATTGTTTGCTTCTATAATAAAACCCCACTAGTCTACATCTTTATAAGGTCAATACATATTACTTTTAGGGTCCGCCGATTTAGTTTTATTCTTAATATTATTATTATTATTATTATTATTATTATTATTATTATTATTATTATTATTATTATTATTATTATTATTAATTACACGGCTTAATAGCCTTTTACAACAGGTTTATACATAATTAAAATACAACAAACGATTAAATGTAAAAGAAAAATAAAGGGTATAAATGTAAAAAAGTATATATACATAGTTTAAAAATAATGAGGTTAGACATGTATGTAAAAAAAGTATATATGCAAAAAGGTGTAAAGTAGCAGGTTTATACATAATTAAAATACAACAAACGATTAAATGTAAAAGAAAAATAAAGGGTATAAATGTAAAAAGTATATATATACATAGTTTAAACATAATGTGGTTAGAAATATATGTAAAAAAGGTATATATGCAAAAAGTGTAAAGTAGCAGGTTTATACATAATTAAAATACAACAAACGATTAAATGTAAAAGAAAAATAAAGGGTATAAATGAAAAAAAGTATATATACATAGTTTAAAAATAATGAGGTTAGACATATATGTAAAAAAAGTATATATGCAAAAAAGTGTAAAGTAGTGATCTCAGAAATTTTTACTCACCGATAATATAGCAATATTAAATTTGAATAGCCAGCTATACATATAAAAAGATTTAAGACATTATATAAAAATTTAATATTTTGAAAAGAAATGATCATATAATGATTTTTTAAATTTTGAGAGAGATAGATTTAAAATGTCGACATATGTAGGTAGTTCATTGCCAAGTTTGTGCATTGATAACAAAATTATATTATTCTTAATATAATGTAATGAATATGGTTGCATGATTGACATCTTCGTCGACAGTCTGGAGAAAGTAAAGTTTACACTTAAAGAGGCAATACTGCTTCGTTACTGACTTCAGCTGTTAATATGTAATGGTGGGTAATATATATTTTTCGTACACATTGCCGCTTTGTACTTTATATTTTTAATTTCTGTACTCATGTTTTGGTGCTATTCCGGTACTTTTAATAATTTGCTACTTGTAATTTATATTGTTTAATGTATGTTCTTTTAATTTTATGATATATTTTTTCATGTAAAAGCCTATACGCATTGCTGCTCGTTACCTACTCTACATTTTTAATTTTTATACTCATGATTTGGTGCTATTCCTGAAACTTTTAATGTATGTGCTTTTGAAATTTATTTTATACTCTTTATGTAAAAGCCTAATGGGCGTAAACAAATAAATAAAAAAAAAAAATAAATAATTTTATTATCATCTCGAATATTTGATATCCACTCTCCGGCAAATTTTAATATAGTTTAAATCATTTTAATATAATTTATCATTTTAATATAGTTTAGGAGTAACGGGATTCTGTAATTTCTACAAGTATAAACAACCCCGATCTTACCAAATCCATTTTATGTAGTGAAAGACGCGGGACTTATATTCTTCCTAAAATGTAAAATGAACCCGGTCTAGATGAAACATCCTTATTTAGTTTCAGGACAACGAGGTTTACGCGTTCCACGAGGAATATGATATAACCCGATCTAAACGAAGGTAATTTTATATAATTTTAGGACAACGGAACTTACAAATTTCATAAAGTATATCGTGAAGCCAATCTAGGCGGAGACACTACGTATATTTTAAACAGAGTAAGAGTTTAAATTTTACCATCAAGCCTAATACACCGCAAGAATGTCCTAGGCATAGTAAACAAAATAGCGGTCAAAGCTGTAGTGTTTCTATGTTCACACGTTTTAGCTCAAAACGAATACTATAATTTTCACATTTATAATACAAGACGCGAATTTCTAAACGAATCATTTTAAAATAGTTCTGATTGAAATCTACATGTTTCATATTTATTAAATGAAGGCGCGAATTCTAAACGAAACACTAACATTGCTCAAAAACGGGACCCTATATTTATATATGCTTAAAATGAAACGCGAATTCCCGAACGATAGCATTTTATATAACTAAATGTAACGAAATCTTATATAGTTTATAAATAAGAAGACCCGGCCCCAGGCGGTTTTTATATATTTTCAATATAACGAGGCCCTATAACATCTTTATAAGTATAATACAACCCCGGTCTATCGAAACAATGTACTAGAAGTTTTTATATGTTTGAATACATGATATACGTTTTTTTTTTATACGCGTTTTTATACGCGAGATTTACGTTTTCGTACAATACGAAGTACCCCAAATTATACAACCGCGAAGTTTACATCACTCCTAAAGTATAACCAGAACTAATTGAAACATTTTTCATAGTTTAAGTCCGCGAGGCAAATATCTTTCATAAAATATAAAATAACCCGAATCAAATTAAACATATTTTTACCTTATAGGCTTTCCCCAACGCGCGTAATAATCCCGGCCACATGAAACGTTTTATATGTTTTAATAGCGCGGGACCTATGTTTTCCTATATAATATAAGATAACCCGGGCCGAACGGAAGCAATTTTATATACTTTATAAAATAGTGAAACTTGTACTTCTGTAAAACCGTAAATAAACCCCGACCCCCACGAGATTATTTTATATAATTTTTTAGAATAATGAAATTTCATACATCTGTAAAATTGTAAATAAGTTCTCACGATTCTCACCTGCCCGATTACGAGATTATTTTATATAATTTTCTAGAATAATGGAATTTTATACACCTGTAAAATTGTAAATAAGTCCCGATTCTCACGAGATTATTTTACATAATTTCCTAGAATAATGGAATTTATGCATCTGTGAAATTGTAAATAAACCCCGATTCTCACGGAATTACTCTATATACTTTTAAACGAAATGAAAATCTAGATTATTATGGCTGAACCTGATACCCCGCGAGATCAGCTATATATTTTTCACTAGACCTATTTTTAATCCCAGAATTTATTCGCTATAATTTTAACGGACTCTTACTATAAAACATAAACAAAAAAAAATATTAAAATAAACTAAATATTCTTTCGATAACTAAAATAAACCCGGTCTAATCGAAACATTTCATATAACGAAATATTATATGCCTTACAAATGTAAAAATTAAAATGAGACCTCGCGTATTTAGCAAAGATAGGTATTTTATAAGACTTATTTAAAATCGAATCTGTTAGTAACAACCCTTTTATCTTTTAACAATTTCCCGCGTGTTTAGCATAAAATAGGTATCTTTATAACGCACAGCTAGTTTCCAGAGATCCGCCAATACTATACTTAGTAAAACGAGAATTTAACTAAATTTGAACTCTACCGTTTCCTGAAATTCTGCGAATATTATTCTGTGAACCTAGTAAGACGACAAAAATAATTAACTTTATAGAACATAGTGATTTCCGAAGTTCCGATATGCCAGATTAATTACCTTTATAAAATAAAATCAAACCCGTACTCTGAGTTAAAACTCTTTTAACAGGAC
The DNA here is from genome assembly GCA_016648135.1 of Agrypnia vestita. Lineage (NCBI taxonomy): Eukaryota > Metazoa > Arthropoda > Insecta > Trichoptera > Phryganeidae > Agrypnia > Agrypnia vestita. Next base: position 161,064 of record JADDOH010002249.1, read on the forward strand.
CTCGCGTATTTAGCATAAGATAGGTATTTTTACAAGATTTATTAACAATTTCCCGCGTGTTTAGCATAAAATAGGTATCTTTATAACGCACAGCTAGTTTCCGGAGATCTGCAAATATCAGTTCTATATATGCCGGACTAATCAACTTAATAAAGCGCAGTAATTTCCGAAGTTCTAATATGCCAAATTAATTACCCTTTATAAAATAAAATCAAACCCGTACCCCCCTTTTCTTTTATCGTGAGCAATGTCGAAGAGTATAATTACCCGTACACAACTTTCACTTGAAGTTAAACTATAATTTTCACACTGGGACACTATCACTCGGTGACGATAACAATCACTCACGGTTCTATCACTCAAAAAAACAACCGACGCGGATTTTGCGCTCTCGTAGACGTTCACCAACTCCCCGATTTCTGCTGTGTCTTGACATTTTAAACCCCCCCTAGCAGCCAAAGGTCCTAAGTCGTGTGTTTCCAGGATTTTCAATATCCTACTTTCCTTGAAACCTAAATCTTTGTTCCTAAGATTCAATTTGGCAAAAAAAAACCATATCTCCACTCGGATATGTCAGTTGATCCCACCTCCTGTTGCCGTCTCTGTCTCCGTTCCGGTGCCCGTTTTGGGACGGACTTGGTGGCTTCAGACGGTTTGAACTCGCTTCACAAGCGCGATAATTAATTTTTAATATTTAATTTCTAAGTTCAGTCCATATTGTCGTTTGATCAACCGTAACCACAATCTATCGGGTACTCCCCTAATCATAGTTGATGTTTCTTCATTATCTACCATTATCATGTCCCGTTCTCCCGTATTTTCACTCGTCTTTATCGGAAATTTAACGTTTCTTGGCCGCTATATCATGGGATCAATTTCCATATATTCACCACGTGCACACTGCATACCTAGATATAACAATCATCCAAAGGTACTATACCTAATTTTAAATTAATTTTGGGCGATCTTTTCTCGTGAATCATCCAATGAATCCTGTCTTTTGGCCGCGACTCTCCGCGCACAGGGACGTATTAGCTCCCTCCGTTGCGGAATTTAAACATAATTTGTAACCATTTATTATTATTTTTATTGGCAGTAAGATTGATCCACAAAATAACTATGTTACATAGACAGTGAATATTCTCGAACAATATAATACTGGAAGAGTACTATTCGCTATAACACAATAAACTATTAATGTAAGTTAAATTAAATTTTTAAATTCAGTGGAAGATTTTTAAGATCGTTTTGCTTTTAAATTTTTTCCCAAAACAAAATAAATAAACAAATAAATAAACACACAGATACACACTCACACAACCCACTATTGGACATGTTTTTATTATTCTTTTATCGATTGTATGTATGTGTTTTCGCGTAATTGGCCCAAAACTCTGTGCATCAATTATTGTCTTTTCTTCAAAGATTGATTAATTATATGGCTGTAAGAAACCCAATAAATGAAAACAAATAAAACAAATAAGTAAATAAACCTCCAGTGCCGCAGGCAAGGCGTCGGATTAATTCAGTGCTCATTCATTGCCAAGGCACTGGACGCCTCCGCTGATAACTATATACCGCTCACCATGTTCTTAGAGGTGTGTTGAAAGATTGCTAGTATCTGTCGAATCGGTCTCAAGTAGTTGTCTGTATTTGTACGTTTATCATTATTACATGCTCTTGCTATATCCGTTCCACTTCACATTATTGTTCCTCCCGTCTTCGAATTTCTATCACACTATGTTCTCCTATGTTTTTGGTACTTATATGCTTGCTTTTTACTTGCATTTACTCCTATATATATTTGTTTCATTTATCCATCCATCTATAAGATCCCCATACGCTTTATCCTTTTATTTCATGTGTATATGGGCCGCAAATTCATATTATTTTATTTACAATATTCTTATCTAGATACACTTGTTCCAATTATGTTTTGTGGTTATTACTACCAAACCCGGCGAAATCTGAGCTAGAATAGCCAATCGTATACACGTTACCCGTCCTGTTGAAACTACGCTAACGTCGGACAGGTTTGTAGTGATTACATAGTTAATATATTGTATCTATATTTGAGTATATTATTTTCTTGTCGTGCCATTAATATGCTTACACGTTATCGTTATCTCTTTCCTAACCGTATATACCGTCATTGCACAATTACCTATCTGTTGTAAAAGCCTGAAGAGCGTTAGTCTACAGATAAATATAATAGAATTATAGTTAACTTTTCTATCTGCCTACGTTATCCGATTCCCGCGAAACGAAAATAAATCATTATCCGCTCAGTTAAGGTCACCCCTCTGGTACAACGTACACGTTTAATCCGTGCTACACGGCCAATTCCTATAAAAAAAATTTATGGGGCGTTTTCCTCTCGCGATCCCCCGATTAGACCTGCCTTCCTTAGTTTTGCTCAATATTCTGCCTCTCTGTTGCACGGGGATCCACTCGAGATGAAGATATACGGCTCTTAAACGGTTTCAAAACCCGAGCAAAAAAGTCAATAATTCAGAAACCTCGTGGAACTGTCAATATCATCGTCACCTTAGAGTAGACGTTAATCGGTTTTTTAACGGCTTAAACTGCAATAAACGCGACCTAAATCTCTGAAATCCATGTTCAGCTTTTTTATGTGAAGCACATGCGGACCGCTCGGACCGCATCGATCGTCAACCATTTGTACCAAACACGGCTTTACCACAAGATCAATATGATTTATAAAATTGAATAGTAACTGCCCGTAACCTATATCCGATCAATCGCTACTAACTCCCTCCCAATACTAGCGTTTCATCATTCCCAAATTTTTGTAGCTCCAATACTACGGCCAGTTTAGCTCAATTTTTCCCCGCGTAGCATTTAAATCATCTTAGAGTTCAAAATAAAAATAATAAAATAAAAAAAATAAAAAAAATCTATAGAAACAGGTGATTCATCACAACGTTAACCGAGGCACCTTTAATGATAAGTGCCCGGGAAAAAACGTACATTACTACAGGGCTTCACCACAAATATCTAATTACTCTAAAGGGGAAGGGGTAACTTAAAATTGTATAAATAAGTCGTTTGTACGTGGTATATCCACTGTTTGATAATGGCCTTACAAGCCGAAACAGCTGTAACACATAAAAATACTTAATAATAAATAACCTATGTTGTGTGTGCGTATGACAAAGTTAAAATAAAATATTTTTTATTTAAAAGACACAGTATGTTTAGGTTACACTCATTTTCGACTACATTGGTTGAATCATTGACAAAATATTTAATATTCCATTTAATTATTAAAAATAACTTTATGCTTTGTTGGTATAAATAACTGATTTAAACTAAAATAATGTTTGTAAACAACATTTTACATCCAGTGATCAATACTCAAGAGAACATCATTACACAAAGGATATCAAGTTCTCAACAGAATTGATTTTCTAACAGAGTGACTCATCATCTACCTATGTTGAAGCGCATTGGTTCAGAATAGATAGAAGTATCAAATTAAAATGACTATTAATCAATTTTTTTTATTATTTACAACGTAAACACGGTGTTAAAATTTATTTACATACATGAGCAGTATTTTGAAATTGATCTATTTTTTAATTTTTTTTATATATTTATTAGAGATACTAACAGGATAATAGGTACATGATACTCTAATAATAAAACATTATAAATGAAGACTATGCCCATTATCCCAATTACAGTGTCTTCGGCACGCTCTAGTAACATGTTTTAATTAATCTAATGTCTTACATTTTTGTTTTCTTGTATTGTTTATATCTTACTTACTTAATTTAATGTCTTAATTTTTAGAACTTAATCTAATGTTCTTTGTCTATATCTTACTTATTTAATCTAATGTCTTACACTATTTCATTAATAATATATATATACATATATGACAATGCCCCCACTTTTAAACACGAGAATAAATTCTCATTTAAAAGTGGGTAAGCGTGTAATATAAATGTGAATTAATTATATTATATTGAATACACTCTTAAGTGTGTACATTTACCAAATAAATTTAATAAAAAAAAAATTAAAAAAATGTATTTTTGCATTTAAGTATATTTACATTTATGTGTATTGTATATTTAGTGTTTGAATGTAGTGCGATTAGTATTTAATAAATAATTGATTTAATGGATCTATAGGCTTAGGTCATCTTTTAGAAAATGGATGTTGTGTATGAGTGAGTTTTTGAACGATGATAAGGTATCTGCAAGAATATCAGCATCAATGTTAGGGTCATCATAATACATATTATATGTGCGATACAATCTTGTGATGGGAGAAAAGTAACCAACATTAATAGTGTGCTGGCTTATTCTAAAGAATAATATTTCGATTAACTTCAAAACATCGACAAAATTAGTAATACTGCTTCGGGTGTAAATTAAGCTGACCCATTGAGGTCCATTAAAGAGTGGAGTGGAATTAGGAAATGAAGATATTCATGGAAGTATTAAAATAGAGAACCTAAATTATTTACTTACACTGAAAATGGCAATAGGCTACGCAAAGAAGATAAAGAATCAACCACCGTCTGGGTAAAAATATGTATAATTAAAAAGTCTTTATAATGGAAGCAATAGCCTACATGACGTAGACAAACAGAGTAAAAGTAATTACAGGAAACATCTAGAAAATATAGATCATGGAGAGTTGATAGACAGTTTTTAGTTGTAAGCCAATTAAGAAAAATATTGGAAAAATAGATATATAACCTAACGATAATGACGGAAATTTAATTTTAAAATTATATATTTAAAAAAAAATCAATAACCAAATAGCGAAATTATCTGCAAATTTTTATTGATGATTTATAAATCACAATATATGATACAAAGTTTATAAACTTCTGTCTCTTAATTTAAAAAAATTATAAATATATAATTGATTAATAATTTAATTTATTTAGAGGTCTTTTAACTATAAAGACATTATTAAAATTTAACGTATGGAATCGCGGAAGGACAAAAGGTTATATTAATTATTGTTCAAGTAAATCACTATACAAATAAACAAAATTTAAGCAACACACAAAATAAAAAAAATAATTCCAATAATAATAATAATATTGACATAAAAATCAAAGCTTTGAAACTACTTATAATTTATGAATAGTATAAACAAAATATGGTAATGATCAAAGACAATAATTTTCTCAAAGAAAACTTTAAATAGGTCGAAATAATACTTTTAAGAAATAACCCCGTCAGCCAATATTGGAAAAGCAGAATTATTGTGTTGGGGTAGTAACACATTCACATAAAACAAGGTCGAAAGCTCCACTTGCAGAATTAATTCAGCAAGTTACAGAGACAGTACAAAAATGTTCCAGCTTAGTTCAAAACTCAATTCATATTTTTCATGGAAATAAAGAACCTTACTTGTCGTTTTCCACTCGGTGTACAAATATTGTTAAACGGGCGGAGTACCTAAGCTGGTTCTCTTTCGAGATATTGGTGATTTGTATGAAAGCGCGTTGGGCGACCCAAGGCACGCAAGTAAAAAGGTAATGTTTAATTTTAAAATTAATTAAAAAGTAGAATATCCAAATATTACATTTCTATGTATTTTAATTTCTTGATTAACAACTATTTTATATCTTATCATTACTTCAAAATGACTAAAAATCATGCCTTGGCATTAATGAACATTTAGATCAAACTTTAAATATTAATAAATGACATGGTTGGGCCATTTTTCTGTATCAACCATTGAAATTCTTACAAAAATTATGCTGCACAATTGAGGGAAATAAAATAAACCCTATCCTGATTTAAGGTACGTCATATCCTCGGAGTATTATATAACTTATACATTTTTTCTTCTTCAAACACAGTAAAATTTTATTGGTGACATTGTAATTATAATTTATAGAATATAAACTTTGTTTATACCACTTTTTTATTGAAAAAAATTCAACATTTTTCAATAAAAAAGTGGTGTAAACAAAGTTAATTTCTATGAATTATAATTACAAATTTTTGTTTTCTTCAAGTGAATAGTAATACAGCAAGTTATAACTTGAAGTATCATCGAGATGAAGTCAATTTATGGTGAACAAGTTCGGTATAATAAGACTTCTTGATGATTATTAGTCTTACAAACCCGACTACACGGAAAAGCGGTTGTGAACAAATGCCCGGTACGCCCGTAGCGTGCCGCGCCGCGCGCTCTGGGAAACGGCAGTTGAGTACATCACATGTAATGTTATAATATTACAATATTATTTTTTTGTCATCTCTGAAAGTACTTTCAATGTTGACATGTTTGTACAAACTGTTTTAAAATTGAATATATGTTTTTTAAATAAAGATGCAAACACGGAATACGTGTCACATTAATATTATTACCATTTTCAAACTAAGCTAAACGCTTGTGCTATGAAAATATGACTCACTTGCTGATCTGGAGTGAGGTTCGTACCCGCGACCTTTGGATCACGAGGCGATAGTTTTAACCACAAGCTACTCTAGTATATTATAGTTAGAAAATATCATAGTTAGAATTTTAAAAAGATAAGATAATTTCTACCAAAATGTAAGACATTCAGTCATCATTGTTCCAAATTCACAAGATGTTGTCATGAATAAGACATGGGTAAAACATGTTCGTATTTAATCATTACACTTTTTTTGTGTAATGGTTAGATTTTTGTGCTTTGGTTATTCATAAATTTTAATAGTACATCTCTAATGTTTTTCTTTATTTCAATACACTATCTTACATCTACAGAGATCATTCAGGTACATGATTGACTACACAATCTCTTCTGGTATCTTTGCCTCGAAGATACCTGAAATTAAGGAATATGCAGCTACATGGGATCTTTGCTTATATTCTCATATATTACACAATAAAACCTTCTCTTCCGTGAGCGTCCCAGGAGCCACGTTTCCGCCGATTTCCTCCAGAAGACCTCTCAGAATATTCTGGAGTTCTTGCAATTTGGCAACGTCCTTACACATTTAAGCCTTACAGGAGATTTTGTATCCATAGGTGAATTTTATTTTTGGTATCTTGGAAGCAATGGAATGATATTTTGATTTTTTCTTAACTCATTGTGTGGATAAGATTGTATCAGTAAAAAAAAACTGTGATGGTTTTCACCATTGAAATACTATTCTTATTTTCATGAATTAAATTTATATAAGTATATAAGCATTGAACTGAAATTAAATCGTAAGCTTAACCCAGTCACGTTTTGTACACATGCAGGAACATCATTTAAGCATGTACAAATAACTCGTATTATATAAATCATAATCTAACAAAAATACGAATAAATGTATATGTTTCGAGAACAACGTTTCCTTTCTCAGGATTGTCTGTGTACTAAAAAAAAATTTTAGTACCTAAAGGAAAAAACTTTGTTCTCGAAACATGTAGATTATATAATCTTATAATATAATAATAATGAAAACAAAGTGTTTTAATTTATTAATAATAATACCACAAAGTTCAAACCTTCATTCAGAAAAAATATATTCTTCGAACAGTTAATGGGATTATTTTTGTTTTCAAGGAAGTGTTTTTTCCTGCATTTTAAAAATTTTGTGTTTTGTGTAAAAAAAATACCAGTTATAATATTGTACATATATCTGTAAACATTATTAAATTTGATCGCATATTTATGTTTTTTTTTTCATTATAACAAATATAACTAAAAAGAGAGTCATTACAGTTTTGTCATGACGAGTTTATTTTAAAATACATTATATGTTTTTGTATAAAAAATGTTTACTTTTTTACAATAGACGTTAAGTTTATATACTTTCTGAGTAACTTGACTGCGGAGAATCCGATTCCTAGGAAACCAAGGGTAGTTTCACCCCGACAATGTGGCGACTGTGTTATGATCTGCTTTCTGAATGAACCTTTAACAACCCTGTCCATTGTTTCTTTGATACGATTTTTTATCAGACATGATAAAACACTGTCGATTGCGTTTTTATTTTTTTTTATTTGAATACAAGTACTTTTTTCGATTTATATATTAATTAATACAAAGGTAATTTTATGAAAGAGAGCACCTACGGAGTTTCAAATATTATTAAATACGTAACTTTAACAACAAGAAGTTCATATTTTAAACTATTATGGAGTTAGTTAACTACATGAAAAAAAAAATTCGTTGTCGTATATGTAAGAAACCCGTCACAAATATATATTTTTTATTTTACTATACATGTTTAGTGTTCTTAATTTGTATAATTTATTTTTATTTGAAGCACTTAAAAATATTTAAATTGATCTTTTTTTCTTGCAACTCATTGGAATATTTTTTTGTTCAAAAACAAAAAATAGCAAAAACAATAATAAAATCAATAAATAATTTATTTTTATCTGATTTTTACTTTCTACAATCAACATCTAAACTTGAAAGTCATTTAAGTAAGTTCGGTATTTAATGGATCTGTTCAATATCATGTATTACACGATGGCATTAAAAGCAAAAGTGCCACTTTTCAAATTACAGACAACAGGGCGACGTATTTGAATAAGATTTTCTGTCAGAAAGGGTCAGTTTTATATTTGTTAACCAAAATGATTTTGAAAGCACGTTTGTGTCTTTTAAAACCATTTTTTTAATTAGTATTTGTTTTAAAATCTCCGCTCTGGCTTTAAAATCAGTTATAAAAACGATTGTCTTAATGTCTATTGCATAGTGAGGGTTTTGATTCTATTCCCCTCAGTTTGTATTATAATTCGATTAAGCAGAAATATACTGACACATTAATATATATTTTTTTAAATAAAACAATTTTTCCCAAAATATCTGAAGCATTAACCTACATTTTATAAAACGAGATCAAAAGTATTTTTTAAATTTATATGCGGTTATTTTCTCAAATTATTATTTCACTATCCTCTAGACCATAACATTTCTTGTACCATTAACCTTTGTAGAGGACGCAAAACTATTGAAAATTGAAAGCCTATTCAAATTTTCAATAATCATTTAGAAGTAACATTAAAAAACATCGAAGGGCAAATATCGAGTGTCAAACAATATTCAGCATTTCATAAATAATCTACGCTTAATGTCAGACGGGTCATAAATAATGAAACGATTGAAAATGAAATATAGTTGTTATTTCGATGCCCTTGCTTTTCACGCAAAGAAATTCGTATCAAGTACTAAGTATACACTATATACCTTCTTAAATAAACTTTCAGAAAATTATGTCGTTTTTTATTCAAACAATTGATTTTACATTACAATTTAATTTCTTCTTCCTCTTTTAGTATACCTGTGATCTGGGTAGATAGGTGTCAGTCCTGGTTTTGTGACGAGGACGTTCATCTTTGTCTCCATCTCTTTTGTGGTCTTCTTGGCGGTCGGAGTCCCTCTGGAATCTCGCGCATCACGGCTCTGGGAAGTCTTGTCTGGTCCATTCTCTCGACATGATCCCTCCAAAAACGCCTTTTCTGCCTGTCCCATCACACAATGTCTTCGACAGTTTTTGAGGATTTTCGCATTGGCTATTGTATTTCCGAGGGCCTTGCCGCAATATATATTAGAGTCTTCATCTCAGTAGTTTTTAAAAGGTGTTTAGTTCTCACCTCTCTAATAATCTTCATAAAAATTATATACTTGTTTCAAATACGTTGTTTTATTACAAAAATGATAAATAAGTATATATTTTACACTGCAAAGTCATAGATAGATTAAATAATATTTAAAGAGAGATTAAAAAGAGACTAATAGATTACCTAGCTGTTTATCTCATATAGGCGGTACGCATTTCAATTTTTTCCTTAGAGAAAATTTAAATGTGATTCTTGGTTAAGTTATCAATATACACCCCTAAAAGTAGTAAAAAAGGAAAAATGTTGACATGACATGTACATATTTCGTGTACGCATCTCCATTTATTTATATATATTTTAGTTTTTGACCATTTGTCTTCTCCTTACACGATGTGTCACGGATATAGCCTTTAGAGAATAAAATTTCAATCTGGCGACTTATGAGTTGGACAGATATGGGAGTTTTCGCTCATAAAACTCTCCTGGGAATGCGGTGGGTGTCCATTCACCGTTTAAAAATAATGTTCTCAGATTTTCACGGCCGTTCAGAATCTTCTGAGCAGTTTTCTGGGATATTTTGCCGGGTATATCTGCCCTCTCTGGCCGTTGTTAAGATAAACCTTAACAGCAACACATACTCATCACATCAACTCTGATGATGGACCCTGCAATGAGGGCAGAACTTCCCAATAAACTGCACACAGAATATTCGCTGTTTGTCTTCAATTCATTTTATTGCGACTCATTAGGTCTTTTTATTTCATTAGGTTCACTCTTAGGTTGTTTTTCTTCACATATAGTACATATATGTACATATATTATATAAAAACAAAATTAAACGGCTGAAGATGTAGCTTGAATCCCGGATTTAAAATAGTACCTATAACTGCCAGCAGGGAAAATATAAAAAAAAAAGTTAAATATTTTAATTAAATTTCATTAGTGTCGGCCATAAATAACTAAATACTTATTCTTTAGGAACCGGCATGTAAAAGTACCATCATTTTTGATGTGTCACAGTTAGTTCAATATACATGGAATAATTTATCCGAAACATCGCCCAGAAAGGTAGTAAAATCACGGGATAATACCCCAGAAAACACAAACCAGGAGACGAATTTCGCAATTTGTGTGATTATAGTGTTAGGTTGACATGCTTGAACTGCTTTTTTTCGATGCGAGACTAAGTTGCTTGTCGGTACCACAAAGAGAGAATAGCTAAGCACACGAGTTGTATGCTATCACTTTTTGATTACGTTGGTACTTCTTCTTAGGAGGATGGTCACATACATATTATTGTTCAAACTACTTGGTCTCCTTCATTCTTCCCACTTTCGTATACTTAAAAATACATCATCTACGCCAACGGTTAACAATATTTTTGTTCTGAACGTGTTATCTTTTATACTTGAATATATATCTTATTTCTCTGATTTATAGCAAAAAATGCAAAAATGTTAGTAATTCTAATTTAGTTTATTGCTTGCCGGCAGATAATGTTGAAGACCCTCAAAAACTGCTCAGTAAAATAAATTCCATTGGCGAACATTATGGTCTAAACGTAAATATGAGCAAGACCAAGTTTATGGTTTTTAGCCGAGGGAGTCATTCAAATGTGTGCTTTCAATTAAAGGGTGTCAACATTGAGAGAGTAAAACAGTTTGAATATTTGAGAAATATTATTACTGACAATTGAGACCCCAGTACGGAGATTAAATGTAGAATAGAGACAGCTCGTGCATCTTTTAATAAGATGAAGAGTCTAATCTGTAATGACGACCTAAACTTGAAGCTCAGACAGAGGTTGACCAAATGCTTTGTATGGTCAGTTCTACTTTACGGTGTTGAAGCATGGACGCTGAAAGTGAATTCTCTAAATCAACTAGAGGCGTTCAAAATGTGGATACATCGTAAAATCTTAAAGATATCCTGGACTGACATGACTAGTAATAATAAAGTTTTACGTAGAGCAAACACAAACAGACAGTTACTCAATACAGTAAAGCTTCGTAAAATTTCATACTTTGAGATGCGAAAAGTACTCCATTCTTTAGCTCGTCATGAAGGGGAAGATTGAGAGTCGCAGAGGGGTGAGAAGGAGGCAGCATTCCTGGCTTCGAAACATCCGAGAGTGGACCGGGATAAGAAGCATGGAAGATCTGTTCCGCACTGCCCTGGACAGGGAAACTTTCTCCCAGGTGATCGCCGACGTCGGGGGGACCAGAGAGAGCAAATGAAGAATAATTTATAACCACTTATGAAGAGTTTTAGTCTACCGGTTTTGAGACGTACCCATCTCTTCTTTAGGAAAACCACTACACTGTTGTAATGTAATGTAAATAATGGTATGTTAATACCATTATACACCACAGCCAAAGTATTATTCACAAACTAAAACTTTTCCAAAATATTCTTCAGTGTTAATCTAACCGAGCACTAACATGCGCTGTGTAGTAAGTAGTAGGGAAACAATTTGTAATTTTAGTAGAAATCGGACTATTCTATAGAATTTTTGTGTATTTGGCAAATTTGTGATTTAAATGTTTTTGCATTTACTCACATCAGACCAGCTTATTACACAAATAATAATTTTGGTAAAATTATTTTAAATTCAAAAATAAAAATAGATATAATAGATAATAAAATTATTTTAAATTCAAAATAAAATAAAAAATAGATATATTAGAAAAAAGCGGGCTATATGAAATAACTTGTGGAGACTGTGATTAAAATATATAGGCCAAACCACTAGAAACTTAAATACATGCATAAAAAAACATTGCCGATGCGTAAAAAATAATAATTTCTCCGAATTTTCCAATCATATTAGTAACACAAATCATTCTTTCGATAGTCACAAATTAAAACTACTCGGTTCCTCATAGAGGACGGATAATTAATAGTTTGAAAACCGTTGAAATCCTAAAAAATTAGAATTCTAGAAACACATTAATAAATAATATCACATTTCTGTCCACTTCACCACTCCTAGAGCTGTTTGGGAAAAAATACCCTTCCCCACCGCGCGCCACCCTGACCTACCCGATTACATCGATAAATTTTGTATTTAAGTTAGTTTATTATCTATACCTGATGATGAGAGGTACTGCTCCTCTACAAACTATAGTAGTAATTTAATAACTCATACCGTGTATAACAGAGTAAAATAAAACATATTTTAAATTAAAAGATCAAATTTAATTCGTTCATTCTATGACTCTTCTATGTTTTGAACTCGCAACTCTCTTCAGATATTAAAAATCCTCTGCGAAGCACGAGGTAATCATATTACAATATTTGTAAAATTATACGATAAAGACATTATTAGCATTTAGTATGTGCCCAAGATTTATAATTCAGTTTGGAGTGTTATCTCCGAGTGGAAAGTTTTTAAATTTGTTTTTTCTCCTTCCCAGGAAAGGCGTTGACTATTAATTTTTCATTGTGCAAAGTTAAATTTGCTTTTATTCTCGGCGGTTTGAGACTTTATGATTGACACGCTTGGTTTTTTTTTTAAATTTTGTATTTCAAGGGGGGCAGTAAAAATGTGGCGCGCTTCCCTTTATAGCCAATTTTCCGGGTAAATATTTTAATTTAAGTTAGGGAACGCAGGTAATAAAGGAAATAATTAAGGGTGTTCCCGTACAGGTTCAAATGTGAAGATTTTAGCTGTAGTGAAAAAAAGAGATTATGTAAAAGATACAAAATGATCAGTGATATAAAAATATTCAATCAAGATATATTATAGATGTTTCATAGAGATGAAGCGATTTTTGGGTGTTCATAGGGTTTACAACCAATTCGATGACTGGCTTAAGGGGGAGTAAGGTTAATTCATACAAAAAAAGGCATGTTTTTGTGAATTTTTTGTGATGACACAGCTAAAATCTCTTTTTTAAAACCAATAGTAAATTAAAGTATAATATTTGAAGAATATTGTGTAAAATTTTCATGACGAAATATTAAGAAATACGGCAATGGCAGTGATTATTCGGACGTGTCTCGGAAAAAGTAGAATTAAAAAAATTAAAAATAAAATGCAAAAAAAAAGAGTTAAAAACCTTACCCCCCCCTTAAGTAATCATTTTACACAACGTAACGTTCACCAATTCCACTCATGATAGACTACCACATCTATCAAATTTTCGGAAGTTGTATATGTTTAACTTGCACACCTATTTTTTTATTCTTACTATTCTCAAAATAAGCTAAATGCTTGTGCTATGATAATAGGACTAACTTGCTGGTGTCCCGGAATGGGGCTCGAACCGTCAACCACCAAATCATTGGGCGAGTGTCATGACCACTACACTAACAGGCTATCTTGTTTCGTATATGAGTTGAATTTTTACTACTGCCATATGTAGTCGAAAAAAATATGTCGCCATTGAAAATGAGATATCTTTATATTTTTATTGGGGTTTTTATATGACATTCTTCTGAATTACTAACATTACACTAAAATAAGTATAAAAAATTATTTCAATTTTTATTTCCTTTTAAAGCCAGTGTTTTCAGATTAGAAAATAAAATATTGAACTACCTACGTTTAATTCGTTTATGATTTATAAATGTAATTAATTATTATAGGTGGGCTGTTGTCACACGAATGGAGATTTATGTGCAATTTTGTGTGCAAGATATATAAATAGGCGATTATTAAAAGGTCCAAAATACTAATAATATACCTGCGAGACTGAATACCTGTAGACCTACTAAAAGTGCTGAAAATAAACATTAGTGGCACGCGATGGCGTGCAGTCAACCGTGACGGCGGACTGATTACGCACCCAATCCGGAGTCACTCAACCGTGACCGCGTTATCTCTCTGGAGCATTCGATAACATTCGATTGCCAAATAAATACGTACGAAGAACAATCTAGAATATTCGAAAAGTTTCTCGTCGACTCTGGAATGAAACGTTCCGGGGAATTTGGCTGTATAATGAATCATGCGACGCAGGCTCGAGTAATTCAGTTTGTGAAATATACAAGACGACATCTCCGAGCGAACAGTGAAACAGTGTGAATCAGTGATCAGTGAAACTACAACACGCGATATTAGTAAGTGAAACCAACGCAAGTAAAAAGTGAATTAAAGAAGAAACCAAGTCGATTTGTCACTACGGGCGAATATCTAACAGTGTTTTTCAGAAGTGATCCAAGGACTAAAAATAGCATTAATTAGTGAAAATTATGGAACAGTTTGAAAATAAGTGTGTGAAATATTAACTACACAAATTATGAAGAGTAATAAAATTTAACTCGCGTCCGGAACTTTTTTTGGTAATAAAAATAAACTAAATAAATTTATTTTGTTTTCATTTGCCTCCCAAAGCCTCGCCACATGACAATGTCATATCGGCTAATGATATGGATTTTAGATTGGTGTCAGGGTAAGGATTCATATGAGTGAGTGAGAAACTAAACTGAAATATTCTACTTACACATTGACGTGACTATATTACAGTAAAATTTATTTACTAGAATACGCGCGTACAATTATATGGTTAAATCTACGATGAAATTATTCCAAACGCCGGCAACTCCAAATGGCCATTTATGCCAAAACCTGTGAACAAGGGTTGACGGGAAGTTGCGCAAAATAGTAAGCCAATTTCGCTTTCTTGCTGCGATGAGCCACAAGAACATTCGGTTCTCTCTGTGCCATGTTACTTGTGACAAATCCACTTACTTGCTCATTCAAGTAAAGAATGTACAGTAGTTTGATTCTACGTTTAAATACTCAATGTCGCAGAGTACGCATGATATTGTTGCTATGAAAATAATGAAGAAAAGCGAGGCCACAAAAGTTTATCGAAAGATTGATGTACTACCATTCTCTAATCGGGATGAAATGAAAGAGAACATGAATATTAGAAATGTAGTTAGAGAACTAGCAAAGTGTTAGTTCTACAGCATTTAATTCAATTTTCGTACGGATGGTTGGCTATTATTTTCAGATTTCAGAAAATATTTCATACAACAAGGAAATAATTGGGATTCTAGTCTCTACCCAGAGAGGAAACATGATTGGATTGAATTTATGAAAGCTTGTAACGTTACACAAGGAATTACCGGTGGTAACTTAAAAGATGAAGCCTTAATGGCAGCATAAGTAAGCCTGAGCCTTAGCCTCGTGAAAACATCAATATAAAAAAAACTTTTTTTTTTAATGTCTAATTACAAATATTAATTTGGAAAAAAACTTTCATAGGCTTAAATCTGTTATCTATGGTCTACACAAAATATACATATTGATTCCTTTTCGATAAATTCAAGACAATTTGCGTATTTTAATTACACATTTAAAAAAATAACTAACTAACTAACATACTTCTTCTTATTCATACATCTTCTCATTAACAATTCGGTTCTCGAAGCTTTTAACAGGATCTCCAATATTTTGTTTATACATCTTGCCAGGATTTTCGTCGCTTTGCTTTCTGTTGCGTTCAACATATAATTCATTTAACATTCCCTATTTGCGTGAGCATTCCGTATAACCAAAACATCTCAGAGACGTTTTCTTAATTCCATCGTCTACGGTACAGACAATATTTATTTCGCTCTTAATTTGTTCATTCTTCACTCTACTATATGTAGATTTTTACCACACATTCGCCAAAGTGACTACAGTGCCGCTGAATTCAGCGTATTTTTCTTAATATTTTTGAAATTAATTGCTTCAGAGGAGAAGGCGTACGTTCAAGTTTAAGCTTAGGTTTCAGTAAAATAAAAGTTAGATACAATTTCACATAATTTATATAAAATATCGGTTTGGAGCACTCCGTCTTCTTAATATCTCAGTATTTAAATTTAGATTATTTAACCCTTAATTGGGCGCGCCTAAAAAGTTGCATAAGCCGTCGCGCAGGGTGTGAAGGACCCCACAATTAATTATTTAAAAAAAATTCAAAATACATGCAAAATCAGACTTTTATTAATGAGAAACTTTCATCTTTCATATTAATTAACTCATAAACTTCTTATTAATATGATTAACAAAATTTTTCAACATGAAACAAGAACTTTTATAAATACTAGTTTTCTACGTTATTATTTTGGCAGATTACAATCATGTGGTCATTGCACACATGTTTATGGCACTTAGAGCTTTCAGTCTTTGTTTTTCTGTCCTTGGTTCTTGGACATATATGGCACATTTTGTATGAAGACGACCAACCTTCTCCAGAAACAGATTCTTGGTCCTAACTTTCATGTTGCCTTTTTATTTTGCCCCTTCTTTAAGATAAGCATGATGTGTACAAATAATAATAAATAAAATTATAGTGGAAATTTAACGAATTCAGGTAGAGGAACAGAAAATGTTTATTTTTTCATCATTTTCATAATGAGGACAGTGTGGTAAAGTTCTGGCGAAACTATTTTTGTGTTATGGAGGTTGTTCATTATAAATCGTTTTTATGGACAAGATATATGTATTTCGAAAAAATGGTAACCATTCTTTTCTATACGCAGTGAAAAGTAAAGCTATAAGAATATTAATTAACCTTATAGTCAGAATATTTTGAGTTTGGGCAAATTTTTCAGAACACATTACTGGATTTTGTCCCAGGGACATCATTATTCAGGATGTCTCATACAGACAAAATGATAATTTTTTTGTGAAACTAGGTATGTGTGCAAAAAGTAGGTTCATAGGTCCTATCGTACAGCTGGCTTAACATTTTATCACGATGTTCACCATGACAGAATATCTCATATATAAAAATTTTGTAAGTTGTATATATATTTATGGTTTACAACCCGTTTCATATGTATGTTGTAATTATCACTAGCGCAACCGGCATTCAAAGCTTTTTCGTTCCCCTTAATTAAACACAGATGTCACTAATTACATATATTTTTTAATGTAATTTTTTTAAAGGAATATCCTTTAGGTGTGTAATAAGATTCTTTCGAATTATTATCATTAAACTAGAATACGCCTGAAATATCATTTTATACTTACGTTCCCATTAAAAATATAATTTCTCCCTATGAGACACCTATAATATTTCTTAATCTTATATTGTGTTGTTCCGAAAAATAATTTCAATATTAATTAATAATACAATGATATTCTGATGATTTGCAAAGTTCTTCATTACGGCTAGTAAATAATCTTTAAGTGACAGAATATTAGTAAACTTAGCAAAAACCACTACCAGATTTACGGTCTACCGGTTTCGAGACGTACCCATCTCTTCGTCAGGACCAACACTACACTACTACATTCACAATACTATACACCTCAACCATAGAGAAATTGAACTACTTTTCTCTGACAAGATTAACACGCATGTGAACAATAGTGGTGATAGTTTTACAATACTATGGTTGGGGTGTATAGTGTTGTGAATGTAGTAGTGTAATGTTGGTCCTGACGAAGAGACGGGTACGCCTCGAAACCGGTAGACCGTAAATCTGGTAGTGGTTTTTACTAAGTTTACTAACATTCTGTTATTATGTCTAACCACAAAGTTAATGCTTTAAATATAAATAATATTGATAATAATCTTTAAATGTTTCAAATATTATAAGATTTTGTGGATTCTTCTACCTAAGCAATTTAAGGGATGGAAAAGAATACCCTTAGCCGTTTCGTTTCAAGAAAGTCCCCGAAGAACAAACCATTTTCCCGTCACTGTGGCATAAACAATGACAAATTGCACCCCCACCCTGTTCTTTCTTCTTTTCCAAAAGG
Source organism: Agrypnia vestita (assembly GCA_016648135.1). Classification (NCBI taxonomy): domain Eukaryota; kingdom Metazoa; phylum Arthropoda; class Insecta; order Trichoptera; family Phryganeidae; genus Agrypnia; species Agrypnia vestita. The sequence goes on from JADDOH010002249.1 coordinate 179,323, forward strand.
CTCGGGGCATCAGGAGCATTTTCCATCAGGAGCAGAATGTAGGAGTTGTTGCTGTTTTTTAGTGGAAGTTTAACATTTTACAATGGCGGGAAAAGAACATTTGAGAGTTTATTAGAAAACGTTGAACGTTCTCAATTAATTAAGACAAATAATAAGTATTTTGTTATGTAGATTGCATATTTTAAGGCGTACAATTCAGTTCAAAATTAATGATACAATTATTCACGTATAAAAAACTAGCTTAATTTTATACGCTGTATCTCAACTACATAAAGTTTATTCTATAAAACGATATTCCCGTAATTATCATAAAATATTTTAAACCATACTTAAATGTTGTACTAGGACTATGTAGGTATATATCAAGATCATTAATTGGGTTCTTAGAAAACACTGACAAATATCACTAAATATATATTGTATTGTTATTAATTATGAATATAATTAAATGAATTCACTTAGTTTATCACAACATAATTTTTGGTAAAAACCAACCGGTTTCGGAAACAACGTTCCTTCGTCAGGGATAATTACTTAATACTAATTAAACTTTACAATTAATGAACAATCATACCTCGGTGTCAAGTATCCAAATGGGGGTAAATAGTGGGGGGTGCTAAAAAACAGGTGGTAGGGTGAAAGGGAACATATTCAAGATAGGAATGTAATAAATAGATTTTTTTGGTTATTTATAATTAATACGTTCATTATTATTTATGGATTTCTTAATTTCTAGGGCTTCTAAATTATTTAAACCTTTCCTTTTACTATCAATGTGAAGAATATTGATACTCCTTTATATTTATCAAAACGTTTTTAGGAACGTTGTTTCCGAAACCGGCTGGTTTTTAATAAAAATTAAGTGATGATAAACAAAGTTTGTTAATTCAATTATAATTTATAGAAATTAACTTTGTATACACCATGTTTCAATAAAAAAGTGGTGTGTATACAAAGTTAATTTCTATAAATTACAATTATAATGTCACCATAAAATAATTTTGCTGTGTTTGAAGAATAATTTAATTCATTTAATTATTATGCCAGGATATCACAAGTTTGTGTTTGATTTTAAAAAATTTTAAAAATATTTTTTTCATATGTCGGGCACAGAATAACACAGTAATTTATTTTATTTTCCACTGAAGACAAATGAAGTTCTGGTTGCATATCGACGAAGATGAAATCCAGAAATAATAGCTATTTTTACTCCCTTTCTTTCAACTCGTAGCGTCTGCGGTTTGTTGTCTGGATCGGGATTGGATCTGAAATTTTGGATCGATTTTTAACCCTTTTCCCGTGACCCAATGGAACTGAAACTTTGCAGTCAGACTCTTGGTGACGATAAAAATGATCTAACAAATTTTCTTTGAAAAATATTTAATAATTATGGTATAATTTTGGATTTTTAGATATTTTAATGTTTTTTCAAATTGGAATCAATACAAATGAGTAATGACCCCGACGCGTGCAGTAGTAAACATGTATCACACGAATGATAATTATGTGTAATAATAAAAATAAAAATTGATCACACATATGGAAGTAAAAATAATTGTTATTATTTCCATATGTGTGATTATGAAGTTCTATAAATTTACCTTTGAAACAATACATTTAATGAAAATTGATTATTTTTTTAGCGTCAAGGGCGTATTACACAAACATTGTTTATTTCTACATTATTATTGAATTTAGTGGAAATTATTTTACTAAAAGGTGCATTTTGAGTCTTTTTAAACACTGTTTCCTATGCACTGCTCCTTATTACGGAGGGAAGAGAGTTTCACGCCTTTGGACCTGCCACCGCGAACGCTCGTTCACTAAACTTAGTCTTCTGGCAGTGCATGGTCGATTTTACAAACCTTCCTGGAGCTGAAGTAGAGTTGACCTCAGAGTTTGGCGTCAACTATTTAAGTCACCTGGAATGCAGAGCTCTCGAAGATACAGAGGCGCCATATTATGTATCGCTTTGTACATTAACCAACACAACTTTAACTCGGCTCTTTGAGGAAAACGAAGCCAATGTAGTTCACGCAAAAGTGGTGTTATGAGCGAGAATTTTGATGCTCCATATATTATTCTTGCTGCCGCATTTAGAATAGACTGTAGTCCATCCAGCTAAAAGTCCAGCTTGAAAGTAATTACAGTAGTCCATACGTGACACCACAAATGGCTTCAGGGGGAAGGTGTCTCCGAGTATTTTTAACCTTCAGTATGGACGTGGAGCCCCACAGGCTTTACACACTTCCCTCTTCCCCCTGAGCCTAAGCAGTTCAACAGCTTTAGTTTTAGTAAAAGGATAGCCAACGATGAAGGAGTTGTATCGTTTGATGGACACGTGAATAATAACATCGAAAACTTTTACCGACGTCTGTCAGGCTACGTCCATTGTTGCCATGGAAAATATTTTTATAAAGAGTTTATATTTGTTTTAGATTTTCATGTAAAAAATGACAGAAAATAGTACCGCTAGTTTTTTCGAATATGCCAAAGTTCACTTTGCATCACAATTTCATGCTGCTCTATCACTGGCTGCCATTTTCCATTTTTGCTGCCCCAGGGCCCGGTAGTCCACCGCAGGGACCGCAGTTTTGGTCTTCCAACACTTATTCTACCCATTGGGTCATTAAACAACACCCTTTGCATTTGCTATGATGTTTTGGAATAAATCGCCATCAACTCTCATTTAATAAAGTGACCATTTTATCACGTGACATCCTTGAGGGTTGATTGGTTGCAGTGGATATCGCTGCCTTTTCTTTTTTAAGTGATTTGAATTTTGGAAGGAATAGAGCTATATTTCCTACCAAATCTGAATTCAGTATATTCTTAATTAGTAATCCTCGGTGATTGCACTCAAAATGTATTTTTTTTTATATTACTTCCTTTTCTTTCCTGCCCCTCAATTTTAATAATAAAATATTTTATTTACGTGGATGTAATTAAAGTAATGTCACAAAACATTTTTGACATTCCGAGGGGAATTAGTTAAGTTCTGAAAGTGTCATCGCGGGGTTTGTCTAGGCTCCTGAAAACCACCAGTGGCTTTAACTATTTAAGTCCTCGGAGGTCAATTCTGTGGATGTTGTTTGAAAGCTTTGAGCCCCTATCTAAGAGTACATGGGGTGATTCAGGAACCGCCTGGTGGTAGGGATTGTTCAGCGACTAACCAAAGACTAACCATTAGACATTTCTTAGTGATATTTAAATTAATTAGGTACTTTTATTGTCTATAAATTACCCATTTTAATACGAAGCACTGATTGAATTATTTCAGATTTTTTTTCAATAAAAAACAAACAATAAATTTTATTATCACGGGATCGCGGCGGTAAGAGACAAAATAAACATAATTTTTTTTATTATTTATGTCTAATGAACACTTTCTGTGTGTAGTTTTCTGGGATATTCTGCCGTGTATATGTGACCTCTCTGGCCTACGTTTCGGATCCCATTGCAGGGTTGATGTTGAACTCTGCAATGGGATCCGAAACGTCAGTCAGAGAGAGGCGAGATATTTTGCCGTGTATATGTATACACACATACGCGGCAGAATATCCCAGAAAACTACATACAGAAGATTCTGAACGGCCGTGAAAACCTGAGAACATTTTAGAACACGAATTTAACTGAGATAGTGTAATGTAATTTGGACCAAGTTCGCACTAATCTTTCGTCTGTGGAATAATTTTGACTTATCTTAGAATATTTGTACTTTCTGAGATATAACATATTCAATATTGAGCGCCCAGTAATTATTCTCGTAATATATTTTCACTGGTCGCTTATAATTTGCACCATAACGCCACTTTCGCTAATATCCGTTCCTGTGGGATTGGCGTCCTGTCACAACTGTCAATGGTATCGTCCCACTTATACACAATTTCGGACTTTCAGATATTTCACGAATCTAGTCAGCGTGTTCCAGATGCTTCTAGTAATTTCCAAATTATTTTTATACGTCCGGAATGCTGATAAATCCTTGAGAAATAAAATAAAATGAATTAATATTTAGTAAAATAATATCAGTTCAAGGATATAGTAAAATCATGAATGAATGAATAAATTATAATAAATTCATTGATCACATATAACCTCACATAATATTTTATTATTATCAATGTGGGAATGGAACATTAAGTGCGCGAGGGAGAGCGTGAGGAGTGAGGGAGACAGCAAGAGAGAGAAACAAAAGTGTGATGGCTTGCCTAACGACGTTTCTTAACGGTGAGTTTGTGAAATTAAGAAAAGAATAAAGAAGAAAGTGATTATATCAAGAAAATCTTTTATGTCTCGCCACACGACCTCCCATATTAATATTATTAATATTCAAAGCATTAACTTTGTGGTTAAACATTATAACAGATTATTAGTTAACTTAGTAACAACCAATACCAGATTTTAGGTCTACCGCTTTCGAGATGTACCCTTCTCTTCATCAGGAACAACACTACACTACTTATTCACAACACTATACACCCCAACCATAGTACTGTTAAACTTTCACCAATATTTATCATATATGTGTTAATCTTGTCAGAGACAAGCATGCACTACTAGCCTACAGATCATTCAGAAATCTCTCACTCATTCACTACTAGCCTACAAATCATTCAGGAAAATTCCTGAATGATCTGTAGGCTAGTAGATAGAAGGACAAGATTAACATGCATGTGATCAATATTGGTGAAAATTTAACAGTACTATTGTTGAGGTATACAGTGTTATGAATATAGTAGTGTAGTGTAGGTCCTGACGAAGAGACGGGTGCGTCTCGAAACCGGTAGACCTAAAATCTGGTAGTGGTTTTTACTAAGTTAACTAACAATATATTATAACATTTTACTATTAAAATAATGTTCAAACAGATTGCAAACCAATTTGTGTGATGTTACAAAATATATGATTTAATTTAAATATATAATTAAACTAGTTAACTTTGTTTACACCACTAAAATTTATTTGGTAAAACCAACCGGTTTCGGAAACGACGTTCCTTCGTCAGGGTATACTTAACACTAATTAAACTTTACAAAAATTATAAACAATCATACTTCAGTGTTAAGTGTCCAAATGGGGGTAAATTACTCACTATTTACCCCCTTTTGGACACTTAACACTGAGGTATGATTGTTTATAATTTTTGTAAAGTTCAATTATTATTAAGTATACCCTGACGAAGGAACGTCGTTTCCGAAACCGGTTGGTTTTACCAAATAAATTTTAGTAGTGTAAACAAAGTTAACTAGTTTAAATATATTCATTATGAATAACCACAAAGTTATAGCAAAATACAACAGTATAATTTAAATATAATTTCTGAATAAGCATTGTTCATGATTGACGATTTTCCATTGAATAAATATTGCTGTCAGTATTCTAAGAATAAAACGTGCTTGTTGTGTGTTGTGTGTCTAACAATAAGATGCTCCCCAAAGGGTTTGTGGTTCAATTCTCGTATCCCAAGAGATCAGAAGATTTCATGTTTGTCATATGAGAGGCGCTAAGCTTAGGTTGAAAAATGGTTTCTTTATGCGACTAGAATTTGATATTCGTACGTATTTTTCAAAAGAATAATATTTATTATTTATCTTACGTAGTTTCTTGTGAAAGAGGGGTTGTTTTTGTAGTTACAACAATACAAGTACAAAGACTTGTACTTTTTATTGTTTTAAGGCTATCTACACAATTTACTTTTCAGTTCAACGAAAATGTATTTTTCTTTTTTTTATTCGATAAGATTTCCATTATTTGCTTGTTGAATAATTTAAGTAATTTCCATAAGAAAAGAATTCTTCAAATACCATTTTTCTACGTACTATATATAAAATATATTTATATTCCAGCCATGAGAGTTTCTCACAGCCCAGAAGAAAAACAATTTTATTTCACCCAAAGGACAACAGATGTTGAATACAAAAATAAAACATGTTCTGTGGTATTAAGGGCCGTTAAGAATCTTCTGGCTAGAGTTTTCTGGGATATTATGCCGTGTTTTTACGACTCTTTTGACCAAGGTTTCGGATCACATTAAAGGGTTCATAATCAGCACTGATATTTTGACCTATCCTTGAAAATATAAAAAAAAAAAAAATGCTATCGAAAATAAAAAACAGAATTACTCGTATAAATAAACATTTTAAAATTAATCACTTAATACAAAACACGATGAGAACATTTTGTTTTGGCGTAATTTTTTATACAACTAATTAACTATCCATCACGCCGTTTCTCCGAGGGGTAGACAGAGAGGATAGAACGCCATATTCTTCTACCTTGGAACAACCCTTTTGCTTCGGGTACATTCATACATCTTCTCATACACGTTCTACGGTTGGTGAGGCTTTTAACAGGGCCATCCTCAAATACTTGGAGTTTCTGATCGTGCCAGGTTTTTTGCGGACGCCCTCTATTCCTGTTGCCTTCAATACTCACCTCACATAGTTTCTTAACCATCCTTTCCACGTTCATACGTTCTACATGTCCAAAACATCTCAGCACTCCTCTCTTTATTCTATCTACCACACTACATTGAAAATGAATAATAATAAAGTACCTACTTAACATGAAAATAAATTAAAAAGGTAACTATTTGTATAGAGGACCTTGTTATTTATAATTTTCAATTTATTATTAATACTTTTTCTTATTTCCAAAATTTCTAATTTATCAAACTGTGATTCTGTATAATTTGTATGTAAAATTTTTAAACCCTTATTAATATCAAAAGAATGATCCATAGCCAAAAGATGGTTAGAAAATTCAGAATTATTGCTGGTATTTAAACACCTTAAGTGTTACTTAACTCTAATTTAAAAATTTCTAAACGTTTTTCATATATAAAGTCATCAATATCACAATCATTGCAAATCAATCTATAAACACCCGTTTTTTTTTTAAATTATACTTATCCTTATTATTTAATATGTATTTTTAGGAAATAAAAGAAAAAAGCTAGTTTAATGACGTTTGAGATATTTTAAACTACTGAATTAGAAATTTCATTATTTATAAATGCAATTTTCCTCCAATGTTTTTCAAAATCAAATATTGATGAGTAAACAAAAGATTTAAAAATATTTGTAAAAAAAAATGCAGCAGGGCTTACAATTGAAATGACAATACTGGTTGTGTGATTTTTTCACTAGATTGACATATATAAGTGTTCCTTAAAATTAAATAAAAGTAAACAAAATTTAAAAAACTGGATGGCGAAACGAAATCGGGCCGCGAAAGAGAGAAAGTAGCCGACCAGGTTAATGGTTCAATTTGTTTCTGGTTTCTCGGCGGCTTGCGGTGATTTGTCTCAACTATGTACAATCAAATTGGCAGTAAGATAATATGGCCAATTCTTTCACATGACAGAATCAAGGCAGGAGATTAATTGGGTCAATCGAGAAACAAAAGGATTCGAAATAGGTGTTTTGTTTGTTCAGAGAGAATTCCCAACATTCTTCAACGGAAGTAAATAAATATTTTAACTCAATTAATTCCTTCAAAGAAAATCCTGAAAATCAAAGAAAAAATCTTTCATTCCTCAAATATTTTTCTTCTGTAGTGCAAGAATTTTTTTTCAATTGGGTAAGTATTAACTCCTGTGTGTCGGTGGTGTAACGTAGGTCTACATGTCATAGAAAACATGAAATATCTACCTTATTTGCGAAAACTAAAACGTCATATTTTTGGTAATCAATCAAATAGACATTTTCACACCAAAATGACTAAATTAAACTGTTACGAATATACTGATTTTTTAATTAAAAAATATTTATTCATTACTCTCATATTTTCGGTCTGTGTAAAAGAGAGCAGAAAATTGCAAGTCGTAGTTAAATCAAGGAAGAAAGAGCACGATTATACCACACATTTCATGTAGGACAGAGATGGTGGTTGCTTGGGTTTCGGTGAAAGAGAAAACAATATCGAAAGAGCACGGTAGAGTTGCGTAACACGTGTGAGACAAAACCGGACTGCAGTCGACGGCGTCGTTAAATTTAGTTGGTAATGATACGTCGGCGTGAGCGCACGCAAATTCAAAATGCCATGATTTTATGATAATTTACTAAAATAATGCAAATATGTATGTTTACCTTACAGCATTATATAAACCTTTAAAAAGTCTTATCAATATTGAAAATATATTTTTTGTACCTCATATTAAGAACTATGTCGATTTTTAATCATGTAACATTGTGTTACACCACCGTTCCCGAAATCATTTTTTAACACAGTCTTTTAAGAGTTAAGTGACTTTTTCTCATGGAGATACGACGCTGAGAGTAAAGTACTCAACTCACGTATTCTATCGATACTACGCTGACTATAAATATGGTCATAAATAAAATCAAGCTAAACATGCATTGTAGGTGTATAATATTAAATATTTTTACTCCCTTTATAAACTCGTGGCGTCTGATTGATTGATTGCTTGTCTGACAAAAAACTTTGGATCGATTTTTGACCCTTTTCCCGTGATCCGATCGAGCTGTAACTTTGCAAGCTGACTTGTGGCGACGATCAAAAAGATCTATCAAATTTTCGTTAAAAAATAAATAAATTATAATATAATTTTGCATATTTTGAAATTTGTTATGGTTTTTTCATACAATTTACTCAGTTGTATGAAGTGACTGCGACGCTACTAGGATTTATTTGGATTTTTGGAAAATTTTTAATTCTCCCTTTCGTAGCGTCGCCCGACCGAAGCCCAACGCGTAGGTTAAGCGCCAAACCAGTTTCCACTAGTAAATGAGAAAGGGAGTATAATGAAAACTTGGTTTTTATTGGTTAGTTTTTATACGTATTCGGTATTGTAGGATTTGAAAAAAACCGTTATGGAGTACCCAAAATATGTTATTTTGTATCGTTGGCCAAAAAACTGAGCTTCCTGTGCCCTCCCCTTTCATCGTACCAATCGTTCCCATTTACCATTCACCTCCCTTTCTTCATTACCATCATATTTTAATCCCCATCCTTACTGATTCCGGAGATCGATACACAAATCGACAAATATACCTACAGTGCGTGAGTCTGGTGCAAATCATCGAAATAAATAAGGGTGGGGATAAAAATATGAGGTGATGGTAAACGGGAACTTTTGTGTGGACTGTTTACGATAAAAGGGAATGGCACATAAAGCTCGACTTTCCTGCCAGAGATACTTCTTTTTGTAATTACAAGACAATGACGATGGTCAAACTCGAATCGGCAACACATAATTTTGTACACACCTGGTCATAAGCGAGGGTGCTCGGAGCCGAAATAAAAGTTCGCTTGATGCTGACAAAAACGCTCCAGAGTCTGAGATCCATATTTGCTGTTCATTGTTAATACCAGGGTTAATGCAGAAATATAATACATATGAGTATATATCGATATATTTTTTTGTTAACTCGCCTATTGAAAATAATAAATATTTCTAAAAAATATTTTTATTCCATATGTTTTCATTAAATTGATATTTATTTTAAAACAAAATTAATTAATCAATTAGAAAGACAAAAAATTTGAGGCTACTTCTGGGATTCGAACCCAGGTCACCTAATTTCCGGGGTCGGTGCTCTGACCACTAAGCTATAGTAGCCCTCTATGTTTCCGTGAATATATCGACCTTGTGTGTAAGTATCATTTTTATTAATTGATTAATTTTTATTTTTGTCTATAGATCAATCCACTTTTTTGATAAGGTAGTTCAAATTACTTTACAATGCTACCGCTACCTGGATGCCAGAATTAACCGAATAATTCATTTTATTTGGACATACATTTATACAACAGATATTATATTTATTGTTTTGTTTCTTATTCTATATTTAATTATATTGCCTATTGTATTGCCCATTATATAAATTTACTATATATTTTTTTAATTTCATTGATTTGTTTTGTATAAAATTATTATATCTATTTCTAATTTCATTTAATTATTATTAAATTGTTCTTATTTATGTTTGTAAATAATTAATGTTTACATTTTTCTACTGTTTATTCACTATACGATTTTTAAATTAGAAGGCTTTGAATCCGAATATATATGTAAAATAAAAAATAAATAAAATAATTAAAGTCTAACAATAATGTTTTTACCATGTCTAATAAATCTGAAACTTATTCGATAAATTCAATGAATACTTTACTTGCGAGGTGTTGGTTGACCTTGAGGGTAATCCTACTTACTTTAATTTTACTGCGGTTGTATTCTCCAAGGAATTTGTAATTGTCATAGAAGAAATGTTTATTTTTGAAAAGTAAATTACATTTTACAATGGTCTTTAAATAAAGTGCTTTTTTTTCAAAGTGTATTTAGAGATTTTTATTGTAAGTAATAAATATTTTTTTTATTCTAAGAACATTTCAGTAATTAACTTAAAGATAAGTTATATAAATTGACAAACCGTAAAAAATTAATTAACTCTCCCGAGGAAGAATCACGCAAGAATATTTTTGATTTGTTTTGGGCTAAATTTTTTTAAATGTGACTTCTTATTAATTGATCGGTACTTATTTATTCAATTAGAATGGAATGATGCTTAATAAATTATTTCTAAAATTAAAATATTTTTAGTTTTTACTGTAAATCACTTTTAAATACAATTATTGATAACATTTGTAAATGATAAATAAAATTTACTTCAGACGTCACCTTGAAATTAAAAAAAAAGTGTTTTATTTATGTTATAGGTTCAAGTACTGTAAATGATTTGAATCACGATTTATTAAAAAAATCCAAAAATTTACTTAGTTTTGAGTTTTCTTTTGCGTTTTTTTCGAATCTCCCTTTTTCAGAGTTATGGAGATAAACTAACTAACTAACTTACCATCACGCCGTTTCCCCGTGGGGGTAGGCAGAGAGAATAGAGCGCCATAATCTTCTGTCCTGACATACAACATTCGCTTCATCTACATTCATACATCCTCGCATGCAAGCTCGACGGTTGTTCAGGCTTCTAACAGGACCATCTTCCAGTATCTGGTTAATCTGGTCGCGCAACTTCTTCCGTGGTCGCCCTCTCTTTCTGGCGCGTTATGGTGATGATATCTCAAAAACTAATGAACGGATTTTGTTCAAAGTTAGCATACCTCTTACATATAATATTATCTGCAATATAGCAAACGATTTTTTTTATATGCGTCCATGTATTTTTCTGTACACTGAATGTCTCAATGTCTAGTGTCAGAGCAATACTAAGAAGATTAGTATTTTGAAAACTTTGACTTTAGTGGACCAGGCGACTTTTCCATCGTGCAAATTTTCTTCAATTTGTCGATTTCTAATCACGGCATTCCGCATTTATATTAAATTTTATTAAATTGTAAATACAAATTGCTTACTAATTCTGTATATTTCAAAGCGATCTCTTCTATTCTTTATTAACTTTGCAATAATTTCAAAGGCTTTTCTTACGTTGAAAATTAACTGGCATCGACAAAATTCTCGATTTTCTATTTATGAAAATGTTTATTATGTATTTGTGATGTACAATTTGTAATCTGTACATAAAAACGCTTACATTTTCTAAATAATTAATTAAAACATTACCGCACTGCTTTGCTGGTGCGGAAAACCTTCAAATTATAGCTAAATTACATGTGTTTGAATCGGAATACAGCTATTTTCAGAATAATTCATTGCAGTAAAGCCACACTCGTTGATTTACGAATTACGAATCTACCGAATCCGCAAAGTAAAATGATGGAATAAATGCGCAGAGCGGGTTTTGAAAGAGTGCTTCGTAAATGCATCTGGAATTGTGTACATCGGAGTAAAGAAAAGTGGGGTTTTATCCGCGAAAAGCGAAGACTTCGATTTTCGATCAGCACTTCTTTTGTCATTACCGCCGCTGGAACTGCTGAAAAATCTACAAAGCTTATCGGAACAAACACAAAGACGACGCCCCTTGTTAGAGCAATGCAGTCAGAGGGATACAAAGTGAAGAATTATGCAGTCCGCCAGCGCGCAAGGGCTGAGACAGGCTCCAGGCAGCGAAAGGATTCGGCTGTAATAAAGCTTCTAGAAAATACATTTAATGTATTTCTTTTATGTAGCCATCAAAAGGAAAGGCAATCGTACTTTACTCAGTACTTAATTACAGCTTGATGGATTTTTTTAAAATCATACAATAATGTAATCAAAATTTATATCTTGATTTTCATGACAATTTTTTTTAAAAGACAAATTAACTTAACATCACGCCGTTTCCCCGTGGAGGTAGGCAGAGAGGATAGAGCGCCACGCTCTTCTGTCCTGACATACAACTTTCGCTTCGTCTACATTCATACATCTTCGCATGCAAGCTCGACGGTTGTTCAGGCTTCTAACAGGACCATCTTCCAGTATCTGGTTAATCTGGTCATGCCACGTCTTTCGTGGTCGCCCTCTCTTTCTGGCGCCGTCAACACTTGCATCATATATCTTTATTACCATTCTTTCCTCATTCATTCGCTCAACGTGCCCAAACTACCTGAGCGACCCTATTTTTATTCTTTGTATTATGCTACGATCAGCTTTACATTCATTCCTAATATCTTCATTTTTTACTCTGTCATACATGGATTTACCACACATACGTCTAAGGGACCTCATCTTCACTGCATTCAATCTACTTTCGTTACTCTTCTGCCAGCTCCAGGCTTCACTTCCATACATTAGTGTCGGTACCAGAACTCCATTATGAACCAAATATGTATTTTATTAATTATATACATTAATTAAATTTGTTTATAAATCTATTTAATATGATAGATCAAATGACAAAATAGCGAATTTTCTATGCACTAGCGCCTATATTGATTGGATCACGATTGAAATTAGTTGGAAAGCTACTTCCATATTTAAAACACCATGAAAAATTACCCACTCGCTTGCCCCGTATTTGAACAAACATAGGCCGTATTCTGAAAATAGCAATATTGATATTTCTATACCTTGAGATCCAGATAAAAAAATCATGGAACAGCTCAAAATAAAAACAGAAATAAAAAAACTAAACCATAAAAACCAAGGTTTTGTTTTACTCCCATTCTTTGTAAATTATGCTTACCATCATGTAATAATTGATTGACTGAAAATGAAACATGTCTAGACAAATATCTATGTCAAAAATCTCTAAAAATATCTCTTTATTATTTAATTTCTTCTCAAAAAAAATAAGTGTGCTGTCATCTGTGAACCAAGTGTCATATTTTTTTGAAATTCGTAGTGAAGTACCTATTATACCTACCGACGGAGTTATTAAAATTTTAAATATTCCATGAGGTTATCGGGCCGTCGGCGCCGTTAGTAAAAATCAAACTGTTGTAATGATTCCAATTTGAAAAAACTATTAAAATTTCTAAAAATCCAAAATTATACAATAATTATTATTTTTTAACGAAAATTTGATAGATCTCCTTGATCGTCGCCACAAGTCTGCTTGCAAAGTTTCAGCTCGATTAGATTACGGAAAAGGGTTAAAATCGATCCAACGTTTTTTAGTCAAGAAAACAAGCAAGCAGACGCCACGAGTTAAAAGAAAGGAAGTAAAAATATATGATATGATTAAAAGTTTTACTTTTGAAAATTTTTGATGGCCCAGAAAGAAAGAGAAAATAGAAACTACATTGTCTATTTTGGCCCACAATATTTGTATTGCTTCAACCTTATTATTTGAATTCCCCAAGTGGTTTCCCAAAAAAAGATTATTTCTCCAGAAAAATTTCCCCAAATTTATTGAGGGACAAAAATAAAAAACAATCATTCGGTACTTCTGTAGGGAAAGGCATTGTTAACAATAGTATTTCGTACATTTTGTTAATTTACCCATATTTCTTTTCATCATTATCATCATCACTCTTGGCTCTACAACCCCTGGTGGGTCTTGGCCTCCTCAAGAGTCTTCCTCCACTCATCTCGGTTGAGTGCCAACTCTCTCTAGTTCAGAATTTTTTTTTATCATACGTATTCTTACATTAGTCCACTGAATTATTTTAGTAGGTATTATAGTTTAAACTTGTGTTCAAAACTTGATAAAATGTCTCAATTTTAATAATTTTATTCTTCTTCTTCTTCATAATAACATTCTAAGAGTTTTTTTTTTATTATCTATTTTATTTAAATTTATTACACATTTTACAATTAACAAATATCCTGCTAACTATGAGTAAGTTATCAGCAAGTTTCTTCTATTACCAATTAATACACCTTACCATTTAAATAAAAGTGCTGGCTTACATAGGAATTTATAAAATTATATAAAAATAGTTAGCATGCAGACAGTTTACTACTGTTCATAATATTACCATAATTACACTTTTCAAATTACGCTTAAATGCCTCACTAGGTGAAACCTATTCTGGGTCAGTTTTATTTCGCAATTCAATAGTTTTTTTATTCTTACACAATAGAAGGAAATCAGATATACATTTTTTCTTTTTTTAGTACATACATTTTTTCTGGTGCCTTATATGGTTACTTATATATTTTCAAATATTTATTAATCTTTTTTTTCTGGTTAAATCTTTCGTGGTTAAAATAAAGTTTTTTTTTATTTAAAACATATTGATATTATTTAATTGCTTATTATTAATCTTATCAAAATACCTTTATACCGAACTAGTTAGTTCGTGTTACAAAACACGATACATTTTATCATTCCATATACTTGTACGCACAGTCGACAAACACTTTGTACATAAATGAATTATAAATGTAGAAAAAACTCTTTAACCTTTATGCAGTAATCCTTTCCATTGTGTTGAATATTCAGTCATTACTTCATCCATCCTAAACACTTAAAAAGTTACAATGGAGAAATGGTTGTTTCAAAAGAAATAATTTTAATGAATATTAATTACCAACTGCATTATTCAGTCAAACCCGCTCTTTTATCTTGGATATAAATATAACCCTTGCTGTATTCTGCATTCACTAAATGCAGCGATGGAAAAAGTGCAGTGCTGGCGCAAAAAACTCGCAGAGTTAAACTTCCTCCAGTGTGTTAATTGCATAGTGAACCTTTGAATAAAATATCATACCCCTTAAAAGCTGAGAAAAGAGAAGCTTTCCTACTACATTGAAAGTGTTAACGAAAGCCGTAGCTAAGCCCGAAAAATCCCAAACCATTAGACGGACCTACCTCAAGCAAATTCATTTATCTCTGCAGCTGAAATCTTTATCCTCTTTAATTATTTTTTACTCTCTTTGTTGATGAGGTCTATTCTCTTTTTGTAACTGGTTTCAGCGGAGATAATAGATTATGATGCTCCAGAATCACATCTTGATTTAACGAGGAATTTTAAACCATCAAGACGGGATTGTAATCTTTTTACTGTTCCAGAGAAGTATTAGAAATATGGGGATGTTATTATTTGTTAATGATTAATGCATTTTTATTAGTTTAAACATTAGAGCGTGAAACTGAAATGAAGGTGCTGAGATCCATTCCTGGAAAAACTTTACGTGACCGTGTAAGACATAATACTTGCAATAAGGAATACTTGCAAAATAGAGAACATAGCAGGATGGAGCAGATATACAAGAAGATTCTGGCGGGATCACGTAGCCAGAATGGATAGTGACAGACTCATGCATACAGGAGCGAATGAAATTCCTTCTGGATGACGCCTACCAGGAAGGCCGCCGAAAAGATGGAGGGATAGCTGGACCTCAATCAACAAATCTACTAAAAGAAAAAAAGAAGAAGATTATGAGAGTGGCAAAAAATATTTTAAAACTTTTAAACACACTTGAGGTAACCACTTTAAAAGTCCGGACATAGGTGTATATTTTTGAAGATTATATCATTTTTGTATTCCAAATTTCACATGTCCGTATATAGTTAAAAAAATATATATCATTTTATAATAAAATAAAAAACTTAATTACTTATTTTATAATAATTACATATTTTTCTCTTGAAAATATTGATTTTTCTCTTTTTTTTGCAACTCTGGTATATCTATCGTCTTCCAAATTTGTATTACTTTCGATTAGTTTACCATTATTCTTAAAAGAACTAACTATAATTAAAATTATATGCGGTCCTTTTCAATAGTTTTCAAATAAATACAATTGTACAATTTTAAATGTAAAATGACTAAATGTGAGCATTTCAAAAAAATTAAATAAGTGGAACTAAAAAACAAGTGTATTTTAATTTCTGATTGATTATTTTATTTGCCTTTTTTAGTCCATATCCATGAATATCTCTGTGTTAGATAGGTATATGCAATCATATTTTAGAAGTTTTCTTGTATCATTTGCAATATTGTATATGAAATCATCACGTTTTACTTTAGTCCTTTTTTCGGTGAACCAGTTTAAATCACTTCATATCTTAACAAATCTGAATAGAACACACTTTTTGTTTTTTTTCCAGTAGTTTATTTTTTCGTTAAGTTTAGTTTTTCTTTACGAATAATACAATATGTTTCAGAAGTCTCCGTTTCCTTCTTCAGGTGAGTTGAAACTGAACTATGTGAGAGTGAATGTCTGGTGTATGGGTTGTGGGTGAAGTGGAAGTGAACGGTTGGGGGAGAAAGAATGTTGTGAGAAGGGATGAAGTGAAGGGTTAATGATTTTATTATTATTGGTGATGTTATTTTTTGTATTTAAGTTTTTATTAATTTCAAGTGTTTGTTAATTATTTTGTTTTTAATCGTATGTCTATAATATTTTATGTAATATGTGGGCATATTCTTAAAAGTTTTCTTTGAATTTCGTTTCTATTGATTCACTAGCTTTCATCACCAATTATATTATGTATCTCTAACTATCATCTCTACACACTGTCATCTACACATTATACTATAGCATCCCCTATTTACCTTCAATTCATTACACTTTCCCCTCCCTACTTCAACCCAGATTTCACCGACCTTCTCCGTTTTGCACTCATTTACTTTGTGTCTTACTTTCTGCACCGCTTCATTTTCTGGGGTTTATAAACTAAGATGTTGCGATATGGTATATCATATTGATGGAACAGGCAGATCGACAGTTAATAGTTTCTTAATTAATATAGGTTAATGTTAAATCGTATATTAATCATCGTTCTTAAAAAAATATATATTACATTTCTATATGACTAATAACTAATAATATGCTAGGATAATCGGAGGACAAGGCCGGTCGCACTTTGGATACGAATTCGCACGATTATTTTCGTACGTATTGAGCGCGCACATTGATTGCGTCTTGCGTTGGTAACGATCAGTTACTTTTCGCATTTCTCCAATAACGTTTGTGCCAAATGAATAATCTGTATCTTCTCGACAATGACAAATTTCATGACTATTTATCTGATAGATTCACAAAAATGCTCGGAAGAATCGAAGTGCAACGAGAGCTCATAACATCGGATAAATATTTAAAAGTGTTTTTGTTCGAAGTACATAATTGTACCTCACCTTTATTAAACCAAATTATTTAACTTATGGGTATTTTTAGTTGTTCAGAGATTATCCGCCATGATCTGCGCTGTTGGTCACGTAGTTGAATAACTTGAGTCCCACAAACATTTGTGGTCATGTATCAAATTGACAAAATTTTCAATATCCATCGTACGAAATCACGAAAATTTCCGAACAAATCCGAATCGTGTCGGTCGTCGTATCTGTACATACGTACACGCACTACTAATTTGTGTACAGTGTGCGATGTTCAATACTACTTTGAAGGTCAGGAATGTACTTGCGTATTCGTACGTATACGTACTACTCAATTTCGTACGAAAACGCATCCAGTGTGCGGCCGGCCTTACTACTGGAGGTACGTATCAGTTTCTGAGAATGGGTATTTTATCAAAATGAGGTTTTCTGCAGTTGACACTATGAGCTTCTTCTTCAAATATAGCAAATTTATTTTGTCGTGACATAATAATAATTTATATAAATTAACTTTGTAAACACCACTTATTTATTGAAAAAAATCAACGTGTTTCGAAGCCAATGGCTTCTACGTCAGGAAAACAAAAATAAAATTTAAAAATCGAAGTATAGATCAAAATATAAAGTACCTACATAACATAAATATAAATTTAAAAGATGACTATTTGCAAAAAGGACCTGATTATTTATAACATTCAATTTACTATTTACACTCTTACATTGTGATTCTGTATAATTTGATAAATTAGAAATTTTGGAAATAAGAAAGAATGTAAATAATAAATTGAAAATTATAAATAATCAGGTCGTTTTTGCAAATAGTCATCTTTTAAATTTATTTTCATGTTAAGAAGGTTCTTTAACTTTTTTATATTTTGATTATCCATAGTTCGATTTTTAAATATTATTTTTGATATCCTGACGAAGAAGCCATTGGCTTCGAAACATGTTGATTTTTTTCAATAAATAAGTGGTGTTTACAAAGTTAATTTATTTAAATGATACTACGAGCATTTCTAAGGAAATGTTCCATAAATCATGACGCTGTACTGTCGTCGCAGCCCTGCATTCGTTAAATTTTACCTGTCGCAGATTACCGGAGGGGCTGGAACTTAACTGGAGAAGTCTCGAAATAATTTCCAGCGCAACCGTTCAAACTCGTAAAGTGAATTTCAAATATGCAAACCATTTAAATTTCAACATTTTTAATTAAAACTTGTCCAAAGCGCGGCCGGTTAATTTAACAGCCTTTCAAAGTAGCCAAGAACTCGAAAAAATCCGCTTTTCTAACTTATTGTCAATATGCACGCGGGATTTTTTTGCTAACTGCGCCATAATTTTTCTTTTTCAGCAAACGGATGATGTAAATCTTGAAAAAATTAATAAATATTTTTCAGTGAAAAAATAATACAGAAAGCTTAAAGCATTTTCGGAAAAAAAATTTTTCTTTGTACTTTTTATTAATATTTATTTATTTATTTATTTATTTATTTAACGCCCTTATGAGCTTTTACAAAACATAAATTTAAAAAAATTAACATATGACAGATATACATTTACAAGGTGGAAGTTCATATAATAGAATTGTGTAAATTTAAATTGCTGTTAAATGGATTTGTGTAAATTTAGATTGCAGTTAAAAAGATTCAAGTACATCTTATAGATTTGTGTAAATTAAAAAGAGAAGTTTAAATTGTAAAAGAAAACGATTATAAGTAGTAAGAAGAAGAAGAAATAGATTGCAGTTAATGGATTCAAGTACATCTTATAGATTTGTGTAAATTAAAAAGAGAAGTTTAAGTAGTAGGAAAAAAAAACAAAAATTAGTATCCGTTTCCATTTAGTTGAGATGTAAAGAATTGTATCAAATTTGTCCTCTAGACAGTTATATTATCAGCAAAAATGTCAGCCGCCTCTGCATGGTCCTTCCCTAATGAGTGTTGTATGGGGATTACAGAGTTTGCTTATGCATTATCTCTGACATTTCCACTTTAATAGAATAATGCACTGTCTTGATGACCTCGATGGGACATATAAGTCGATCAGACTAACAATCTGGGAGCAATCAATCATGCTATTTATGATCCTATTCAGAAATATTAAGTCTGTCACGATACGTCTCACAGACAAGTTTAATGGGTGCAAGTAACTAAGAAGATATTCATAATTGATATCTTGCAAGGGTTTATTTAATTTGTAATTAATAATCTTAAGAACTTTTTTTGGATTGAATGATTAACATAGTGAGGCGACCAAATAATCGAGTTATATTCAACCTGAGGTCTGGCAAGAGAAGTGTAGAGAACTTTATAAGTGCGCAGGTCTGTAAAGTTTTGTGCAGTTCTTAAAACAAATCCCTACATTTTGAGACATTTATTAATTATCAAGTCAATATGGGGAATGAATGATAATTTAGTGTCAAAAATTACTCCGAGATAAATTTTACAAATCTCACGGAGATGAAGTTTTTTATATGATAAATATGTATGAAAGTTTTTTGTACGATGACCCAGGGCTTAAAACCTGTATGAGCTGGCTTAAGCGATCACTCTACGAAGTGCAACGTTCACCAATTCCATCGTGTACTTAAAAAAATGTTATCCTATAATCCTAGTCATTAATTATATAACCACAGTGTTTCAATTTGGATTTAAAAATAATACATCCAAAAACGATAAAAATCCTTCAATTCGTGTGAAGTATTTAGTTAAATTTAGTGAAAATTGAAAAAAAATCATTATCAAATCACTTGTAAAGTTTCAAAAATTAAAATAAAATCATGTTTAACAATATTTTTATATTTATGTTGTGAGAACACAATTACTGAATTTATACATTATTATTTAATTAAGATGAATTATAGAAATCTCATAGAAACGAAGCTATTAATATGAGAAACATGTATGCAAGTGTATACAATTAAATGATCACTCTTCATTATGTAACATTAACAACGGAAACAACTACAATTTGATAATGAGTGGATGTTCTCACGACGCAATTGCTCAACGTTGCATTGTGTAGAGTGATCACTAAAGATAGCTCATACAAATATCATGAGACTTCTATAATTTATCATAAGTTAATGCAGCCGGTTCAAGCCCTGATTCTATTTTTTAACAATGAGTTATACTCTGAATTTTTAAGAGCACTACACTAAGTTGTTGATAACTCTTACCTCATCTTCATTCATCTATTGATGACTGATCATCAATTTTTAAAGTTTTTAAAGGGACCAGTGTCTAGTTATTCATTGGTATTCAGTGAATATTTTTAATTTCTGATACAATACAAAAAATACATTCGTATTTTTTCAATATTATTTAAATTACCCACCATTTATAAGCGTCAAAGATTTTAAAAACGAGGTTGCATTTTCTTTCATCAATCTTGGTAGCAGAACTCTATTGTATGACAAGTTTTTAAAATGAATTATTACGTAATTAACCATGCACCCGTCCGTCTGTCTGTCTGTACCCGAAACTTCGTGTAACGTCCGTAATTTCGTTCGAATTTAGGGCTAAAAAAAGAAATTAAACAGTCGGAGATGGGGCTTGAACCCTGGCCCACTAAACTCGAACCGGCCGTTCAACTCACGCTGCTACGGCCGCCTCTCCGTGGAGCGCCAAAAAGATCCTATAAATATATACTTGGGCTCAGCAAAGACGCGAACCAAATCATTTTTGATAGGTTGCAGCTAGTAATAAAATAAAAAGCCTATCAAACGTTGAATGTAGAAGGCAAAGTTTCGCGCCTTAGCTAAGCCCTGCTTCTACAATTTGTAGTAAATATAGTGTATTTTTGACAGGTCATGGAGAAGCGGTGATGGCTATGTCGATTAATTGCCGCATTGCCGTACACGCATACGAAGTTCGAGTCTCTCTCCAGCTATGTAATTTCGTTTTTAGTTGTTAATTCCAGAAAGTTACGGACCTACTTAATAGACAGACAACGAGACTATTTTATATTATTTAGATACAGTACTTTTTTTGAAAACCTACACAATCAATTATTTATCAAAACAATGTTTCAACCCCCAAATAATGCAAATGCTTCAATTAACACGCCTACTGCTATGATTTTCTATAAAAATCTTATTATTTTATGAAAAGCTCTTGATTTCGGCGCGCAGTAGAAATTACACCACAATTAGTATTAATCTGTAAAATGTTCGCGTGAGCTTTTCAAATGTTCAGCCCAACAATGGTTTTATTGTTTCCAAGGATCGGCTTTTGTTCTTCCGAGGGATTTTGTGGAACTAGGGCACTGACTGGTTTTCCATGTTCTTTACACAATAGTTGATTCAAATAGGTTAGTTGCTAATTATGAAGCGCCAATCAGAATTATCTCTAGCGATCAATGTACAGAGGCTGTGTGATTATCCAAGGCGTGACGTATTATACTCTATACTGACATCCATTAAAATGATAAGGTTCTGTGTAAAATAGATCTGTGGAATCTGTGTTTCCCGAGATACTTAAACAAGAGTACCACACCTTTTGTTACTGCTTTTGACATATTGCATCTATAGAAATTTTTCGATCTAATTCACTTAGAAGGTTATGGAATTTGTTTATTTGTACAAACATATGTGTAGAATTTTTAAATGAAAATAAATTTAAATGAGCTTTAGTAATTTATTTTAAAACATAGTTCTATTTATATTTAAAACATTGGCTACATCACATATTTTTATATATATATTTTTTTTCCTAAATATAATTTTCAATACAATATTTCATTTATTCCTATCCTATAATTTATATCTTTATATTTTATATATTTATTTTATTTGTTTCTTAAATTTGTTAAGATTCATTTTCAAATAATTCTTAATTAAAATTTTTAAGCATGGATATGTAATCGAAATTTTAAAATACGCAAATACGATATTTTGCCACTACCAGTGAAAACCTTTAAATGGTTTTATGTTTCTCATTCCTTGAATTTACTCAATTATTGTTAGCTGTTGGTTTCTCGAATAAATATAAATATAAATAAAAATAAATGAATACTAGCTGGTGGTACCGGGTGGTTGGTAAATTTTAAACCCATTTTTCACTTCATTCGCGTTTTTAACTCTCTGATCGGTGACTATTTGCATAAGATCCATATGTTTTCTATAATTTATTTGGGAATGAAGTGGTAAGATGAAAATATATAATAATATAAATTTATATAATTCATTAAAATTATCGGTATTCGACACCACTCAGCAATTCATACTTTTTTTTAATTAACAGACCAAACCCATTGATTTTTGAATTTTGATTATGAGAGAAAGTGGAACGGTTGTCATGTTTGATTTTATTTTTTATATGGCAACTTGCCCTAAAACAGACTTGTTTAGTGAGGCAATATCGCATATTCTTCTGTTTCTTTATTTTATGCGGATATAACTTATTTGTAGGTTGCATGTTATTACTACAGTTTTTATTGACAGATGTTTAAAATAATCACATAAAAATACATGTATTTTAGTTAGAAATACTGATAAAATTATATGGATAAAATAAAATGTATAATTTTAATTCTAATAAAGCAATAAAAACAAAAGATGAATCTGACAAAATCCGACTAGATGTAATATTTAATTATTTGGCTTTTGTAAAAATATTTATGAGACGAAGCCTTAATTTTATCATCTACTACATATGAGGGTTAATTCTATACAGCCTTCTGACATAAACGTGGCTTCAACCCCTTCAACCTCAAAGCATTTCTGACTAATACTGTTTCATTACAGTTCCTTCACAGAATCGCGGTCTGTAAACAGGGGTAGGCAACATGTTTTTTTGATTAAATATGAATAATAATAATTATGATTTAATTTTTTATTTAAATACTTCTCAACAAAAATATTATAGAGGCTTCCAATCTATAAAACCGAAAATGCTGGGAGTAAATATTAACTTCTTGGATCTAAATCTAAGTGAATCTTAATTCCATGTTACTCTGTGATATGATAAAATATGATATGATTATTTAAAAAATGTGTGCTACGTTTTGTATAATTCTTCGCAAAATCTATCTATATTTGTGTACGCAAAACGGTATTCTTGTCGCAAAATAATATCGTCAGTATTATTTTCTGTAAGTATTAATTTCTGAAGAACAATTGAATGTAGGCGTTACATTATAAATGGGGTGTTATTCTATATTTTTGTTTTTTAAATCACTAATAATAACTAATATAACTATATGGATTCGCCTAAAAAAATACTATTACATATCAAGAACAGAAAATAATTCCCATATATCCTACACTTTGTAAAGCAATATTGTTTTACCCACTAGGCAAAAAGCTACTGGTTCAGATGAAAATATGCTTTAGAGGCAATACGAAAAGGCAGGCGAAATTACGGCGCTAGTTTCCTACCTAAGTGATTTTGTACGCTGGGTAATATTAAGGCCAGCGCCACACTACGCAGACGATCCGCCAAGTCTTTTCCGTCGCGTCAAATCGGCAAAGCAAATTGATTGACCGATCATCCGCATAGTGAGTTTGATAAGCGCATATTGTATGGAAATTAATGTAGCGGCGATCCGCTACCGAAGAGACCCGGCGGTAGACCTGCGTAAGACTAAAAAGTAGCAAATTATATTACCTACATGAAAAAAATATGTACTTTTTTAAAACCTTTTATTTATTTTCTTCTTTGAAGCGAACGTTTAATTTTAAATATAAAATATTTATTATAAAAACATTGATGCGTACATTTAAGTACCTATTAAAAATTTACAACGGTAAAATACAATTATCTTGAGTTGACATCCCTGGACCTATTAACCGTATGGGAAAACCTACCCCACATGAAAGGGTGGTTATGTTTCTCCTCGCTCAGTTACCACTTTAATAATTTTAGATTATTCGTAATTGGCATATTAAAACCGTAAGCAGTGTTTAATAATTAATAATTTTTGTTTCTACGATCAACACAATTATTAATAGATTGATTTGGATTGATTATTGAAGATTTTTGTACTGTCTTAATCCGCGAGAACTCGCGCCAATAAAAATCATATGAGCACTTGCATGTAGAGCATTTTGCTCACAAATATTAAATAGTGAAAAATGTGCTTTAATTCAAAAATTCATGATTGTAATTATGGTTTTTATAATAAAATACTTATAGAATATTTATAATTATTTAACATATAAAAATATCATAAACTCTTTATTTTTATAACAAAGAGAATAACTTTAATTTAGCCAGTCTTCTAAGGCACTCTTAAGAAAATAAAAAAAATTGTAATAAAAATCAACTTTCTTATCAATCTAATTAAAAAAACATTTATCTTCATCGTAAAAACGATTCTAACATATATCACACAATAATTGCAGAGAATATTCTTCAACCTCTTCTTCGTAGTTTATTCTAGCCACGCCAAAATACATTGATGATCCATCTAAAAAAATATATTTATTTTATATATACTTTACAATATTTACCATAAATAAAGAGATAAATTAAAAACAGTTTATTAAATATTTAAAATATTTTGTTAACTTTATTAAGTACTTACGTCGTCACTCGCGCGATGAGCAAATCGCCGCGCGATGGTAACCCGGAAAACGAACCTCCTCCCGTGCGCTACTGGATGGCACTGGCGCAAAGGCAATTTTACGCGAGGGAGGGGGAGCATATAAAACTCAGCTAATGAATGTAAGATACTCGAGAAACTGTTTTTGACAAAACGGCACGAATTTTAAATTTACCGTGAGCAAAACGCTCATAGCGCGAGTGCTCGCGGGTTAATGACAGTAATCAAATTATATAGGATGAACTTCTGTTTTGAATGCACAAATTTGGATCATAAATTATAACAATTATTTGTCTGGGTTTTTATACATGTAATTATTATTTTAAAGCATTCTTAATTTTAGTAAGTAAAGTAATTTTACTTAGATTGCAAACCGTTATTTTCGAGCTAAGAGACTTTTCTTAAAAAATATATTTAATTATTTTTAACGTTTATTTTAATATATGTAGCGAAGGTTGTTAATTACTTGTTTGTCTGTCTAATTAATATTTTTCAGGTTGGTAATTTTAAACAAGTTGTTAAAAGTGAACACATGTTTTGAAATGAGCCTTTGTCTCAAATTGTGGTGCTGTTGCTAAAACAAGTGCTTCGTTCTTTTGTCTGTATCAAAATACATTAATTTTTAATAGCTGTAAAATAATTGTCGGCAAAAAAGGTTGAATAATCATAATAAAGGAGAAAACTTATACACTTGAAACGGACCTTCGAGATAATTTGATTTAACCCCTATTTATTATATTACGCAACCCTTAGGGAAGGTTTCATTATTGTCACCTGCTTACGGGTCATGGTGCTAACGTTTCCCCCTTAGCACAATATGCGCCCCACCCAATAATTTTATACACTTATTTAAATTAACACCCTAGTACGCAGAGACAAAGGGTTACAATAAATATTATTAATATTAATGATTTTAATATTAAAACTTATTTACGTGAATAATAAGACATACTAGTATGAACAATGCAATGCTTTCGTTTGTTTTAGATATTTTATAAAACTTCTATGGAAATAAACATTTTTATGTTTGTGTTAAAATGTTTAATATATTTTGTAAGAATGTAATTGCGAATTTTGTTTACAGTAAGCATTACGGGTTCGACTTTATTAATTCGAACTTTGTTAACTATATTAATTAAAAAAATTATTCCACAAAGGATACATCTCGGTTTGCGTTACTGATTGACATGTAGTAATTAGTATTAGTAACTAATCATTCTAGGTAGAGGAAAAAAATTGCCTAGATTGGTTCAATTTATCATGATTAGAGATATATTTGATTATATTTTTATTTAATTTAAAATTCTCTACATTGTATTGTATCCAGAATATTAAATATGACAATTTTGTTGTATTATTGACGGGTTTGTCGTTTACATTGTAGAGATTATTATTCACTGGTTATACTTATACTTACTTTTGTCGTTTATACTTATAATTCGATTAGTGATTAAAAACTAAAAATTTGAAAAATATTTAAAAATGCCCCAAGTAAAGATAAAAAAGTTAACATTATTTAAAATCTATGGTAATCTATTATTATAAGCCAGTGTTATGCCTAACGAGCTACGATATATAATGTCACAAATTTAGTCTTCCATATGTGAATCAATTTTGAAATTCATAATTTAAAAATCCATTAAATTATTTGACCAAACTCGGTGTCATTTCATGAAAATATCATTAGTATATTTAAACAAATACTTATATATAATGTCTGTGAGGGGAAATATTCCAAGTTAGTCATGGGCGATGAAAAATGGTCTCTTTGATCACAGTTAGCTGCGGTACGTATGAAGGCAAGATTTATGACTCAGTTATAAGGAAAACAAGTCAAGAACTTGGCAAGAGTTATAACTGGGTTTATAAATTTGTAAAATTTACCAACGAAATAATTTTGCAAAAATATTTTTTTACATAAATTAAAAAATTACTGAAAACATGCCATAAATAAAAAATTCAAGTTTTATATTACTTGTGGTACACCAGAAGTCAATTTTTAAATTTGTAACAAATGTTGTATTAAAACTAATCAACGTTATATAGAATAATTAACAATTTATAATAATTTAGATGATCGTAAATAATGACCATAGTCATGTGTGAAGCTCTGCTCGTCCAATTGGTTAATTTGAATATATATATAATAAATATTTGTATGTTTTCCTTTTAACTTTCATCTTTTCAACATAAATACTTCTAGTTGTCTACGGTTTTACGAATCCCGCTGTGCGCAGTTCGATCATATCAATTTTACGGGGTGATGTTTATAAACAGATCAAAATTTCAAAATTTATGAACGATACTCAAATTTATGTCAATTATGCCTCTGAAATTTTCATTGTGTATCATTTCGTGGACACGTGGGGATGTATCTATCTGTTATTATTTCTGAATATGATTCAATAAACACGTACATGCTTAAATACACATGTTCTGATAACTCCCTTCTTACTTATTTCAGTCACTTATCTAACTCTTATTAATCTAAAATTAATGTATTCTATGAATATAATGAATTTGTGAATTCATTTTATAAAAGTAGTAAATCTCAAAATTTTTTTGCAATTTTTGGTATAAATAAAAACATACATGGTTTGTAAAATTTGCTGCTGGTTTGTAAAATTATGAATTAAAATATCTATTTTTTAAACAAAATTACGTCACTGATCCTTCATTATTGTTCATGATTTAGACCTACTTTCAAACAATTTATCGATATCCTTTCTATGAAAATCAGATGGTTTAAAAATGTCCTTAGGTTTTCACGGCCGTTCAGAATCTTCAGTGTATAGTTTTCTGGGATATTCTGCCGTGTATGTATGACTCTCTGGCCAACGTTTCGGATCCCATTGCAGGGTCCATCATCACATCAGCCCTGGTGATGAACCCTGCAATGGGATCCGTAACGTTAGCCAGAGAGGTCATATTTACACGGAAGAATATCCCAGAAAACTTCGAACCTTGATTAAAGGTAAAAATAAATTAAGTTTTAAAAACGTTCGATTTTTCAACTTGACACTCATTATTAACTTTAAGAAAAACTATATGGTACAGGAAAACAGCAACATTGACGTTGAAGAGCGGAAAAAAATATATCGTACATGTAATTTTTCTTATATTTCCCTTTTGAATATTTCTGTACTCTTAATGTCTGAAAGTCATGCGAATCTTAACCTATATTTTCATTATTCTAGTCAAAAACCACATTACCACAATTTAACATTTTCTTCTCCTCCAAATATTTAATTTTTTTTACGGAGACGCGAATATAAATTAGTAATAATAATAATAATATTGGATTATTTATATAGCGCCATTTTTGTGAAAATTTCACCTCAAGGGCGCTTTACACACAAAAAACTATTACATACTAAAATCATAGAATCACAAAATGAAAAATATAATGAAAAAGAAAAGAGAAAGAAAAACAGTTCAAAACATAAAATAGTAAAAAAAAACAACGTTAAAAACAACAATATTAAAAAGGTTCTGGGAAAGATTTTGTAAACAAGTGCGTTTTAAGTCTTTTCTTAAATAAAGTCTCTGAATCCCTGTTTCTTATCAGGGAGGGCAAAGAGTTCCACGCTTTGGGACCCGCCACCGCAAATGCCGGTTCGCTGAACCTAGTTTTCTGGAACTGACTTGCCGGTTCCACAATCCTTCCCACCGCTGAAGTAGACGCTGACCTAAGAGTTTGACGTCTCCCACATAAAACATTGTTTTAATGATGAATAAATATAAAAGATCGATATGAATGCTATTTAAAACATTGAACATACTTATCGCTCTAAAACGTTATAAGAAAATTCATATCGTTCGTTTAAGAATGAGACTTTGATTTGTCTTCTCCGATTTTTCAATTATAGTCATTATGAAGTGGTAAATACACGTGGCAATAATTAATAGTTTACTTCACGCTGACTACATTTTACGCGCATATAAGACGAATCTTACTATTTTTAATTTAAAAGCTAAGCTCTTTAGACGTGAAAATAAAAATAATTTGCTGAGCACCTAGAACGAGAATCCAATCACCGACCACTGGACCACTTACTTGAAAAGTGTTTTAATCATAAGATCAACGAGCACGTTCTTCTTGAAAAATCTCATCCGTTGAAGATGCGCCATTAAAATATTTAGTCCGATCCAGCTTTTCTGTATTCAAATGGATTCCATCATTTTTGCGAGTGACTTATCTATGTGCATTTATTAAAAGTCATTAAAGTAATGTATTGACCATTGTTGTTCAAAACATGTTGGTTATAAAGAGGTTTTATACAAAGAGTTTTATAAATATTAATTATGTTACCACAAAGTTGTTTTACTGTTATTGAAGAAATAATATTCTTTGTTTACTAATTCGAGGACAAAGACCGTCCCTGACATAAAAAGTGTTTTAAAATTTTAGTATAAAATGAGAAACGAGATTTAAAAATGAATAGAGTAACTGCATAATGGCTTTCAACTAGAATGTTGGAGAATTTGTTAGCTCTGAATTATATTCCGTTTTCTGAAAAAAATAAGGCTTTAACGAGTGCCCCATACCAGCAGTTCATTTGAAAATTTCAAGTACGACTTTTGAAATGCAAGGCTTAATACTGCTTTTTTTTTCTCTCCTTCAACGGAACACTACATTGCTCTTCACGTTATTTTTTTTGAAATATTGATGTTTTGAAAACGAATTTTAGTTCATTATAATATTTTTCTCACACACAAATGAATATTCTATTCAAAAATGTTAATTCAAAAATATGTTTTCATATTTTTCAATACTGTTTTTGCGCTACGAAAACTTTTTCAATAATTACTCTGTGAATACACTTGCATTGATTCCATTTTATTTTTTAATTAAAAACTGACAACTTCAATGTCTATGGACAGTTGTTTTCAAGATTGAAATACTACGTTTTGTAAAAAAATTGTCATATAGTAAAGAATGAAAAAATTAAGAATGAATGTAATGCTGTTCTAAGCATAGTGAACAAGATTAAAAAAATATGTGGTTTCGTCGTGTTGAGCAAACAAATAGGTAGAAAATGTTAAGAAAAAATATATGACGCAAGTGTTCATGACGCTAGAAATAGTGGGCAGCCACGGTAGACTCAACGCACGACCAGGTTAACCAGATACTTGAAGATGGTCCTGTTAGGTGTTTCGAAATTGAATAAGGTCTTTAATTTTTAAATTATTTAAGGATAAATTATAGAAGTCTCATGGAGACGAAGTTACTTATATATGAGAATATTGGATGGAAGTCTCTTATACAATGACTCAGAGCTTACATCTTGTGTGAGCTGGCTTAAGTGATCACTCTACACAATGCAACGTTCACCAATTACATCGTAAGAACATATCAAATATACATTATCAAATATTTTAAAGTTCTAAATATATATGTTTCGAATCAAGAAAATTTCATAATAGCACTGGTTTCTGCTAGAGACATCCGTTGTTTTTTTTCTCATAAATAAGTTAGTGTATACATAGGTTTCGCAACTGATAAATTAACTTCTATATTTTATTTTTAAATAAAATAAAATAAAGAAGTAAGTCTTTAAATTAAAATAAGATAAGAGTCAGGTGTTAAGGTATTAGATTGTTTAAATTCCCAAAATATATAATTAGCCATATTTTAAATTGGTTTTGATTTTGATATTTATTTCCCTGGCCTTATTTCGCTTTCTTTTATTCCTATTTACTCCCTTTCTTTTAACTCATAGCGTCTGTTTGTCTGTCGGAAAAACTTTGTATCGAATTTTAACCCTTTTCCCGTGATCCAATCGAGCTGAAACTTTGCAGGCATGGTGATGATAAAAATGATCTACCAAGTTTTCGTTTAAAAAATTTAATAATTATCGTAAAATTTTGGAGTTTTCAAAATTATAATGTTTTTTACAAATTGGAATCAACATAAATGAGTAATGACCCCGACGCGTGCAGTAGGCACGACACCTGATTCAATGAGAAAGGTAGTATAATAATTTTTGGATAATTATAAATAAACAGCACCTAAATTATATCAACAATAATTATTTTATATACTTCAACCATCATAATCTCCTTCCCTCTTTGTGTGATTTGTAGGTAGCTTGTACTTTTTGGTCTGAAACATAAATATAAATAAAAATGACTTAAATAATTTTTTTGGTACTTTCGGGCTGTTTTTATGCTTTATTTAATAAAATAGGTTCTATTTGTGGTCAAGCTTACATTGTTTCACCTATTTAATATATAAATAATCGTAACTACGCATTATCGAACGATCCAATCTAGAAGAAAATGAGCTATTTTCATAATCCCTAGAAATATTAAGAAACTAGTAGAATGTTCACTAGGCTTCGCGATATCAACATTTTGTATAAAATGTTGATATCGCGAAGTGTTTGTGAAATCGTGCGAACCTGAATGAAATATTAAATAAAAAAGTGTGAATTTGAGATCAGTGCTCCGATAAAGTTCAATGACTTTGCGTGGTAAAAAAAAGTTGTTTTTAGTATTTCATATCCCGTGACACTATTTTATCAATCTATCTACATTTAAATTCGTCTACGTTAGTTATAAACAAACGAGAACGGACGCCTTCATTGTATTCTTGAAAAAACTAACGTAACCTTAAGTAGCACCAAATTGCCCAAATTATTTCTTCAAATCGTGAAGGACTGTAATTTGGTAAAATATCAGACTAGTTGGAAATGCTTTCTCTGGAATGATTGATTCACATAATAACCGACTTGATGTTGTGGTAAAAGCCGCCATAAAATATCCTCAATTTAGAGTTTCGAAGGCACGCGTTTCCGGAGCCCATTGTGCCCTTAGAAACCGGCCAACAATACCTCCCACAGGGGTGCATTCTGCGAGATCTTTTCAAATTAGGGGTTGTTCAGTGAATTCCTGGCGGTGGAATATAATGACGATTATTTTCATATTTATCGAGAGACGGAATCGATTCACCAAAATACAAATAATGATTTTATATTTGTTGCTATTTCAACAAAGGTAATATATATAGTATATATATATATATATATATATATTATCATATATATACATATATATATATATACATATTATATATTATATATGAGGATTATTTTTTCTAGGATAACCCGCGTATTGTAGTCTTGAGAAAGACTGTTATATTGAAGAATTACCAGGTCACAAAGTAAATTCAGCAATTAGCCTCGCATTAGGCTTCACTTGGATCTCGGGATCTCGACTTCTGGAGTGAACGGGTGTGCTTGCCATCAATTCAAAACAGAACTCGAAATACAAGGCACAAAATCCCTTTGAAAATGGCCAGTGCTATCTGTCCCAAACGTTGGGTACAATATAACAGTCTTTCTCAAGACTACAATACGCGGGTTATCCTAGAAAATAATCCTTCATCTTTTACCCGCGAAAATCTTAATATTAGCATATATATAATGGGATTAGCTTCTCTGTCTACCCGGCGAGTGATAGCATGAAATTAATACTAATTTTTTTTCACTCCCCTTAAATGACCACAGACATCGCTAATGGGACATTTTTAGTTGATTTTGGAATTTGTTAGCAATATACTTTATCTGTGTAATGTAGTTTAATAAAAAAAATTAAATAATATTTCTGGCGTATCCTAGTGTAATGCTAGTGATTCGGATGAATTTCATTACACATATAAAGTATATTACTAACAAATTCCAAAATCAACTATGGATGTCTCATTAGCGACATCTGTGGTCATTTAGGGGAGTGAAAAAAAAGCTTTGGTTCCAGCCGCGTGGAGGATGATTACAACTCATATGTGAAACTTGAGGCATAATTTAAATATATATAACTTCCAAAAATTAGTAGACATGGTATATTCAATCATGGATGGAAATGGCGAACGTTACATTGTGTAAAGTGATCACTTAAGCCAGCCGTATGATAGGTCATAAGCTACTTTCCCATAAAAAATATAGTTTCGTCTCTGTGAGACATCTATAATATACATTGATTGATTAAAGATGTATCTTTGACAAAAATCCAGTACTGTTCTGAAAAATTTGGACATACTCAAAACATTCTGAGAATTTTTTAATTTATCTTAATAAAAAATATAAAATTTACGGTTTAATAAATAAACACACAAGCGATCATTCATAATGTGGAATTCGTTGCCACTGCGAGCAGACTTACAACACACATTTGCTAATACGAGCACAAACATTTTACAAAATCGCTTTTAAATCGTGGAAAGTACACACATAAACTACGAAATTATACCTGCTTCCCATATACTTACCTCATAAATTTGAAACGGGGTTAATTCGGAGTCCGCTCTAAATAATGTAATCGTTCCTCCATTCGCTAAGTCCTGTTTGCGCTGCCCGACACCAATTTGTGTTGTTAGGCACAAAAATAATTTGGTTATCAAACAAAGGTGTTATAACGTCTTTCCAAAATGACTGTGAATTGTGTAAACATTTTCAGTTTCGGTTCGTTGTGTGTTTTATCGCTCCAATTGATAATTAATGTGTTTCACTGTGTTCGTGCTAACGGGTTTCGGAGAGTAAACCAATTCCGTGTAAATAGTACACTTTTACTGGACATTGAGTTGTCGAGGCGAATTCCACTTTACTAGTGGTGAGTTTTTTATTATTACGAGATTGGTGATTCTTGAAAGAGCATCTTCAAGTTATTATTAATTTAAAAACCATATAATTGATTGACAATAATTATTTATAATTTGATAAAAAATACACAAAAACAAAAAAATTCGAAATAAATCTTGATTTTATATTATAAATATCTCATAGATACTTAGATTTTGAGTAGGTTGTCTTTTTGGGTGTTTAAAGAGCTAACGACCTATCGTATGGCTGGCTCAATTGATCACTTTACACAATGTTCACCAATTCCACCCATGATACAATACCACATTTATCAAAAAGCATCTAATCGACACCTTGTTTCACATGTACAAGTTACACATACATATATACAACTTCCAAAATTTTGATTTATGTGGTATTCTATCTTATATTGGCGAAAGTTACATTGTGTAAAGTGATCACTCACAAGTTAACCGTACGATAGGTCGTAAGCCCTATGAATACCAAAAAAGACTCCCATACCTACTTTCCCATATAAAATATAGCTTCGTCTCCATGAGACGATACCTCGATTAATTGTGTCCACCTAGGGATAAAACCCAGAATGGTGTTCTTGAGAAAATTGTACATACTCAAAATACTCTGAAATCTTGATTAATTCTCAATCTTATTGTAATTTTATCACCCTTATTAGTAGTCCCTATCAGATAAAATACACTAGTTAAAACTTCAAAGCAATATTATTTTTATTGTAAGTAGGTATATAATATGATATACTTATTATTTAATAATCCAAATTATTTGACATATACACAAGAATACCACCGAAAATTATTATTTTAATTTTTTTTCATTCCTTTTTTAGACCATATTACAAAGCGTATTCTAGTGTATATGTTAAATAATTATGAATAATGTTCACATATACATTAAAAATAATATTGCTTAATATTCCACTTCAAAAAATATAAAAATATGATTACCAGCTGCAAAATCTATGCATTCTATGCCAAAAAAGGACCTTAGATGTCTCTAGCATATTCCATTCGAATATTTGAATGAAACTGATTAAGAACATATATACAACTTTATGTGGGGATGTTCTTATAGTGGGATCGATGAATATTGCATTTTATCACTTAAGCCAGATCACTTACAGGTCATAAACCCTGTGCCACCCTATAAAGACGTTTATGTGTGACTTCTATAATTCTTCTACTACTATTCTTACTCCATTTCTTTTAACTCTTAGCGTTTGCTTGCTTGCTTGTTTGTCGAAAAAACTTTGGATCGATTTTTAACCCTTTTTCCGCTATTAAATCGAGCTGAAATTTTGCAGGCAGACTCGTGGTGATGACAAAAATAATCTAAAAAATTTTCGTTTTAAAAAAATTTATAATTATAGTATAATTTTGGATTTTTAGAAATTTTAATGGTTTTTTCAAATTGTAATCATTCTATACGAGTAATTAGCCTGACGTGTAAACCCACGAAATCTAATTTAAAGCGAAAAGAAGTATTGTAAAAACTTGGTTTTTATGGGTTAGTTTTTTAGATAATGTAACTGCCTTTTTTAAGAGAAACAACTGAATTCAGTATCAAATAGTGCATTACATTTTGTCTTATGCAACTATTGAAATGCCCGGCTTTCAGCGTTCGCACAAACGACGTTGCATTTAAGCCGCGATAAGTGAAATATTATTATCAGTATTGCTGACACAAAGTGCATCGTATCTGCGGGGCGGCGAAAATAGGGGAACGTTATTCGGCGCATAAAGATAACATCCCCTCAAAAGGCCGTTGCGGTCTGCGCCAACCCTGCAGTCATATTCCGCAATAATTGGACTGGCGGAACACGTGAGAACTTGAAAGTGCGGTATTGCATCAGGTTGCGCATGACCACAAATCCGAATAGCTAAATTAGCACCAGGGCCGGACCGACGACGGCGACGCTAACTAGGGACGCCGAAGGCTGCTCTAGGGCGCGCCAAGAGGGCTAGTATGGTAATGACTGGGTTTATATTTTACGTATACTATTAAGCGTACTAGGCTAGTATGGAAATGTACATTACTTCACGTATGCAGCAAAACACATGTTTTCCGGGGCACTATTTATTATCCGGATTAACCGTGGTAATCAGAAGAATTTTTATATTTTTATGACATGAATGAATTTGTCATTGTTATCTTTTAAGTGTGAACAACCTTTAAAAACGCATAGAATAAATATGTTTAAAACATAATAAATATAAAACTTTTTTCATTGATTGTTTTGGTGTTTATTTTTTATTTTATTTAGAATTCAAACAGCTTATTTGATACTAAGAAATAGAACATATGATATTTATTTATTTGTTTATTTAATATTCACAACACACAACAAAGAAGCACAGAAAACATTAATATAATATATATGGCCAATTAGTCTCCACTTTTAGAAATATGTTAATAATGATAAATATGTTATGAAATAAACTTAGGCATTTTAAGAATTGCATAATAAGAAAGAATAAAAAATTTAAACAAAATAAAAAAGACTTATTGGTAAAAAAACTTAGGCATGTTAAGAATAAAACAACAATAAAGAATAAGAAAAATTAAACAAGAGAAAAAGAGACTTATTTAGTAAGCAGAAAAATTTAGACATGTTAAGAATAATACAGCAAGAAAGAATAAAAAATCAAAACAAAACAAAAAGAAACTTAATCGTTAGCAGAAAAACTAAGGCATGTTGAGAATAATATAAGAAGAATGAAAAATATTTAAACGAAAGAAAAAGAGACTTGACACATAAAAACTTATATGATAATAATATAGAGCCAATTACATATATGAATTCACTTGATTAACCTAGAATACTATGAATTGTATATAAGAGAATAAGAAGACTTACTTAACAAATGCAATAAAAAGATCAAAAGAAGAAAGAGTTTTTAAAAAAAAAATTAAAATATATTAATACGTGAAGAATTTAGTTTTGAGAACTCCAAGATTATTTTTAATGAAATTTTATATAAATTTAATTTAAATAAATTTTATTATTGAGTTCTGCGAGTTTCCGTAACAGCTGTTTCAGCTTACTAGACCATTATCAAACAGTCTATCTTTTCATTGTTTGATATTGGCCTAGCAAGCCGAAATAGCTGTCTAATTAAAATAACGCTTTGTACAAACTCGTAAAACTCGAATAATAATATTTATTAAAATTTAATTTGTTTTAAACTTCATTAAAAATAAAACCATTTTATATAAAAATAAATTAAACGATACCTATAGGGGTACCAGAAGAAATAATTTAAACAATATTTTATGCTGTATACAGTTGTTTTTTTATCGCTTCATTGCTAAACTGTGTCAAGGTAGCCACACAGAGTTTAAATTGTACAGATATTAACTAAGCCCTTTCTATAGGCTTACTTCGCTGTGACTCAGAGATTGGGTTACAACGAAAGAATTTCTTCCCTCGCTTACGTTTAAGAAACATTTAATTTATACTGCAGTTAAAATTTTAATTATTCCATAATTTAATCCTCTAGTAACGTATTATTTAAATACACGGTGTTTTTTTTTAATTTTCTTTCCAAACTGAGTCTCTTCGAGTAAAAACGTATCTTTGTAATAAAACACGTCTTTTATGAACACATAGTACTTTTTAAAATTATATAACTTTTTCACAATTGTTTCAAAATCTGCCAAACCCCTATTATATTTTTAAACATGTAAAATATATTGGGACCAGCTATGCAACCAGACCGTGTATCATAAAATTTACTTTATTTTTATATTTATATTTTAATGGTCTTCGGGTTGCCAGTTTTTTCGTGGCATTTAGTCTTTTTTTTCAAATAAATTTGTTATTATTTCAGCAAAAAGATCCCTAAAAATACTTAATTAGAACATCCATTCTTAACTGCAACTAGAATCCAATAGCTAATCTCATTTCGTTTTCATCATCAACTAAAATTAAACATTATTCCGTTTACAAAATTAGTATCATTTCAAAAAGTACACATAAATTTTTTTAAGTTTAATTTCCAAATAAACTTTTTAGTTTTGAAAAATTAAGATAGAATTAATTATTAATAATAACTTAAAGTTGAACTCAAAAATAAAAAGGTCGTCAATAATGACGGGTTATAGCCAGCATCAAATAAAAGAACTTCACTAATAATATTTTTTTTAAATAATTTTTCAAATAATTTTGGAAAACAAGGAACAAAAAATTTTTTGACAGTTATACAGTACCCTGATGATGGAATATTAATTTCTGAAACATGATAGTGAAAAAAAACTCACATAAATTAGATATATACAAAGTAAAATAATCTTTTTTTTTTTCAAATAAAAGCGCTTAGATTCCAAATAAAACTTTTGCTTCGCAGTAGGTAAATTTATTTTAAAACATGTAAATTAAATCAGATTTATCTAACTATTATATCCAGGCTTATCGGACCATAAAATCATAATATTATATGGAAAATTTTTAGAAATATTAAATAATATAATAAACCTCATCCATTAAAACTTTTACTTGTAAAATATTCACGAAAAAGAAAAATAAAAAAAAGGTTATTCATTTTTTGATGAAAAACTTTTTCATAGAACGCAACAACACCTCGTAAAATAGCAAAAAAATGTAAAAATTAGACCGAGTCATGAAAGAAAAGTTGGACAAAGGGGAGTTTGTAATTAATCCAATGAAAATAATCGAATCCTGTGAATAAAAGAACGCCGTTTGAGCAGAAATTTTCCCTTGCAAACGGAGGCGGTCGCCTGAAAAATAAAGCCTTACTTCTCTCTCTTCTGGTTCGCACAAATTGTAACTCAATTAACAGTATTCAAATATACACCCAGGAATATTCTGTTAACTTTTACTTCATTATTATTTCGCGTCATTAATTTATCATCTAAGGAAAATGCCCGAGGGTGATCGTATCAATATAAAATTAAAATATTTCAAATAATTATTCCTGATCGCTTCAAAACTTTTCTTTATAAGATAAGGTAATGTTTTCATGATGTAGTAAATTTTTTGCGTTTTTTAAAACATTATATTAGTTAATTAAAATAACCTCCAATTTGGAACTCTTGGTAAATTGTGAAACTGATCGCGTACATATTCCATATTTTTATTCATAAATATTTAAATTTATTATTCCTGCTTTTTATTTTTTTGTATACCAATATGTGACATATTTTATGATATAAGCTGTAAAACCTTACTCGCTTCATTTTCTCATTTTTTAATTATTTTAACTTTGCTTGTGGCTTTTATTTATTACAAATTTGTATTCTACATTGTAATTCTATACTGTGATTTTTTTAAACATATTTATTTTTAATATTTTTATTTCAGCTTGCTACTTCTTTTGGTTATCCATATGAAAGACGCTTTTTTGATATGAAATGTAAATCTACCGTTCATATTCCATTTTTTCTTGCATTGACCTACTTTTTGATATAAAAGAGTCAGCTCGCACCCGGCGGATCGAGTCTTATTTGAAATTTGACTAACGCGACGTCATTACCAGCGACAAAACCGTAGCGAAAACGGTGTGGCCATCGTGTTGTAAGCCGAGTGATAAACATCAGGCGAGTACCTACTGGCATTCGAGAAGTCTTTCTAGTACGAACGCGAGCGATTCAAAAAACGCGCGAAATTGAAGGGATATTCGTGAAAGTGATCGATACAATAGAAATAGCGCAATAAAAAGTGTTCTTCGGACGAGAAATTACAGATAATTAGTGCGAATTAAGAAATTTGATAGCAGAGTATGAAAAATTTAATGCAAATTTTCAAACAGTGCTTCGATTTAATTTGTTGGACACAAATTTAGTCAGTAACATATAATAATGAATTAAAGTTTCAATTGTTTAAGTATTTTATTCGTCCCCCGCAGCCACGTCCGGTGACAATATTTATCACCACATTCACTGGACATGAATTTAATTGGAGCACTCTTCTTTAACTCATTTCGCTTCAATCATTTCGCACTAATAACTCATCTGTGGGACGCTTTTTATTCGATTTTCCAGGAAAATCGCACTTCTGTGATCACGCATACCTACTCACTATCGAATATTCTGTAGTTATTCTCATAATTTATTGTGGTCGCTTCGCACTCGCCACTGGTTTCTATGGGATCACTAAACTGTAACAATACAAACTGCTCTGAGCAGAAGTCATGTGGCTCCTTAAATAGGGAATATCGCTCCATAAATAGGAAATGTCAATGCGAGTACGATCAACTGACTAAATATTTTCAGATTTTATAATTTACTGCAAAACGTCTAGATTGCTGTAAAATCTTTGATTACGTGTAATTCTTTACGTCTCTTGTACATTCTCGCAACTACATTGTTTTTATATGTATTTGTTTGTCCATCAGTGAATAATAAAAAGGTTGGATGTTTAATTTAAGTCTTTTTTTAAGTCTTGAAAATAAATTTTACAGATGATAGGCACCTGCAATAAGCAGTTTCTATGCAATTTTTCAGTTCTTGGAGCACAGCATGATTGGTGAAAAAACCGTGGGGAAATGTTTTAATCTTCGCGTTTTTCCGCTCAAATATACAACACACAATACGTCAGGCAAAAATAAAACCAGACGGCTCTAATAGTCGTAACCATACGTACACTTTTTAATCTGCCGATTTTACAAGCTTATTTAAAACATGAAATTTATGCCGATTTTTCTAATGGATGGTTATAAATTCGGATATTTTAAGATAAAAATAAGTTTTTTAAAAAATATCTCAATTTTGACACCTATTGTTTATGTTTTATCACTGCAATCAATCGTGCTATTTTGCAAGATGTATTTTATTAAAATATCGTAACCAATACGATATGTCCAAGCCACCGTAACTGTGATTTCTCGATGAATGTTAATAAGGGTTCCACTTTGAGACATTCTCTTATTCGCGTATTTCTGATTCCGTCTCTTCTGGTAACTCCTACTATTCCTCGTAGAAATCCCATCTCCGCGTCCTGTAGCCTTAAGCGGGTTTTTTCGGTCAAGATCCAGTGCTCACGGCCATTCACTAGAGTTCCGGCAGATAGACTGCCAAAGCGGATATACCAGGCAAGACCAGAAGGCAGAAGACCAAGAGGCCGCCCTAAGAGGAGCTGGTGGAAACTGGACTGCTGCGAAGCGAGCTATGTAACAACTAAATTTGGTTAACGTGGAGAGTGAGGCCCAAGATAGGAAGAGTTGAAACCTCATATGCGGTGTAGGGACTCCCATCCAATAGGATAAGGGATAAAAAAGAAAAGTAACCAACAAGTCCAGACAATGGGACAGTCTGGATAAAAGAGAACTCAAAAAATTTATATCTTATGGGAGAAAAACGTCAATTCACATAGAATGTTGTTCAATGAAATGTCCGAAAAGTTCATATAAATTATGAAGGCAAAGTTATGACACTTTGTATAAATTATATTAAAAAAATATGTGTTCGTCTTTCAGGCTTGTTAGCGACCTGTAAACATAATAAAATAAACAATAGTACTGAGTTTTATTTTTATGAGGGGATTGGGATGAGACATTGCAATTATCATACATTATTACACAGGGCATAACAGAGATAGTCCGCAATACTTTACACGTACGTAGATTCCTGCTTTTGATTTTGAGTGGAATATATTCAAGTGTCATGACCTTATATCAATAATGGAGATAATGCGATATCATTTCATAAGGTTGGCATGGCAAAAAGTTTAACTATTATTACTGTCACTTAAAACATTATGAAATATTTTTCCCTTTTATACCAATCAAATTAAAATATAGCCTTTCAGAAATCGTAAATATATTTCTTACACGGTTGCAGAAATTGAAATCAGATTTTGTGGAAGGTTTTAATCATTTTATTTAACTTGTATTAAAGCGAATGAATTTTGCGTAATCAATATAAGTCACCGTAATGATATAACTACTTAATACTGTGATGAAACAACCAGTTCATCTTTTTGCGAAAAATAGAAATATCGGAAAAAATACATAATTTGATATAGGTAAATATCTCCGTAATTATTGATATAAGTTTATGGTTACTTGAACATTTTCGACTCATAATCAAGGCAAGAATCCATAAATGAGGTTTTGTGGACTAGTTCTGTTACACCCTGTTTATAAAGTAGAATATACTTTATAAAAAAATCAAAATATTTTACTCAAGCTTTCGTTATGGCTTTTATGTGTCGTATAAAAATATAAATATGACACAAAATCCCAAAATACATTTATGAAGGCTGTTGGTAACGATAAACGCGAACGGGAGAGTTAAGGATAACGATATCAATTTACCGTTACGAGACGGCAAAAAATTAACGTGTCAGATTGCGTAACTTTGCGGGAAGCAATTCGGCACACGTGACGTTCGTACAACGTTATTTGCAATTAAGATCGAAACAGAAAATCCCCGCGCTATGAAAAGACGTAATTTTTATTATGTGTTACATGTCTATCCTTTATGGATTTTTCGATGGAAGCTGAGGTCATAACATTCTGGAGGAAATATAGTTTCAGATGTAATAATGGCTTTGAGAGAAAATAACCTTTGATGCGAGATTAATTTTAATTTTAATAATAATATATTTTTTTGGAAAACCGTTTTCAAATGGCTCAGAGAAAAAAAGAACTTAATGAACAATTATATTAATTCCAATGATTTTTTTCTCTATATTTTTTTTAATATTGTAATATTATATGGCTTTGATAAAAAATAAATTCCAATTAACTTAATTTTTTTTCGAAAAATTTTGTATGTAGTTTTTAATTTTTTTAATATTACTCTTTGAGATGAAATAACTTTTACTTTCAAGTTAATAATAATTTTGATAACTCTCTTTTTTCTAAATAAATAGTTTCCAAATGTTTTTATATTACGAATAGGTAGGATATGAGAGAAAAATAAGTTTATTGTAATTAAATAGTTTTGTATTAATAATTTTCTATATTTTGCAAGTTTGGATATGAGTTGACGACGTTGGTAAAGTAATATATTATATTTAATAAAATATAGAAATATGATTATATTTATTTAATAATTGTCGATGTTGAAATTGCCTGCAAAAACGACAAGATTCTTGTGTTTAGATATCCAAAACAACATTTTCAGAAAAATTATGTTTAACAAGGCACTTAAATACTATATATTTATATATAGTATTTAAATGGTACATTTTATACTTTGTCTTAAAACATTGTGATTTGTCTAAAAGGATTATCGTTTTGACAGTTAGTAGACAGCAATAATTATATTTTACACTTAATATCTTTAGCTATCTTAATAGCTTTACCTACTACTAGGTATTATTATATTTTTCGAAATTTGTTATAATACTTAATGATTACAAAATCTAAGATCTCTTTAACCGATGAATCACGTAAGAAGATACAGAGAAACTTCTATCTACTAATATATTGAAATAAAAATACAACTCATTATGACACTAAATGTCGTAAGATTGCGTCTACATATATTTCATTAGTAAGGGTATATTTATTTTAAGTGAGTGTTTTAATTCCATTGGAACTGTATTCTAAAAAGTTAAAAAAATGTGATTCTTAAATTAGTTTTCTTCGCTTCATCAAAATTATGGTAGCAAAACAATTTCTCTAATATGTTTTTAAGAAAATTGATTTATCATGAAACATCTAAACATGAATATCTCTAAGTAAACAGTTTGTTGGTAAGCTACTATCATTCACCATCAAATCTACGACAAGTCAATTTAATGAGCTGCCTATATTTTGTTTGCAAGTGATTGCAAACAAAATAGGCAGTTCATGATATAAAGTTTTATCTAAATGTTTCCGTAACATGAACTATAAGAACGGTTCATCATCCTGGTACGAGGAATCATTTTATATAAAGTTGACACGGAATCAAATTATTATCATTAAAAAAAAAGTGGTTCCCAAAGTGCGCCTTTGAAGGCTTACTAGAGCGTCCTTTGAAATCGCTTGAGTAGTTAATAATTTTCAAAAAAAAATACAACTTTGGTCAAGAAAAATTAATGAGAAGGATGACAATGTTTTGATTGGCAATGATGTTGATTTTTCTAACGATTTTTAATTGATTTTAAGAGCATACATCACAACTTATCTGACTAGTTTTTGAAACATTAACGAGCAAATAATATTGACAAGTTTGCGTGAATTTGCAAAGTGACAATTGAGATGCTATGAAAATATTTATGTTACACAAAGGCTGCGGTGAACTGTAAAATTCTGAGAACTGCTGGTTTAAGAAATAATTATTTTATTAAAATAAACAAATGTAATCTATAATCAAAATCTTTCAATAATTTTGAGGTTTTCATGGTTGGTTTCGACATCTATA
Organism: Agrypnia vestita; assembly: GCA_016648135.1. Lineage (NCBI taxonomy): Eukaryota > Metazoa > Arthropoda > Insecta > Trichoptera > Phryganeidae > Agrypnia > Agrypnia vestita. Next base: position 223,164 of record JADDOH010002249.1, read on the forward strand.
CATACCAAAAACAATTATAATATTTAATATTATGGAGCTTAAATATTAAATTTTAAATTAATTATCGTGAATTCGTCAGAAATTAAACACAATATATAGTGAACGTAGTCTCTAAAAAACATTATTTATATTTTAAAAAGTCACATTTTAGTATATATTTTCTCTTGAAAAAAGTTCGTTTCTTTTTAAAAAATTAAAACGCGTAATGGAGCATGTGTAACATCAATCTTCATTCATATTTTCAAACTAAACTCAGTTTACTATGAAAATATCACTTACATGTTGGTGTGGAATGAGGGTCAATATTAACCACTTTCGTTCGCTAAGCGAGTGCTTGCTTACCACTAGAAAAAGTTTTTTTCCACATAATCCTTTCCTCTCTTTCCGCGCATAAAATCGTCAAATTTTATTACACCAACTAGCTGTAACCCATCGAAAATCATGATACTCTTACATGTTTTATCCTAAGGAATAAGAATATATTTATTTATTAAAAAAAAATAGAAGAAAAAAATAAAGAATACCTACTTTAAACGAGAAAAATAAAATATGTTTTACTATAAAGAAATTACGGACTTAACACGAAGTTACGATGGACAGGCAGGCAACGTATATTATATCTGTCACGTATATTAAATAATTAACATTTACATTTTATAAAATAAGTTAAATTGAAATTTTTACATCTTTCATAAAATAATAAGTCTCAAACAAGTAAGTTTCAAACAATATTGTTGTATATCATACCCATCTCGAAACAGCATTGATTGTACTAGTGAGGGGATACTGTTAACATAAATAAATACTGTTATCATTTATTAATAAACTAGCTGTAACCCGTCAAAAATGACGTTACTTTTACATGTCAGTTCCTAAGGAATAAAGAAAAAGAAAGAATAAAGGTTAATATAAAGAAGTTATAGACGTTACACGAAATTAGGGGACAGATAGACAGGCAGACGGAAGGTCGGACGAACAGACAACGAATTTATTGTAATTGGGATAAAATAAAATAATTATATAAAAACATCATTTCACTCTAAATAAAATCAAATAATTATAAATATACAAACTAAAGATCCGGTGCATTAAATATTTGAATTCAGTTTCCATAATCTAACCGAATCCCAGTAATACAAGTGCATACAATAGAAGCAGTTGTATTCCCTGACACATCTCACTGTGAACTTTGCATACATGTAGGTCAAACATTCCGCTTCTCCGTGCATACTTGCGTGCATTCACAGAATTGCAAGCATTTCCTGGTACATCTTTGTAACGAGAGCCGTGCATATAAAATGTTGTCGTTAAAAATAATATTTAAACATCGCACATATTTTTAATGCCATGTTTCCAAGAAACCATACATATATTTTTTTTTAATTTACCCTTTTATTGTTTTTTTTTATTTTTTTTTATTTAATATTAAAACTACATTTAAATCATAATACATTTGTCTATTACAATCTACTTAGATACATTTTATTTTGTTGCTTTGCCTCTCCAAAAATGAGACTTGCTCATGTGCTTGGTGAGGGGCTTACACTTTATTAGTTTATTTTGGATTTGGCTTATTTGTTCCTTAGCTATATGTCTTGTTATGCATTGTCAAATTGTATCGATCTAAAGTGTTGGTTTATTTTTTTCTTTAATTGTTGTAAGTCATCGATTTTCTTAATATCTGTAGGTAGGTTATTGAAGTTTTTTATGCCCAAGTATATGTAGTTTTGTTGACACAGTTTGGTATTATATTTTGGGATTTTAAAATCATTTTTGAATCTTAATCATATGTTTTTTTCAAATTTAGCAGTTATGTTTTCTTTAATTAGTTGTATAATTGACGTTTTTTTGTAAACATTCTCTAATTTTGGAACCTGGAATTTAGAGAAAAGTAATTGTATAGAGAAGGTTTTTCTTTTTTTAAATATTACTTTTATAATTGATCTGTGTTTATGATGTTATTATACGCCCTTCCCCATCCAATGATTCCATATTGGAGTAGTGCATGGACAGAAGCGTAATAAACCATTTTAAATTATCTATGGTTAGTGTGTTACGTAATCTTATGAACATATATATGCATTTCCTTATTCTTTTGACCAACTCGCTAATGTGGCTGTGCCATTTTAGGTGTTAGTCTATTATTACACCAAGGTATTTTAGTTCTCTTTTAGATTCTAGGGTTGAGCATTTGTCATTGCAGTTAGTTTTTTTGCAGTTGGTGTCATGTACAATAATTTGTAAATTTGAAGGGATTGTTGGTTTTTTTATTGAAAAAGGAATAAAATAAGTTTTGTCGGAATTTAGTTGGAAATTAAGTTTTACGTTCTCATTAATACAATATTTGTAGTAATCCACAGGAATAACTATGCATTAAATTCACCGTTAATACGCATGCATCGCCTTGGAAACAAATTATCGAAATTCCTAGACATTCTTCGTTGTAGGAGCATACCCGAATTAAATATGTTTTAATCCTGTATTAAATTTTTTTTTTCGTTTATTTTATATTCTTATCTTATTTATCCTGTATATTGTATTGTATATTCATCTTGTATATTTCCTACACCTTTGACCAGATTTTATACGTTAATTAATTAAATATTCTTATTTTAATAAATAAATACATATATTATATACCTTTATAATATGTATGCATTGAATATTAAGTTTTTAATGTACATTTTATTGCATAAATAAATTTTTTAAAAATTCAAATGAAATTGAATTCATTTAAATTATCTTTATTTTATTAATTTGTTAAAAAATTATAATTATTACTGTTTGCTTTTATGCTAATCATTGTTTAGTATATTTTTCATTTCTCTTAAATATGTTTTATTTCTACTATTTATTTTTTAATTATTTATTTAATACGTGTTTAATGTTAATTTTATAAAAATCTTTGTAATTTTATTGTACTGTAAAAGCCCACTAGGGCGTTGATAAATAAATAATATGTTTAATTTGTCTTATCATCTTCATTTTGCATAGCGATATTTATCCGAGATGCAGATATGTTGATAATTATAATTATTACCAGTAAGGCAGCGAATAATCCTTTCGGAACTATTTATAATAATCATTATTTCTACCAGATGGTATTATGTATCTTAGGAAATTTAAATAATCCGTAAATATTTTTAATCGTACACGGTATACGGTCTCCTTACATTCAAATATTTGAACTTATTTCAAATCCTTAATAAATTAATTAAAAAATATTTATTTAGGTATGTAAAATATAAAGAATAAGAATAGTCTGAAAATGTTCTTCGGTTTTCAGGGCCGTTCACAATTTTCTAGTTTGTTTTCTGGGATATTTTAGTCATTCTAATTACGTTCCTCTTCTGCTTTCTTCAGGCTTCACTTCTATTATATCGTCCATTTAGAGGTAAAACTCACTAAGTGACATGGTATAGTGAGGTTTAAATAATTATTGAAAATCTTCAAATAATGAGTTTTTTCCCACTAAATAAACATGAATAGACACAGAATATCCACTTACTGATCCATACTTGTTTTTATTTATTTTTTTATTTTAGAGGTGGAAAAAATGTGGATGTTTTGTATTCATAACTCATTTTGGCCAAAATTGCTGTTAATAAGTTTTACTTCTAAAGGGACGATATAGAATTCTTCTTGATTTAGGTACTCCTGACAATCAAATTATATTTTAAAGATCATTATAATTCTTATTTACTTACTTATTTACCATCACGTTGTTTCCCCGTGATAGAGCGCCACACTCTTCTATCCTGACACACAACTCTCGCCTCATCCACATTCATACATCTTCGCATGCAAGCTCGATGTTTGTTGAGGCTTCTAACGAGACCATCTTCCAGTATCTTATATATATACCAGTATCCAGTACCAGGTTAAGCTGGTCATGCCACTTCTTCCGCGGTCGCTCTCTCTTTCTAACACCGTCAACATTTGCGTTATATATCTTCAATCTTTCCCCATCATTCGCTCAACTTACCCAAATCACCCGAGCGACCCTTTATTAATTTTTTTAAATGCTTTAAATTCGTTTCTAATACCTTCATTCCTTACTTTATCATAAATTGGTTTTCCGCACATACGTGATCTCATCTCCACCGTATTCAGTCTACTTTCGTTCCCCTTCAGCCAGCTCCAGGCTTTACTTCCACACATCGGTGATGGTTCCGGAATTCCATTATGTACCGCTATTATAATTCTCGCCGATCATTTAGAGCCACATCGAGTAGCAGACGTATGTGTGGAAGCGTGTAGAGCGTAACCCACACGGCTGCTTGTCCGCATTCCGACCATAATCCAAGTTACAACTGTTTTGTCCCCGGAACAATGCTCTCGGCGGAATTAATTGCAACGCAAGTACGGCGGTGCTTAAGGTTGCATTGCGCACATTTTGCGGAATGTCACCCATACTAACAGACCCCGACATGTACATATATTCTAACACGTCACATAAATGCTTGTGTAATTACTTTTGCAAAAAAAAAAATCCAGGAAATGCGGAAGCAGATTAAAGACGCATGGAAAGTTGAAGTAAAGACAAATATTTATTTATTTATTTATTTATTCATTTATTTATATAACGCCCGTATGGACTTTTACAAATAAACAGAATAATTTTTTTTAAAATAACATAAGACAGTTAAAATAATAATACAGTTAAAAGTTACAATAATAAAAATTAAAAGGTAATGATAATAATAATAATAATAATACAGAAAAACATAAGACTGATAAAATAATAATACAGTTAATAAGGTAGAAATAATAATAGTTAAAGGTAAAATAATAATACAGAAAAATTTATTGTCCATTTCGATTTTGTTGAGATGTAAACAATTGTATCAGCTTTGTCCTATACACAGTTATACTATCAGCAAAAATGTCAGCTGCCTCTGCATGTTCATTCCCTAATGAGTGTAATCTGGGAATCACAGAGTTTGCTAATGCATTAGTTCTGACATTTCTACTGTAATAGAATAATGCACTGTGTCTTGATGACCTCGATGGGGCATATAAGTCGATCAGACTAATAATCTGGGGGCATTCAATCAAACTACAGTAGCCGGCAAACATCTTGAAATTTTATGGCGTAGTGGGGGGAAGTTTGCGCATGTACCATTCCACCAACGAGACCCAAATGTTGTCTTCTGCGCATTCCCCCACTACGCCAAAAAATTTCAAGAAGTTTGCCGGCAACTGTATTTACGATCCTATAAATAAATATTAGGTCTGTTACAGTACGTCTCACAGACAAGTTTAAAAGTTGTTAATAATTAAGGAGATATTCATAATTGATATATTCCAAGCGTATATTTAATTTGTAATTAATAAATATTTAGAATTTTTTTTGGACTCGTTCAATTGCCGTTGAATGATTAACATAGTGAGGCGACCAAATGATCGAGTTATTTTCAACCTGAGGTCTGACAAGAGAAGTGTGATATGAGGTGAATACTGAAGGCATGACCCCTGGCATTGATGTGCTAAACGAAGAAGTGTGGCATTCTATCCATATCTGTATTTATATAAAGAGAAACGGTGCGACGTTGACTTGGTATCATAATGAGAATCAAACTGCGACCGATTCTTATGTCGAAACCATCCTTCCTCAAGACATAAATGTGTATCCCAAATAATAATAATTTTGCGTGTCCGTCCGTAACTTCCAGTCCAATAGATGATCTGATTCCGTTTTCAAAAAAAGTATGATTTCAAAATTGTTATTTTATAAAATGAAAACATTGATTTTATGTTTTATTTAATAAAATACTTTGATTTTTTTTTAATATATCAGTTTTATAAAAATAATAAGTTCATTCATTACTATATCGCACATGTAAAAGGGGTTAACCATTAATCAAAATAAATATAATTTTCTATGCAACAATGTTCGACACTAACGCTACCAGATGGCACAAATAATAATGAGGTATAAAATAATAATGAAGTTTAAGAAGCAAGAAATCATGGTGCTCAATTTAAAGTCATCTATAATTAAGTATATTTTGAATTATCAATCTACGGTGACGGCATTCAAAACATTTTTTAAAATAAATTAAGATAAATTATAGAAGTTTCTCAGAGACAAAGCTATTTTATAAGAGAAAAATGTATGGAAGTCTTTTTGCAGTGTGATCATGTATGAAATAAGTACATGACATGCACAGTAATTAAGCACGTACGGTGGAAGTGACAAACAATCACATAAAATTAAACTCCTTTAATCAATCACTTGATTAAAGGAGTTCCAAAAATATTTCTTTATATTGAAATTAGGTAATAAAATGACTTTTTATATTATGCTATTATTGTACCTTAAAAAATAACCTTCCCTTGGCTTTAAAGGTTAAGGATATTAAATAAATTCCTCAATTCTTTACATAGAAAAGTTTTCTGAAGAAAATTCATTTAGATTTAATATGTCAATGTGAAACGTAGGTGAAGCCGCTTAGCTGGAAGCAGTTCAATAAAAATATCAAATCTTTTTTGGTCTCTTATGGAAAAAAACAAAATATTTATAAATAGATATTCTTGTGAATTATTTAGCATATAGACTAGAATACGCCGGAAATTAAATATTTCCAATTTTTTAACTCCTTAATTTTTTTTAGATATTACTGCCTTTGCCTTTATACCCCACAATTTTTTTTTTCATATTTATTTATTTTTTCATACTTATTAGATTACATAGATACATATGCCAAACTGCACAGCAGTTTTACGGCATGGTTGCCTTCAATATTTGACAATAATTTTTATTTTATAATGAAGATTATAGCCTAGGTCATTATCGAGTATTGCATGATTTTTACAAGTGATACATGGTATGTAATTATAAATTAATGTCAGAAAAGGTACATATCTTCAATATATTATAATCTTTAAGCTTGTACTTATTTGGAGCCAATGGAGTTTTTTTTTCTTGCATCATCTCAAAGAATTTTTTATGTATTTTATTAAAGATTTCTGGCACAATATAATCTCTTTTTCTTTCACCATAGACGTTGTTAGTAGTGATGGGTCTGCTCTGTACTCACTACTACAATTACTAGTACTACATTACATTGAAGTGCACACTTCGCATGTTTTGAAGTGTAGTGCACACTACAAACTAGAAACACCAAAGTTATTGAAAGTATAAACTTCAAATAGTACACTTCATTTCAAAGCGAATACTACAAAGTACGTACACTTAAAGTTATCGAAAGTATGAGAAACATACTTTAAATAGTGCATTTTTTACGTGAAATTTTTGGGAAGTTGATGTAGATATATAAAGAAATCTCTGGAAACTGTAACAACCCACCCCCCCCCCCATGGTTTAAAAAATTTTGGGACCGAGTGAAGAAACTTTTGGGAAGTTGATGTAGCTAAACGAAGAAACCTCTGGAAACTGTAACACAAACCCCCCCCCCCCATGGTTTGAAAATTTTTTGGAATCGAATGAAGAAATCTGACTGGCGACCTTTTTTTTAAGTAGTTTTTACTACAATTGTAGTGAAAACTTTGTAGTCTTCAAACTGGTGAACGTGTGTGTGTTGTAGTCTTCATTTTGACATGTAGTTTTTCCCTTCGCTAGTTGTTAGTGATTGGTACTCTCATTGTTTGTCCTGTCAATCTGGTTGCATAGTTATTGTGCGTGTCAGTGTGTCATATTAATATTATTTATCATTTCTTCCATTATACTATATTTTACTTTTTGTCAATTGGTAATATTTTGCATACTTTGAATAATTTATTATAATCATCCTTGTTCATACATTTAGTTCTATTGTCTACTATAAGTTTTAGGAATCTTAATTGTAACTGTTTGATTTTATCAATGTATGTTTTATAGGTAAGACCATAACTGCTCACGCCATAACTGGTAACCGAGTCAACCATCGCGAAGTAGAGAGAGTACAGTGTGCCCCGAGAACTACGTAGTCTTAGCATGTGTAATGCCCTGATCTCAGTTTTTTACAAATATTATCAATATGTTGTTTCTAATTAAAGTGTTTATCAAAGATTAAACCTAAATAAGTATATTGTACCACCTCTTGGATTTTTTTTACAAATGCAATTTAATACAATTTATTTTAATAAATTAAGCGTTTTTTTGTTTACAGAGTGGATGCTCATGATTAACACAATGATTAAAAAATTCTTATATGCACCTGGCTCAACCAAATCCATAGAACCTTGAAGGAAATTAATTTACATTGGGAATATTTCAAATAAAATTAGCAATCTCATAAAAAACTATTTTAAAACTGCCTTCTATACAAATTCTAATTTAAATAAATAACTCTTCAATTGTAAAGATAAGCAGGAGTGGGTGAATAAGAGTGGCATCTATGACATAACATGCAATGATTGTGATGCTATGTATATCGGGCAATGTGGTAGAGACATAGGCACAAGAATAAAAGAACATCTAAGAGCATTCAGATGACTATCCGGACACTCTGAGATGGCGGACCACTGTATTGAACGTGATCACTTGTTTGACCAAAATAATGTTAGGGTCCTACATCTAGAGGCGAAGGGTCGTAAACTGGATGCTCTAGAAACACCAGAAATTGATATAGTAATCAAAAATAAAAATAACCTAATAAACCTGCGTCATCTCCATTGTTAAAATAAGTATTATTGTATGTAAAAATTAATTACTGTTGTATATGTCAATAAATAACTACCCTCCCCCCCTCACTCTCCGTCATCCCTTTACTTTCTATTTGTCGGCCAAATTGATTTACAATTAGTTCTAATATTGCCTCTGAAGATGATGGTTGTGTCCATCGAAAGCGCTTAGGCTTATATAACTCAAATTAGTTGAATAAAACGTTGTGTACAATTTATTTTATTCATACTTAATTAATTATTTTGTAGTTTCGCCGAATTCGCACTGCGCGGTGGATATTATATTGCCAACGCGACCTTGCCTCGTTTGGATGATTTTGAAAAGGCGCTTGTTCTTGTTGCAGGGTTGCCGCACTACGACGACGACAACCTCGGGCCGAACGTGAGCTCCTACCCCTACTTCGAGTTCAACGTGCCGCGGAACGTCACCACCGCCGTGGGCCAGACCGCCTTCCTGCACTGCCGGGTGGAGCAACTGGGAGACAAAGCGGTAACACACGTTCTCCCTACCTTGCTCTGATCTGCGGTTGCTCGTTAACCGTTTTCCCGTCCATTCACTTTAGATGAGATACTTGCATTAGTGTGAGTGACAGTCCGTTTACGAAATCTCGAAACATTCTTTTTTTGAGTAAATGACAACGCAAAAAATAAATGTAAATATTATTGAAGTTAGTTTAAAAAAGAATACAATTTCACAACTTACGTGTTACAGAGGTTATTACCACAGTATACCCAGAACAGTAGTTTATCTCCGGCCTGTCGGCGAGTTATTAGCCTACTCTTGCGTTGACGCCAGGGTTGTCACTTTTTTTTACTCCCTTTCTTTAACTCGTAGCGTCTGAGATTCCGACGCATAAGGTAGACACGAAACCTGAAAATTAGAAATTAGAATTAGTAATTAGTATACCTAGTTTCTGCACTTAAATTGCAAGAATGCTGATTAACATCGACGTAGACTCTCGTAAAATCTCGTAACATTATTTTTTGAGTAAATGACAACGCAAAAAATAAATATAAATATTATTGAAGTTGGTTTAAAAAAGAATACGATATCACAATTTACGTGTTACAGAGGGTATTACCAGAACATACCCAGAACAGTAGGTAGTTTATCTCCGCCTGTCGGCGAGTTATTAGCCCACTCTTGCGTTGACGCTAGGGTTGTCACTTTATTTTTACTCCCTTTCTTTTAACTCGTAGCGTCTGAGATTCCGACGCATAAGGCAGAAATGAAACCTGAAAATTAGTAATAAGTTCACCTAGTTTCTGCACTTAAATTGCAAGAACGCTGATTAACATCAACGTAGACTTTTAAAAACTCACAGTCTTTGTGATAATCAACACACCTTTTTAGTAAAGCACCACAAACATAAAAAAGTCATTTTTTTCAGGAAGCGCATTTTTTTTCTTAAGCGGCGGCTGCGAGCGCGAATGGCACCAAAGGCACGGCCCTTACTGCCGCCGCCTTGTGCCCCCATATTCTATGTCAATGTGTGCGTCACAGTGCGTACGTACACGGCGCCGAGCACGCACGCACACATTCTAATGGGTAATGGACAGTTTGTATGAAGACGTATTACTGTTCTTAGTATACTGTGGTATTACTCACACTAATGCAAGTGGCTCATCTTAAGTGAATGGACTCTGCCTACAAGATATATTACTCACTTGTATTGTTTACATTTTCTCACGCGAATAATAAAACTTATATAGGGTTATTTTGAAAATATTAATAACCTTGCAGGACCATATTCCTGCCTTGATTATTATGAGTCGAAAATTTTCAAGCAGCCATCAATAGTTATGGAGTTATGCAATATCAATGTTTGCATTTTTTTTACTACCTTTCTTTTAACTCGTAGCGTCTGCTTGTTTGCTTGGCGAAAAAACTTTGTATCGATTTTTAACCCTTTTCCCGTGATCAAATCGAGCTGAAACTTTGCAAGCAGACTCGTGGCGACGATCAAAATGATCTATCAAATTTTCTTAAAAAAAATTAATAATTATAGTATAATTTTGGATTTTTAGAAATTTTAATATTTTTTTCATACAACTTAGTAAGTTGTATGGAGATTCCGACGCATCTGGTAGACACGGAACCTGATTATAGTATAATTTTGGATTTTTGTAAATTTTTTATTACTCCCTTTCATAGCGTCGCCCGACCGAAGCCCAACGCGTAGGTTAAGCGCCAAACCAGTTTCCACTAGTAAATGAGAAAGGGAATATAAAAGAAACTTGGTTTTTATGGGTTAGTTTTTTCAATATTTCTGACTAGTAAATCATATATTTGAGAACAACTCTGTTCAAATATTGAACATTCAAAGAACGCGCGTGAAAAGATGTATAAAAGTAAATTAAATAAATGGAACTGGTAAAGGATAGACCAGAACAACTTTATAAATAGAAAAGATAAGTAGTATATATGGTATAGGATAGATACGACCAAATATATATATTATATCCTCTGGCTTTTTCATGCTGGATAATACATAGCATGATGGTGTGCATAAATTTGATATTTTTCCGTATGAAAATATTAGTTTACTTCAGTTAATATTCTTTTCATGAACGTGTTAAAATTTCCAAGCAACTGCGAGACTGACATGCAATTATATTGCACTCAGTCGCATATGAATGCGCGTGAAATGTACTGAAATATCTGGGTCGAAGCCGTGTCAAACATGCAACGGATATGTGAAAAAATATGTACTTCCTTACATTATTTTAGTATTTTATAAATACAGTATTTTAAATATAAAAAAATATATATTTCATAATTTTATCACTTAAATACTTATGTTTAAACTTTTACCAATTATTTAATGAATTAAAATAATATTATATTTAAGATAACATCAAGATATGATACTGGAAATGAATTAAGCACTTAGTGCCAGAATGTTCATTTTAAGATACAAGGTAAAAAGTGAACATGAGCTTTTTCGCTCTTCATGTCACTTAAATACTTATATTTAAACTCTTACCAATTATTAAAATAGATAGAAATAATATTCTATTTAGGATACCATCAACATATGAATACTGGAAATGAAAAAAACACTAAATGCCAGAATGTTCATTTTAAGATACAAGGCGAAAAGCGAATATAGGCTTTTTCGCTTTTCATGTATCTGTAATAATTTTCTTGTTATTTAAGAATGCATATTGCATAAGTATTAAATTCTGCGTCATTTTTTTTTATTTAAAGGGTACTTTTTTATAAAAACACCTGCTCAGAACTACCGCTTTGAAGACCCTAAGACCCATTGCGGGCAAGACCCTCAGAGACGGAGTATCAATGCGGAAATCAACATAACTTATGACATATAAGACATTGTAAGATGGAGAAGGCAAAGAAGAGCAGATAAGACTTCCCAGAGCCGTGATGCGCGGGATTTCAGGAGGGCGCTGACCGCCAGGAAGACCACAAAAAGACCACTCCAAAGAGATGGAGAGAGAGCTGGACGTCCTCGTCACAAGACCAGGACTAACGTGTCAACACAGATCAAGGATCTAACAAAATAATAAGAAGAAGATAATAGATTCTCAAAATTCCATAATCACCCTATTTTAACCATGTTTTAATTTCAAAGCTCTCTTGTACAAAATAAAGGAGCCGTTCTACACAATTTTTTAAAATATTGTATAACTTTTCATTTAACGTTACATTTCATGACCAGATAACATTGTTTATACAATATTTGTATAGTTTTCATCTCAAGGAAGCGAATTTTTCCCAGTTTCCCATCGCAAAGAGTTAATTAATAAGCCTGGAAATACGATCATTTCAAACGTGGTTATTTCCCGCCCTCCTTAATGATTCTGTCCCCTTCCGCGTTAGTTTTATGGATCCATTTATTTTTATGACGTCATCGTATTCAAGCCAGCGTTCTGCATGCGAGTTTGCTTTCATCGAAATGCGATTGGAGTTAAATTGCATTTTCATGGCAGAATATTCACAGAATTTTATCTTTACACCAACATTTTTCAGTAATTGAATAACATTAATTAAAAAATTTCGTTTATATTTTTCTCTCGGCAGTCATATTATCCGGTGGTTTCCTTTAATATTTTAGAGTATCCTATTTTAAATTTGTTAATGGTATCAGATATTTGTAACATGGACGTAAAATACGAAAAAAAATGTCCCGTGATATTTTTTGGAGATAGCTCTCAGCTTTTATATTCCCCGTGTACACGACATGACGACATTTCACTGTAACTTCTCACTTATCGTTTACAGTATATTAGCATACATTTTTTGAATGCCTTCTGTTTGTCTAATTCTACTAACTATTAATAGCGAAATTCTAATTCTAATTTAAATTCAAAATCCTAATTCAAAAAGTATGGACAGAAGAAGAGATGCTCGAAGAGTGGAGATTAGGAATTGTGTGTCCACTACACAAGAAGAGCGACCAACCCGAGTGCTGTAATTACAGAGGAATAATGTTGTTAAACACCGGCTATGAAATAATGTCCAACATCTTGTACAATGGATTGCTCCCAATGTCCTAGGAAATCATTGGCACTACCAATGTGGCTTCAGGCCAGGCAAATCATACATTGATCAAATTTTCTCCTTGAGACAGATCTTAGAAAAAACATTAGAATACCATGTCGAAACTCATCACTTCTGTGTAGACTACAAGGCCGCATATGAAAGCATAAATTAAAACGCATTGTACAATGCAATGAGTGAGTTTGGAATACCGCGTAAGCTGATCAATCTGGTGAAACTAACAATGTCTCCAGTAACATGTATAGTCATGGCAGTGATCTGTCCGAGCCCTTTGAAGCACTACACGGAGTGAGACAAGGAGATTGATTGGCCTGCCTCTTATTCAACATAGCCTTTGAAAAACTTACCCGTGACTCAGGCATTGAGATAAGAGCAACAATATTTGATTATATATAAATAAATAGATTACTTGTCTAAGACCACTAATGAGTTTAAGATGATTACACAACTAGTTTCGACAACTACCGATGTTGTCGAAACTAGTTGTGTAATCATCTTAAACTCATTAGTGTTCTTAGACAAGTAATCTATTTATTTATATATAATTATAATGTCATTCCACAAAGTTAACGCCAATTCAATAAATAATATAATATTTGATAGCTCTGTGCAACTATTGGCTTACGCTGATGATATCGACATAATTGCGTTAAACTCCCGATGTTTTACGAATGCCTTCACAAATCTTGAAAGTTCTGCCAGAAACATGGGTCTTATAGTAAACCAGCAGAAGACCAAATACATGGCCGTAAGATGCACCCAACGAATCCCAACTTTTTCATGTGGAAGTCAAAATTTTGAAACGGCACCAAAATTTACATACCTAGCCTCCCTGATAACAAACAACAATAATACTACAGAGGAGATCTAGAAGCGCATAGTGAGCGCAAATCACTGTTTTTTCGCCTACAAAAGCAGATGAAATCCAGACTGCTATCCAGAAACACAAAGATATTAGTATACAAAACGCTTACTAGACCAGTGCTCACATACGCAGCTGAGACGTGGGTACTAACTACGAGGAATGAACGAGCACTGGACGTTTTCGAAAGGAAAATTTTGAGGTGTTTGGACCGGTTCTAGAAAATGGACTTTGTCGCAGACGTTACAACAATGAGCTCTATACTCTGCTGAACCTCACAAAATTTATAAAACTGAGAAGACTTTAGTGGCTGGGTCATATGGAGGGAGAGATTATCCGAGCATCAAGCACCAAAGTCCCTGCTGAACTCAAGGCCAATAGGGCGAAGGAACTTTGGAAGGCCAAAAATAAGATGGAGTGACATTTCTGATGTCCTCAAAGACATTTCGGCCTTGGAGTTTCAGAACTGGAGAGAGCTGGCACTAGACCCAGATGAGTGGAAAAAGACTCTTAATGAGGCCAAGACCCACCAGGGGTTGTAGTACCAAGAGTGATGATAAATAGTTTTAATTTATATGTATAGCGTAGTTTTATTATAATTTTTATGGTTAAGAATAACATAGAAGTTTAAAAGAGAAGAAATTAGAATCACAAGTTGACTCTAAGTTTATCTTTAGATTAAAATGTCAGTGTACATGGTATAGCGATTTATCATATTGTGTATTATTATCTTTATTAAAAAATATATAATTAAAAGTTAAAAAATGGTTAACACAAATTCAGTTCTCAGTTATTCTGTGCTATATTCAGGTGAAATTATTATTTATTGATAAGAATAGAAATGTAGACATTTACCCCCACCCTACCACCGACATGTTCTTGGAAAATGTTTTAACGTATTTATCCTACATCCTGAGGTAAACAATGGGACCGGAGTAAAATACGTTCTCAAAATAATCATGTTTTTTGCGCAGATATTTTCAATATAGCCGTGTTTTGGAGGAAATAATATGAAAATTTCATCCTGATAAAAATCTTTTATGTGTATTTACGTACACTTTGTTTTTTCAAAATTATTGAGCGAACGTGTCCACAAATATAAATGTGGCATTTGTTTGAAAATTATGGATTTTGTTTTTACGGCGGAATAATGTTTTCACAAATAAACGCTCCATTTTCCCGAGATCATTGAGAAAAAATTCAAATTAATTGTTTTTTGCTGAGTTTTATGTATATAATAATAGTTTTTAAGTGATCTACGCCACTCACAAAACTGTCAAACAATACTAAATAAATAACGGCTCAATTGTTGCTTGGTAAAACATGTATTTTTACGGCTGTCACGTACATAACAGTGAATATTAATTAGGGCATACAAAATTACCGAAAATTCTTACAATCGGTAAAATATGATGTTAAAACCGGTAATAATGAAGGTATTTAAAAGCAATTATTTTGGATTAAGTTTTAAAAGAATACGTTACAATAAAATATTACGAAATAGGTCATTCATTGGACTCAGTTATTTAAATAATCCTCTCAAAAAAGGCGTTAAAATAAGCCCTGAAAAATAGAAATAAATATTTAAAGCGATATCGTTCTGGCTGAATCCTATAAAAACTGTAGGATAGTTACATTTTTAGTTAAATTTTCATTTATTTTCATTTTTTTCCTGCATCTGGCAAGATACTTATACATTTTTCTCTCTCGATTTTTACTGTATGTACTTTCCTTCAACGTTAACCGAAAGAACCCGCTCAAGACTACAGGCCACCGAGATGGGATTTCTACGTGAAATAGTAAGAGTTACCAGAAGACAGAATCAGAAACACGCAAATTAGAGAAAGTCTCGAAGTAGAACCCTTATTGACACTAAACGAGAAATCACAGCTTCGTTGACTGGATCATATCAGATGGACTGCCAAAGCGAGTATTCCAAGCAAGATCAGACCATGGGGCCATCCTAGGAGCAGCTAGCAGAAACAGTTGGAGGACTGCTGCGAAGCGAGGTTGCAATTAAATTGGGCTGACGTGGAGAGCGCAGCCCAAGATAGAAAGAGTTGGAACCTTATATGCGGTGCAGGGAACTTAACATAATAGTATAAGAAGAAGAAGAAGAAGTTGAAAAAAAAAAATTCAAAATAAATATTAAATAAAATGATCAAATAAGCTATCTACCTCATATTAGGTATTTCTATGTATCTAGCGAGATAGGTGGTAGCCAAGAGGCTTGATACATATTATCCCACATTTATGTAATTACGTATGTATGTATCATGCAATTAAATGTATTTTCTCCAATAAACGCTGAATTATTGGTAATGAAATGAAAATGAAATCATCAATGTAACACAGTTAACCTCCATACAAAGAAAAAAGAGTGTTGAAATATAGTAACAATATATTAACCGTAAACTGCTGTTTCAAATTGCCCTGTTTTACTATGAAACAGCTGTTGGGAGTTACTTTCTTGAGTAGTGTGGAAGGAAGTAATAATGTTTCGAAAGGATATAAAACTTTTGTTTATGGTTTTTGGTAACAGAAAGTAGCTGGGATATTGTTGTTGGGCAACTTGCAGGTACTGCATGCTCTGTTTTTTTGATAAAACGAATATATTTCTAAGGAAACATCTGCGAAACTACCTGTGAAGAGCCTCTAAAAATAATAAAGTGCATCTTGTAATAAAAACATATTTAACTTTTAAAGATATTTGTTTTTAAAAGGTTTCTGGAAGATGTTCGCCGATGAAGGTTGCCACTGCAAGGTGCTGTTGATAAATTACTTTCAACTCAATTCATTATGGGGTGGGTTTGAGGCATTTACGCGTTAAGCATTGATTCGAACATAAACGAAATGAAGTTAGTAGATAATTTATTAAATAAAAAGATAAAACAATTTTTTTAAACAATATATTTATCCCAAGGCAAAATATATAAATAAACAATGGCGTAGAATTTAATTTGTTGATAAAAATTTGTCAAAAATAATAACTAATAATATTCCTAATTCAATACAGCCGGTCTTTTATACGAGTAACAAATTAAAAAATATATCAGACTAGATGGACTCCTCGCTCCCATTCAATTTATAAATGTTTATATTTCTGAAAAAAAATTTTCACCGTTTTTTGGAGAAAGACGCTTTACAAAAATCTTGAATAAGTAAGTTTTTATTTAGCCTCTTCTTGAAAGATTCTAGATTTTCCATGGATCGCAACACTGGAGGCAGCTAATTCCACATAGCTTGACCCGAATGCTAAAAGCACATTCCGCAAACTTGGCGACTCCAGGTCTCCTTGGTACTACCGTAGTGTGAGCCGCCTTCCTGTGATATTGTCAGGGATACAGAGGTCCATCAAATATTGTGGTGCATTTATTTGAGGACGTTTGCACACCATCAGAGAGAGTTTGATGCTTATACCCTCCGGCAGGTGAAGCCAATGTAGCTGCTTCAGCATTGACGATATCCGCGAGAACTTTGATGCCTTAAATATAAGTCTTGCCGCAGCATCATGAGAGAGTCCTAGGCTTTCCTGTATATATTGAGTTACACTAGTTCAGCAACTTTTTATTTTTCAGTAGTCTTTCTACATTTTGTAATTTAATCACATGAAATACATACATCATTCACAATTTATCCGTATCTTCACCCATTTCACGTACGTATCATATGTATCACACATGCGCAACCGGAAAAAATTCAATCATCATTAATGATTGCTAAAAAGCTGCTCAAAACAACTGATTAGAAAAAATTTCGTCATTGCTATCATTCAGACAACATGTTATAAGACATTCCATTTAAATACATTGTATTTTACAACCCTTGTTGAAAAACTTGGAAATTAAAGCCACAAAAACAAAGCTTTTGATAAATTAACCAACCCCATTTCAGATACGCAACAAATGATTGATTGTGAGTATCGAATACATAAAATCCTTTACTCTCCGACGTCGTGTCAGATCAATTTTGACGGTCGTAAAGATGTGAATAAAAAGTGTACCCCTTAATCATTTTCCCGAAAACGACGGCCATTTTATCGCGCAATAATTTGTTTTAATCGCGAAACAACCAAACAAGATGTCCGACGGGAGGGCTGCCATGTTTGATGCAATCGTAAAGGCAGGCAAGTCGGTAAATTCAATTAATTTTGACTGCCTACCCGAGAGCGGTAAACACTGCCAACGATTTCAAATATATTAAATTCTATTGAGCTTTAAAATCTCCCTTTGAGAAAACTGTGTGAACATTTTATTCGAAAGGTAAATTCGTGAGATGTTTGTAATTCCTGAATTAGGCAGGTGGCCACTGACGCATCACGATAATTTTGGCTTGTTACAATTTAAATGAATTGTACAGGGTGGAAAAAATCAACGGGTCCTGAAGGGAAACCACTTTAAATCCTTAAGATAGATTATTTTACGTAAAGGAAGCATTTCTTTATTTTTAAAAAGAAACAAAACTGCATTCTCAGATTTTTCAAAAAACTTACCCGAACCGGGAATCGAACCAACTAAAAATTCAAAAAATAAACACTCGCTATTTTATTCTACTAATCGATGAGCACCAAATTGGAGAACTTAACGAATGAAGAATAATAATTTATTTATTTTCATCAAAATGGACTGATTTACAAACACTCAATAAAAACATATATTAAATAAGTTAGACGAATCAATTAACAAAAACTACGTCGTAGGACATTAATAATAATAAAATAAAAAAAGGAGTATTATCGTATATTTTAAGAAATTTTAAGTGAATATGATAGCTTATTCGAACATTTTCATAGATGAATATATCGACGTGGATATCCTAAGACTTTTTAAAAAAGTAACCCATAAAAACCAATTTTTTTTTATACTCCCTTTCTTTGTAAAATATAACAAAAATTAAAGACGAATTAAAACATATAACATAACACTAAACTTATAGAAATTTAATATATTTCTGAAATGTCAGATGTTTTGAGCTTTGATTAAGACACTTCATGCTTTGAAGATTAAATTCTAAAAACATTTGTCAGTCAATTTAGATTTTCGACATTCATAGTGAAGTACCTATTATGTTTACCGATGGAGTAATTCAAATTTAGAAAATATTCCGCGACGTTATCGGGCCGCCGTTGCTAATCAAACTTTTCTAATGATTCCAATTTGAAAAAACCAATAAAATTTCTAAAAATCCGAAATTATACTACAATTATTAATTTTTTTAAATGAAAATTTGATAGATCTTCTTGATCGTTGCCAGGAGTCTACTTGCCAAGTTTCAACACGATTGGATCACGGGAAAAGTGTCAAAAATCGATCCAAAGTTTTTTTTGACGGCAAGCCAGCAAGCAAGCCGACGCCACGAGTTAATTAATATAAAGGGAGTAAAAAATAATGCAATTTTATTTTTAAATAAAAATAATTAAACCTTAACGTGATTGTCATTTCTTCGTTTAAGGATATACATAACTTCTAGCGCTTACTATAGCTATACTAAAAAGCTTTATGAAATTGTACCCGTCGAGTAAACAGATGTTAACCAGGGGTGGAGTAACAACCCGCCACGGAAACAAACAAAATGATTTCTCGGAAAATCTGAAAAATTCTTACGAAATAATATCGCGCAACATTATTATTGTTGCCTCGGGTTACATTAATATTATGACGTCACGTTTTTTTGGCTGATTTGATTTATGAATTCAAAATATTCTTCAAAAAACTTATTTCAACTTCCGTGCGAGCGGGAGGCGAGGGGGGCGTGCTGCGAGGTGGGAACCGCGCGTCCGAATTTGAATAACGCCAACCGAAATTTATGGCGGTCGAGTGTAAATTTGTGTTTGGCCATATTGGAACATTCTGGTCGATCCGCTGTTAATATTTCAATATTCTGGCAACATTATCATACATCGGCGGGATTTCTGTAATATCTTGATTTATTCCTGCACTATAACCATTCTTCATCTTCTAGTCTTAACACATTCAAAGTAGACATTCACATATAGTAATATTTTTCATCAAATTCATATTGTAGTATCACATTATCGCGGATCATTACTGTGAGAATCAAATTAATGAAACACTAGAAATTAACAATTTGTTTATTTATCACCAAAGTCACTGAACACGAAATGAACTGGAGCAGTATTGTGTATTTCGGACTAATTTCACTTTAGTCACTTGAGAATATTCCACAAATACGTTGATAGGTACTTTTCTATTTCGCTATATTTTTGTCTATCGCTTGTCAATCGCACAGTTTCACAATTCACATAAGTCAGACCAGCGCTTTTACTTTGTCCTGACGGCATCATCTCTTTTGTATACAGTTTCGGGATTCCAGAAAATTCGCGAATTCATTCGGCATTTCAACTATTTATTCTAGACCCTTCTAGTAATTTTCAATTTCATGTAAAAGGTCCAGAGTGCTAAGAAATCCGCAACTGTGTGTTATCATTTCCAGTTCTACTGTCTTTTGACAATATTTTAACATAAAGGCTGGCGCCCGCACATGAAAACCAATAATAATTTATATATTTTTTAATACAGAGTGTATACATATATAGTGCATATCTGAAACGACGAGGTGTTCCGAGCCTGCTTTTTACCATCGTCGAAGCAAATGTTGAAGGCAACAATCGTATAGGCCGCCCGAGATTAAGCTACGTAGACCAGATTATCGGAGATGTGCGCTGTAGCACCTACCAAGAAATGAAGAGGCTGGCAGGTGACAGAGAGAAGTGCAGAAAGCGAGTGCTTGTTGCAGACCAATCCTACGATTGCAACCCAAAAAAAAAAAAATATATAGATATGAAGGTAAGGGTAAGGAAGGTATGAATTACCTCTGAAAAAACTGAGGTAATTGATGCAGCAAGAAACCAGGAGTAATACATGTTCAGAATCTTAAGGGTATAGCGAAAGCGAGTGGACAGATTCATATAAACAGGAATGGATGTTGAAATAGACACAAGAATTGAGGCTGCTAATTGTTTTCTCTTTATAATACGGTAATGAGGAAATCCGAGTAATGTTTCAAGAGAAAACTGTTTTTATTGCTGACCTGCTTTGATAAATTTTTATCTATTATGGATTATTTTAAAGATAATGAGATTACAAATCGAAGCAGGAGTAACATTAATAGACCAAGCGAAAAGTACACTGACATTCAAGACGTTTATCATTGGCTACTTTTCATTCAGAATCTCCAAGATTTGAATGGCCGGCTTTCACATTAAGGACTGAATTCTCCGTTAGCTTACGGGTATATAGCCGTTTCCCTCACTCCGGAGAGATAGCTGCGCACGCATCCGGGCGACAGCAGCCGGCGGCTTATGGCGCGCACCACTGTAATAGTCAGAAAAAATAAGTTATATTGTTCCCGAAGTCATCCCAAAAAGAATTAAAAATTCAATTCAATTCAATTTTTATTTATTCCATAATATGTATATTACAAACTTTATATTCAAGGCATACATATTATGAAGTTATGTCTAAAATATACATATACATACACACACACATATATATATATATATATATATATATAAAATAATCATATTTATTCTTAAATAATTGAAAATGACCTGTACAATCTGGTTAAAGGTGTAAGAGAATCCTACTTCGGAAAATCCCTTCAGACACATGGAATATATCAATAGCCAAAGCGATTATGTTCAGCATAGCTGCGGCTCTTCCAACAGGCATAACCATCGGCAGGTTGGTCCTGTATATTGGAATGTGAAACAATCTATGCTGACGATGTCTAATGTAATTATTAGGAATATACAAACCAATGCTCTGCATAATTTCAGGATTATCGATCATACCGCGCAACAATAGATAAAAATTTGTAATCAAATACACATTCCTTCTAGTCTCTAGACTATTGTAAATCACGCTTTGTGAGTTTCTATCATCAATTTAGCGAGTTTTTGATATTCCCACCGGTTTTCCACCTTCCCTTAGTCACTATTTTAGCACACAAATATATAATAATACGAGTATATCATCTGTAGATATACAAGTAAGTGCAAAAATGTGATTGTGCCAAAACATTAAAAATACATTTTATTGCAAACCTTTACAGAGCCAATACGACGGATCGACCAAATGGTAGTCTCCGATTTTCTGAATATGATGTACGATGCCATTAATCAAATTGAATATAAAAGGTAGAATATTTTAAATTACAGAGAATGGCCCATAAAAATGAAGAAAAGAGTTATTCTTGCGATTAAAAATGTTTCCACGGGAATCAAATGTTATTCAAGGAATTAAGATGAATTATAGATGTCTCATAGAGACAAAACTACGAATATGAAAAACGTGCATGAAAGTCTCTTTAATACGACGGCCCAGGTCTTTCAACCGATATGAGCTGGCTTAAACGATCACTCTACACAATGCAACGTTCGCTTGCAATTCCGTTGTAAAAACAACCACTTATTATGTTCTATAATATCTAACAAATCTGAGAATGCTTCGTTTATTTGAAAGGACTATGCTATAGGCATCTGTAGTCAATTTTTATCAATGTCGCAGCTGGTAGTGATACCTTTATTTTTTAAATTGAAGTATTAAACAATCATTTTTTTAATGTATATATAATATTCTTCCAAATTATTAAACATATATACTATAATACGACTGAATATCAGTGTTTTCTATTTTTTAACTTCTCCAATACACAATTTTTTTCTTTGTTGTATTTGAAGTAGATTTGCGAGTTTTCGTAATATTCCGCCCCTTATTATTTTAAGTACTACCATAATTCTATTTGGACTCCGAACAGCTATTATACATCGAACCGATCACGTGAATCTTAATTAAAAGCGAGTTAGATATTATTATTATGTGTTTCGTAAGCCTTTGATCAATGTCTCGGCTTCGAGTTTGATCAGCGTAATAATATGTTATTCCACATATTGGATATTTTGATTCATGTAGTATAATAGTAGCTATTTTTCAAATACCCTGTGCTAAATAATACTAATCATTTTATCATCAATAT
Organism: Agrypnia vestita; assembly: GCA_016648135.1. Lineage (NCBI taxonomy): Eukaryota > Metazoa > Arthropoda > Insecta > Trichoptera > Phryganeidae > Agrypnia > Agrypnia vestita. The sequence continues at coordinate 246,179 of JADDOH010002249.1, forward strand.
CATTTAGGGGTTATGCCACCCTGGCAGTCTGAAATTTAGATAGAAATTTGGCGATTTTTAAAGGAGGTAGGTGAATTTTAAACTATTATTTTATTGGAAAAATTAAAACGAAACAAAATGGTCACGTCATGTCTATCCCTGTTGAGCTCCTCCATCGTGGCTGAAATGCAAAATTTCCCAGTGCACAATTATCAGAGGTAGAAAGGAATGTCATCTACTTATTTAAAAATTAAATATTTAAAATGTTACATGTCCGATTTGAAAGAACCGTTTTGTTGTTAAGAATGTTCTTAGGTTTTTGGTGGCCCGAGACACATACACATATACACCCGTGTAATGAGTTACCACAGATGCTAACATCGAGCACGGCAGGCCGTCGCCCTCGATACAGAGGTTGAGGCAAGATCGCTGAGCAAGGCAAATTTAAGCCGGACCAATGACCGAGTACAAAGGCGAGGTATAGCAGAGGGCATGGACTATCGGAGCGACGAAACTCACCTTGCTGATCTAAGCTAAATACCCATATGCGCGGCCGAGTAATGAGGAAATCATAACACCGCCGATTCCTTTGTTCTGAATGACTATACAAGCACGCGCCCGCAGAACAAATCATCTCACTCCAGCGGGGCTTCTCGGATACAGCGGAAGCCCTCGCCGTCATACCTTCGAACGTCACGCTTTCACTTGTAACCTTTGTACCTACTGTATTCTTTATAACTTGTGTTTTGTAATCAAATAAATTCTGTCAAACCATCGCGTCTTTTACATCATCAACCGCAGCAGAGATCTCCGACTCTACAAACGGAGTGGTGACCTTTGAGTTCAACTCTATCCAAAATTGGAGGGCTCATCCACCTCCACAGGTTTTCACGATCGTTCAGAATCTTTTGGTGTGAATTTTCTGGATTGTTATTCCGTGTTTTAACGACTTTTCGGGTCCTTTTGTATATGTTGCGTCTATCATCAGCCCTGATGATGGACGCATCTTTTTTTAATTTAAAAGACAATTTCTTTCAAACTGTTTAGTAAATTGTTTATTATAAACAACCATAACCAGGTCCTTCTTACAAATAGTTTTCTTTTAAATTTGTTTTCGTATTAATACATATTTTTTTATCCCATATAGGTACCTTTTTTAATTTTGTTATATATTTATTTAGATATTTGATTTTCAAATTTTATGCGTTGTATTTTAATAAAAGTACTACTACTCCGAAACCTGTTGGTATTTTCAATAGATCAGTGGCAAAAACAAAGTGAATTCTTTCTTATTAATTAGAAATATTATTAATTTCTAGCACTGTGAGTACAGTTATCCAAAACGAGTTGAAACTTTTAATTGCAGCTTCACGGTCTACTTTCAAATATTTAACAATGAAAATTACATCATATAAAGTTGAAAACAAACAATTCTTTGGTTTATTGAGTTCTCGTGCAAAGAGAAATAAATACAGCCGTCTCTCGTTACCCGGCAATTTTCAAAACAACAAAACATTTAATTTCCGAAATTCGTGTGTAAGCTCCTAGCCGCCGAAAATTGTTTACGAAACCACACTTAATAATTATTATTACATGAAGAGCGCAGGAATTATTTCCATCCTCGGGAGCGCGAGAGATGTTCTCGGAAAATTACTCCCGTAGCAATCTTTCTTCGCGCGGAAAATAATGTCGCTGGATTTCGCACAAAAGAAAATCAAATATTTCCCACAAAATGGATTCGCTCCTCATTACTGAACAGGAAAACGCCGGAAAAGTTGTCGGGAAAAAAGTGGCTGTGAATCGGAATGGCCATTATTATTCGCGGGAAACTTCGAGGGCGATGATTAAAATAGTTGGAGCCGATTTCGCGGAATGTATCCAGGCGACGTCGTTGCGATTCGAGTGGCGACAAGTGATTTGGGACACGGAGAAAAATAAACATTTGTTAATTTATTTATTTATACATGTAAATGAAGATCAGTAGGTACCTACTGATCTTCATTCAATTTGAATTGGTAGAATAGAACATTTGAATTTGTGTGAAAATGGTTTTGACAAACAAACAACTGACAATAACTATTGTGAACATAATGTTATAATGATGACATACTGGTGAATAATATTTAATAATTGATAAAGTGTCTGTGAATGATAATTGATTTATTTAAAATAATAGCTTTAAATGTTGTTTTATAATGTGGTTTCCCAAATATTTTAGTTTTTATAAATAATAGCTGTTTCGCGTTGCTCTGAAAAGAGTATATACCTATATACTTTTATTATTTTTAAATTTTTATGTCGAATATTTTGTTTTTTTGTTAATAAAATATATACTCTTTTCAGAGCAATGCAAAACAACTACTTTTTATAAAAACTAAAATATTTGGAAAACCACATTACATACATTTAGGCGCAAACAAGTGAGTACAAAAATATTTAACACGATTTTATTTGGGTTCACTTACCTGTCAGCCATTCAATTTAATATTTGATCCTCTACTTTCGCCAAAAAAGCTCTGAAAATTTCTGCAAAGAGACATATTCAGGATAACAGTACAATAATCATTCATTACAAATAAAAATCAGTTATATTATTGACAGAATAACAAAAGGAGTGCTGAGGTGGTTTGGTCATGTAGAACGTATGAGCGAGGAATGGATGGTTAAGAAAACATATGGGGCGGGCGTTGAAGACAACAGGAATAGAGGACGTCCCCAAAATACCTGGCATGATCAAATACTGCAAATATTGGAGGATGGCTTGTTAAAAGCCTCAACAACCGTAGAACTTGCATGAGAAGATGTATGAATGTAGCTGAAGAAAAAGTGGGCCAAAATAGAAGAATATGGCGTCCTATCATCTCTCTCTATCCCTGCGGGGAAACGCCGTGATGGTTAGTTAATTACGCATATATTTGGATCGCCCTGTGCTGTGGCTAGTAAAAAAAATTTTTTAGTTAATTTTCTAAATATTAACTAATTTTCAATAATTTCATAATACTTTACATGTACTTATTCAAATTCTTTAGTAATTGTGTGCATCTTTTTTCCTTTAGGGTGCATCATATTCCGTTAGGGTATCTAACGTAAAAGTTGTTCATTGTCTGGTTAGTAAGATTGAGGTGTTATTAAAAGTGACAGGCTCCCAACAATAGAATCTAAGCGCATACAATTTTAACGAACTTAATCAATTTAACATTTAACACATCATAGCACAGATAGTATTTATATCATGCTAGCAGAAAACAATCGAATTATATGTTGACATGCCAATTATTGAAGCTAGACAGTGTAGTAGCTACTCCGCAACAAATGAAGGTCGCGGTACAGCCATTTTTTTTTTATAAATATAGAGATGAGTACACTGAATTCGTATCTATCTGTCATCAGGGTTGTAACGCATGTTACTTGTTATAACGATCGTAACTTTTTTATAGTAAACTTTTATATAAAAAAAATTTTTTTCGAATTTTTTATTTTTAATAAAATAAATAAATACTTATTCCTCAGGAACCGACATGTAAAAGTACCGTCATTTTTGACGGGCTACAGCTAGTATATACCATAAAAACTATGACAAACTGACAATTGCTGGTCTGAAATGAAATAAAAATTCGAGCTCTCGATCACCGTAGGAAAGTTTTTACAACAAACCGAGATTTTCTTTAAAAAAATATTTTGAACTGTCAACCAGCATATTAGGCAGTCAGCTGTTGGAACTTTTTTATAGTAAACTTTTTTCGAATTTTTTATTTTTTTTTAAGAATTTTTTTTTAAATAAAATAACTAATTACTTTTTCCTTAGGAACCGACATGTAAAAGTACCGTCATTTTTGACGGGCTATAGCTAGTATATACCATAAAAACTATGACAAACTGACAATTGCTGGTCTGAAATGAAATACAAATTCGACCTCTCGATCACTGTAGAAAAGTTTTAACAACTAGAGCAACAAACCGTGATTTTCTTAGAAAAATATATTTTAAATTGACAACCGGCATGTTAGGCAATCGGCTGTTGGAAAGTTGACCCGCCCTGACTACATAGACTTAGCGTCAGCAGAGTTAATTTGTATACACAATTTATGAGAGCTTGATATTTTAAAGAAACCTACTATTAATATACATAATAGATGTCTCATAGTGACGAAATGACATTTTTTACGGAAAAGTAGGTATGGAAGTCTATCGTAGGGCTCGCTTAAGAAATCAATTTTCACAATGTAACGTTTTAAATTATTTTAAAGTATGTAACGGATCGAAATAATAAAATTTTTAAATATTTTAATCCTAGAAAAGTACAACTTCAACTTAACCAAGTAACAAGTTACAATAATAATGCAGGTATTTATTTAACGTTGATTTAATTGGTGATCCGCTTTAAACAGGTGTCTCGTATCGTCAAGCCGAAATCGGGTGATAGGCCAGTCATAATAGTTATCAGAAAAATATGTAAAAAAATATAAAAAAAAACAGTCAGTCAAAACTGGGCAAAGCATTGATTTTGAATACTTGGTTTGGTCGAAAAGTGACATTTTCTTCCAAACTGGAGAAGTTGGCTTTGAATTTTGGACAAAAGTTTACAGAAACATTATTCAGGATTACATAATAATAAAAAAAAAAGAAAAATTAAGATTTGTAGCAACAGGAGTGAAAAGACTGTCACAGGGTGTAGATTTTTTTTTGACTTAGATTTTTTTAAATATTTTTCTGATAACTATTTTGACTTGGCCTATCATCCGATTTTGGCTTGAGGTTGGTTGGGGTTGAGGAGGTTGAGATACGGGACAGCTTGTATAACCTTAATACGGCAAAAATGTAATTCAATAAATTCGATGAGTATAGCGGTACGACAATACTCGACAATTACGATTTTGACTCTTCTCACACGACAGCAAGTAGGTCTCGATTATTCAGGAGTAGGGCGAAGAGAGATGGAAGGAGAAGGAGTAACGATGTCAGCTTCGATCGGATGGCACCAATATATAGACAAACACCGTTCGTAGGTCAATTCTTTTCATAGCTATTCTTAAATATTACATAATATTTTTCTGATATAACATAAAGCGAGCAGCAACTTTATTCTCAGGGTATCTCTCAATGCCGGAAATTTTATCTAGTAAGTCTACCCATTGCTATGAAATCCCACCGTCTATAAATTTTCCAATATTCCTTACCTTCCTAGCAGGTGTTGCACAGAATTCCTGTAGATCATCTCACAAACGATATAAAAATATAGGTGAAGTGCTGGGTACTATGTAGTGATGGGTCCGCTCTGTTCTCACTACTACAATGTAGTACTACATTACAGTACACTTCACACATTTTGAAGTGTAGTGCACACTACAAACTACACACACCTCAAAGTTATTGAAAGTATATATTTCAAATCGTACACTTCATTTAAAAGCGAACACTACAAAGTACACACACTTCAAAGTTATCGAAAGTACGAACACATACTTCAAATAATACATTTTTTATGTGATCGATGTAGATAAATGAAGAAATTTTTGAACGAAGAAATCTCTGGAAACTGAAAAAACCTCCCCCCCCCCATGGTTTGAAAAAATTTGGGATTGAATGAAGAAATCTGGTTGTTTTTTTTTTTAGGTCGCCAAATTTTACTTTGGAGAAAATATCGGCACTTGTAAATATTTTTCCCGTTGATTTTTTTTTTAGGTCGCCAAATACTGTTTTACCGATATATCGATATATTCGTATATTTTTTTCGGCTACATTTTTTTTTACTCACCAACTTTTTATTTGGGAAAAAATGTAATTGCTTCACTAGTACTACAATTTTGTAGTGCAATTACTTCACTTCATTAATACTATAATTACTTCATTACTTCACTTCATTAATACTATAATTACTTCATTACTTCACTTCATTATAGACGTACCACTATAACATGGCGTGCGAGGAAGGGCGTCGCTGTCGCGTAGCAGAAGTTGTCAGGGTGTAAATTTATTACACAATACATAATATACAGAATATCCGGTGACCGGTGTCGTATTAAATACAGAAATTTTGTCAGGCAGTACTAAAGAAACCATGCAGTAATGGCGGCCGTTCTATTTGTCAAACTGTCAGACGGTAATATCGGTCCATTATTTGCTTTTTCAGCTTCGTTAAACTTTAATACTTCATTGGCAATTGTTCTTGCACCATCCCGGACTGTTTAGGATGTTTTGGATATAATAATTCAATGTATATCAATAATAAAGATGACACAGCTCGCGCTCAAAGACGAAAATGAACTGAATGACAGGGCGAGGGGTTACCGCCGGGTGCGGGTGGGGCGGTTTTTAGTTCAAAATTCACCGCACGCCAAGTTACGTTAGTGGGCAAGCAATAGTACTACAATTACTTCACTTCGTGTAGTTTCTACTACAAATGTAGTGTACACTTTGTAGTCTTCAAACTGGTGAACGTGGGTGTGTTGTAGTCTTCATTTTGAAATGTAGTTTTTCCCTTCACCAGTACTGTGCGCTCGGTTGCCCTGAGGGCGCACCTCGCCCGCGGAAATACGAAGACTTGCAATCAAAAGCAAACAATCTAAATTTCTAGATTCTCGAGTTAAGCTGTTGAATTATTTATTTTTATGGAATTTGTTGAATAAATTTGATTCGTTTTTATATAATTCCGAGCAGAACCACGGCGGCCGCCGGTATTACAATAACAAACACGGAAAAATAATGGAATCGTAAAAAATGTAAGGATAATATTTTAATGAACAATTTATATGGAAATCAGATTGTTTGTTTTTGATTATGCTCTTTATATGATGTACACCGGCAAAAAACTTTCTCAATATCCCTGGAACACGTTTAATGAGTGAATGATAAAAAAATATTTACGAGTGGTATTATATTGCGAAGCGATAAGAATGCTCTCGTTAGGAATGGGGATGTCATGAATTAATTTGTTTTATATTGCTTTTATTTAAAGTCATTTCGGGCTAAAAAATTTCATCGAAAATATGAAAATAAATGTTTAAAGGTAGATAAGTTTCGATTGTCTACATATCGATATTGTAACCGATCGATGTCTTCCAGGGACATCTTCAATCCAGTCGAATAGCCAAGAGTTTTTGATCAATTGAAGTTAAGGTCGTCTTCCTTGATGTACTTCAATCCTTCCATTACCAGCTTGATGCAATTTGTCTAAAAAATTGTATGCGTTTCTGACAGATCGTGCTAGCAGACGCGTGCAGTGTGTAAATTGAAGCCTGACTGAAGTCATTTACTGTAAAAAATACCGAAATAAATATGTGATATTGATAAGACAAAATATTAAGATACATTAAAATATGAATTATATTATGACAATAATTGTGAAAAAGATTACTTACATAGATGTCATACTTCAATAGTCTCTGTACTCGTCCCTGGTAGACAATTATAATGAGAATTGATGTTTTTAGAGTAGTAGTAGTCCAAATAAATTGTTGGACATGATATATTAAATGAGGGAATTTTTCTTAAAAAATTAACTTGATTCAAAGATGGCGCTGATTTTAGTAAAAATAAGCAGAAGGTAGGAGGAAATATATTTTAATGTCCAGTAGAGTCATAAATTAACAAATCTTAAATACTTTGCCAGACTTCTGGATTCTTCTTTTCTGGACGTTTTGAATTATACTTAGGATGTGTTAAATAAAACGGAAATTTTATACGAACCGTATATTTCACTGAGAAGAAAATCTCAACGTTTCGCTAAAGTATTATCCAGCATCATCAGGAGAGCGTTCATGGTGGAGGTGTAGGCCGAACTGATTATTTCTTCCGAGGTCGTAAATTATATGCACTTTGTTGTGTAGTGTTCACTTCTTCTCCGATAGAGATCGCCAGAGTGCTATATGTACTAATCACACTTCGGGCTTTTCTGCGACGACTCTTAAAGGTGAAATCAAAGTCGTGAGAACAGGGCGCCAAATACTTGATAGTTTGTCTGTGTATTGTGAATTATGCCTGAGTACCTATTATTATTCACTTAGTACATAACTATTGCATAGAAGAAGTGAAGAAATTAAAGATGGAGTACCAGCGATCGAGAGGCCTCTGTTTCACTCTCGCACGAGGTGGACGGGCTGAAAATGTAAGAAAGAATACAACATTGCACGTTGATCGTAGACCTCAAGGGTCCGTACTTTCATTAAAAAAAAGCTGATAGATAACGAATATTGTATATTTTTTACAAAAGCTGAAATAAAATTGTCTCTGAGGGTCTCAGCAATAGTAGAAAAAATATAATAGTTATGGTATCAAATAAATAAAACATGATTTGAGATTTTTTGGTGATCCAAGAAGGCTTTTATTTATATTTTCCTGGTATGCAAAAAATCCGCAACAACTTCTCTCCTTAAAAATTCTTGTTTTTTATTTACCTTCCTAAATAAATTGAATTGATTTCCAACCCACTTCAAAGAATCGGGAATAAATTATTCAAAAGATTGCTGAAACAATGTGGGAAAATGTGAATATTTTTAAAGCATATAATTTTATTATTATTTTATTGCAAATGCATCTACACAATACGCACTAAAAATGAAGAAAAAATTAACAAAATCTAAACAAATTTATTTATTTATTTCTAAATAAAAGTTTTTTTTTATAATCTTTTAAAACTATATGGAAACATAAATTTTATCGTTGTATCCTCCAAAAAGAGACTAATGCATGTGCATGAGAGGGATAAAAGCTATTATAAAATTGCATACTTTTATACATATATTTAAGAAAATATATTTGGTTAGGTACATATGAATAAGACACGAAAAATATTTTTTATTTAAATATAGAAGCTTTTATTTATTAGCTTCACCAACTTTGTTTATAGTGTGGCGGTCAAAGACGCATGCGTATACACGAGTAGGGAGGTACCGAGTACATCAGCACCTAAACACGAAAGGCCGTCGCTCTCGGTACAACGGTAAAAATCAGAACGCTGAATTCGGGAAAGAACGACAATAGAAGCGAGGGCAACGAACGAGTACAAAGGCAATGTATAGCAGAGGGCATGGACTATCGGAGTGACGAAACGCACCTTGCTGATCTAGGCTAAATACCCACACGCGCGTAAAGAGGAAATCATAATACCCCCGATTCATTTGTTCTGTATCACTATATAAGCACGCACCCTCAGAACAAATCATCTCACTCCAGCGGGGCTTCTCGGATACAGCGGAAGCCCTCGCCGTCATACCTTCGAACTTCGCGCCTTTCAATTGTAACCTTTGTACCTACTGTATTCTTTATAACTTGTGTTTTGTAATCAAAAAATTTCTGTCAAACCAACGCGACTTTTACATCATCAACCGCAGCAGAGATCTCCGACTCTACAAACGGAGTGGTGACCTTTGAGTTCAACTCTATTCAAACCGGGGGGCTCATCCACCTCCAAAATAGTAATAGATTTTTGCATTTTTCACCAATTTAATAACCCGTTTAAATTGATACAACCGGCGCATTCACCCTGTTTTGTTTCTAAATAAAATGGGAAAAAACAAAATTGTAGTATTTTTCAGTGTATTTTCAAGTATAATTTTTAAATTAGCTAAATTTTTTAGTGTTATGACTGTGGTACATTTATTTAATATTTTTGTCAATATATATTTTTAAAGGAAACTCTACCAGTGTTTAAATACACAGAAAATGTAAAGAAAAAAATTATTTTGAAACCAAAATACAATTCGTAAATAAACAAGTCTGGGCAATACGAATCATAAAACGGATTCGCCCAATCCATCAATGTCTGAAACAGCGTCAGCATTGATTACCTGAAGATATTTTCTGACGTTATTTTTGTGAACTTTGTAACTTTTATAATAATTTCTGAAGAATTTTGTTTTACCGTTATAAGATATTTATTCAATTTTTTTCATGTTATTTAGTAAGAATAATTTGTATGAAGTGTGATTTGAAACTGGTATTACTAGTAGGTATCTATTTATGCGTGTGTTAGCAATAACAAAATTTCAATTAGACTTACAAAAAAATCAGATGATCAAAGGGTGATCATTTTTATTATATCACCGTGCGGATAACTGTTAATAATATCCCATCAGAAGGATGAAAAAATGGTCTTTCGCTTATATACCTGGTAACCATTGTGTGACCATTTGTATAGGTATTGCGAATACATGTCGTGGGAGAAAATCTTGTGATATAAGTCACATAATAATATAATCGCAATAAGAAAAAAATAGTTAGCACAGTCGACACTAAATTTATTTAAGAAATATTTATTTATTTAAGATGAAATATTCTTATTATAAATCTTGAAAGTTCTGATTTTGTGATGACATTATTAAAATAATTAATGAAAATGTACTTTGTTTTCACTCTTTATATATTGAAAATATCAACATATTTCAAGGTCAATGGTCCCTTCGTCAGTATACAAAGTATACTAACGAATTATAAATTTAAAATCGAAGTAAAGACTATAAAAATATTTAAAAATATATGGAAAATGAATAATAATTAAGTACTAACATGAAAACAAATTTAATGAAAGGAAAACTATTTGTTAGAAGGACTTGGTTATGTTTATTTATAATATTCAATTAAATAAACATTTGTATCCTGACGAAGGATTGAATGAATGAATCTATATAAATATAAACACGTTTATATTTTCAATATATAAGTGGAGAAAACAAAGTAAAATTTAATTAATTCAAATGATCATCTTTTACGACATCCAGGAAATTTGTTTATGCGATTTGTAACATAATCTATCTATAACATAATCTCCCCACATTCTGGAATAAAGCTATATTTATTTATTTATTTATTTATTTATGTGCTACGTTGTCTAGACGAAAAAAAACTACCGATATAATTTTTGGTCAATTCGTTACACTAGTACGCGCATACTTCATAATGATATTCACGTTGGATCATAAAAATATCCTTATTAAAATAAATTATACATATCACTTTTTTTCGAGTGGGTACACATCGTTATTTCGTCCTGTCTTTTTTCAAACATCACATTTTTTTCACTTTTTTTATTTATGATATGAGGTACTATTGTTATGTTGTTAGTCATACCTTTCTGTTCTCCTCATCTATATGTAAATTTCGAAGTTATTATCTACTTTTCCTGTGAAATGTACATTTCTATTTTTATTATTCTGTACGAAAACATCATGAAATTCTCGGGTTCATAAAAACAAATGTCTCATATTCAGTCTCTATGATAGTCTACAAAACATAGATTGAAGATGAGATTAAAATATTTTTACTTGAGTGGGCTTATAATTTGAACGTAGTTTTAGACTTTATACTTTGAAAGTAAATTACTGAATTATGTTTATTTTCATATAGTTGATCAATGAGATCTCCAAGCCTTTTTCACACTAAATTTTATAATACCGTTCTGGGCCATTTCTCCTCTATACCTAGAACGATCAATCTCTATAACGAGGTGTCATCCAGACAGCATCTTCGATATATTTTTTTATGATGCAGTCTCAGTTTTTTTTAAGATTTTTTTAATTGTTTATTTCTATTTATTTTAAATATAAAATGTTTGTTGGAGTGTGCCCGTCTCACTAGAAATATCTGTGTTGAGAGTGAAAAGATTAGAAGTAAAAGTAAAAGATTGATAAACTTGGCTGATGGTCTCTTGAGCGTGTTGTAATACGTGCTCGTCATAGACACACGATGTTGACCTTGGAACCCGTGCACTCACCGTGAAACCTGTTAAAAATCATTCTCAAATTGTATTTATTAATTTCTGATATTCTTTATATTATCCTTAATATTACATTCATCATTCATCATTGATCATAAAAAGTATATTGTGTATTTAAAAAAAAATGCTAATCAAGAACTCATTCTTTAACAATATGATGCAAATACGTGTCACATCAATATTTTTACCATTCGCACAACAAGCTGCACGCTTGTGCTATGAAAATTGGACTATCTTGCTGGTGTCCTGGAATGAGGCTCGAACCACCAACCAACACTTCACTAGACGAGCGTCATCATCTAGGACCATCTTTTAGGATCAATAATGATCTTTTGACGGTCTGTTTGTTAAAAAATAAAAATTAAATAGTTAAATAATTGCATCAATAGTGAAGACATCTTGCTTTCAATATTGAAAAATCTGTAATTATCTGTGCCGGATATTATTATTTTGTTAATGAAATTTGCGAATTGTTAATAAATAAATGTTGAAGCTTTCGATACACTCTTCAGATTTTGATTTTCAACTTTAGTCAATTTTGATTGGCAACACATGGTTCCAGAAATTGTCGCCGTTTCGGGTAACTGGAGCCGCTAAACACTGTCAGTCACTGGTCTTTGGCCGTGAAATTTGATTAACGCCCGAACATTCATTTAAATTTGCATATTGTTTTGAGAATTGTATTTATTTGCATTAATTGATTAAGTTTCGATGGTATTGTTGTATATCGTACTTTTCAAATAATATTGTCATGGTACGCTAAAATCAAGAGAAACCACACAATGGTATTAAAAAATTAAAAAATAAGTGATTTTAGAGAATAAAATATTTTGAAAGATACAGTTTTACCTAATATACACATTGAGGTTCGTATGATTTTCAATAAAATTAAAGTATAAAATTGTGCAATCCGCCATTTTAACTGAAATACCGGTCAGAGCAAACGACGTCACGCCTCAGTACCCATCACCGTGTCTTTGAACCGTTGCCATAGACACAATGCAATGTTTACTGAGACTCGACGTCACGTAGACGAAATGACAGCTGAGGGCTTTTTTCCGCGTAATTATAAATATGTAGATTAAAATGCAATTATTTCCGTAAAAACTTAGTTTATTACTGAAATAATGTTATTTTCGGTAATAGCAACCTACAATATAGAATGTTATTTCAAAATATGTCATCATGCCTATTAACTGGAATTTGGTGGATAGCACTTTCTGTTTGAGAAGTTTCTGTAAATCCACGATTCTGTTTAAACGGGCTGCACCTATGTGTATATACGCTGGTCACACTGCGCTGTGCTCCATTGCCAATAACGCGTCGGTTATCACCATCACGAATAACTAATCTTGTATTTAAAGATTACACTACCTTCTAGATCCTCTGAGACTTTTGTGGAATCATCCAGAGATAACCAGAGACTTGTTCTAGATGTTTCCATAGTGTTGTAACATCTCGTGACAATATTACAGCAAGACGTGTATGGGCCTTTTCATTAAAGAAAGATAATGTGTAAACCATGCGCATGAGGCACGTTATTTCGTTGTGTTGGTGTTTATACCCGTAAACACCAATACAACCAAGCAATGTGCGTCACACGCACGAATTACACATACTTATTCGATTATCTTTCTAAATGGAAAGATCTATATAACTAACAACTTATAAATGATTGCCAAAAATTAACATTAAAACTGCAAAAAAAAACTGGAAAAATATTCCCCGAGTTTTATACATAAAAAACATGTAGTCGGACTTCCCACACTTTTTTCAAATGGAAGGATACCTCGTTATTTTCACCCAAAAGAGGGGTGAAATTCGCAGATTGCTACCCTGCCAATTAGCCGGGGTGGCGAGGGGATGTTTTTTCAGCCCTCTGATAAGGCTTAATGGGGTAGACGAACCGGACCTTTCTAAGGCTTTGGTGCTTTTTTAATGTAGCGAATGTTCCAAACTGATGCTTCCACATTAAATGTTTGAAAACTTTATTTTACATTTTCAAGGTTTGTTTGGTTTAGCTTATTAAACAAGTCTATTCGGTATTTTGTTTCTTTACATTATAAATATGAGTTATGTTAAATGAAATGTATTAATTTATATTATCTTTACTGAAACAGAATTTAATTTGCTACCGGATTTTTATTTTAATTTTCCTCTCGTATGAGGAGTATCAAAGGTATAAAAGCAAAAGCAGCAATACCCCTCTGAGGTGTTTCTTAAATAATATAAATAAGTGTTTTAAAACAAAAGACCTTAGTCTTCCTTTTATATACGTGAATAAATAAATATTAAAGTTTTGATATGAATATGTCTGTGTTTGCTACCAAATAGTGAACATTGCTACTTTTGCTATATACATAATTAGATATTGCTGCCTTTGCTACGATGTTTCAGTCTAAAATCGACATCAACTCTCATTTAGTATGGAGCGACTATTTTTTCACGTAACACATCCTTGATGGTTGATTGGTTGAAGTGCTGATTTTTCGAACCTCCTAGTGTTTAGGAGAATGTTCTTGTCGCTTTTAGGCTGTAAAGGTATTATTAGATGCTTCCAGATTACTGTAGATAGCCCTAGATTGCTGTAGACTTTTTGATCCTTCTATGGTGTTGTTCTAAGTGACATATCACCAGGGATTCGGTCAAGTAATTTTTTTTTTAATCTCGTTACAATACTAACACAATGTCAACATAATTAACAGCACCTGAGAGGAAATATTCTGAAATTTATACATAAAACAAAGTAATGATGACAATGTATCAAACAACATAAAAATATTGCACCCAATTAATTTTCTTAGCAAAATGATATTAATATTTAAAGTCGATTTAATTTTTGAATACATATAACTTTTTGACTACCCGTTAGTTCTGTGTAGTTATCTAATGAACAATGGATGGCAGTAAATTGTCTAGAAAGGTCTTTTTGAGCTTTTGTGCTATGGATTATCTATGAATATGTGATAATTTAACGAGATAGATATTCAATGACCTACGTAATTGTATTATCTCTAAAATATTTCCCTCAAGTGAATTTGGTTCTAGAAATTAATAGAAAATTCGTTTATTTTAAAATGAAAAATAATTTTAGAATATATTTTACCTTAAATGCTTTGATTTCATCAGATTTGAAAATTGATGAAGTGGTTAGATGCTTAACTGGTAATAAGTCTTATAATTTTCTAAAAACTAAGAGACATTATATAAATCACACTTGTTTTTAATATCGACCAGTTAATTCGACGCTATTTCCAACAAGATAGATGCACAATAAGTGTTCTATAAATTAAAATGTTGTCACGAGTCACTTGTTGTAGGATTATAAGGAATAACACATAATTGAAGATTTCCCGGCACTTGGACGTTTTACAGTGATAGAAATAACTTGAAGGATCATGAATAAATGTTGAAATTGCCGAATAAATTCGCGAAACGTCTGGAAACCCGAAAATCTATATTAAGGGCGACGTAACCGCTACGCAGTGAGTTGTCGTAACAGAAAGCGATGTCACAAAATCGATCAAATTGTGAACCCGTGCGATTGACTATAAAAAATAGAGAAATTATAATGTACCTACCTACGTATTTGTTGAATATTCTCTCCATTATCGAATTACATAATGCTGCTCCAGTTAAGTTCGTGTTCTGTGACTTTAGTGATCGATAAAACTTTAATTATTTCATTAAAGAGTTTTATTTTTTTCACACCGCCGCCTTCCCGTATTAATGTGTAAAAAATTCTTATAGTTTATGTCTTCTGGGGTATTTTGCCGTGTTTTTAGGGCCATTCTGGCCCAGAGCCCAAGGCCAGAAAGGTCGTAAAAACACGGTATAATACCCCAAAAGACACGAACCAGAAGTTTGTGTCTTCTAGGCCGTGAAAATCATAGAACATTATTATGTAAAAAATCATTTGTCGGATGGGGGTGTGGGCGCAGATTGACAGGAATACACTGAAATGAGGAATAAAAGGTAGGTACTACGCGTTATTGGTTCATTTTTTTTATTAATTATATTAAATTAAATTAAGTTAGATTAGATGATTTAAGTGTTTCCAATTTATTTTATCTAGGGCTTCTGTTATTTGGACGCAGTTATGCAGAAAGCATCCAATCCGCAAAAAGCTGAAAATCAGTTACGTACGGATTTGCACAGCTCAATACGTGCTTTTATGTGCTGAAAACTTTCAAGCTCTGATTGATAGTTTTTTGTCAATTTAATATTTTCTTACCCACATCAAGGCCATCACCGTTTAATTAACTCTCAAATTAAATAATAAAAAAATTGGTTTGACTGTTTTCTGCGGCTTCAAATTTACAAATGCTTGTCAAACAAAAATATTGGTTAAAAACATCCATGTGGTATGGACGCATAATGCAAACTTTTTAATTGTACTGTTACAACACGATAATAATTCTGCAGAAAATATCTAGGGGGGTCAAACGTTTTCTACCCCTCAGATATTTTTTTTTAACTTCATTCTTTATTAAATTCATAGAACCCACATAGAAAAAACAAGTTCTGTTTTTCGTATTTTAAGACATTTTGTAGAAAGAAACCAATCTGTAAAACGCGTCATATCTTCGTAAATATTCTTTTTCTTATAACATTTAAAAAACACCTCTAAATAAGCCCTATGCAAAAAATATGCAATAATTGAATTAAATATCGACGTATAAGGTTTTCGTAGGTTCAAACGTTATGAAGCCTATATATTCACAGTTCCATGTTTTTTGTATAAGATACTTTTTACATAACTGTGTTAATTTAAAGGTAAAATATCAATGATAATATATTTTTTTAATGCGTGGCTTGTGTCTTAAATATGGATTACAAATTATGTAAAATTATTATTATGTAGGTATCTGAAGCGTTTTTAAATTATAACTTGTTGTAATCAGTCAAAAATGACGGTAAAAAAGGGGGAAATATACTATAAAGAAGGTACGAACGTTACACGAAGTTACAGGGACAGACAGACAGACGATAACAAAATTATTATAATTGGGATATTAAAACAACGTGCCAATTTATAAAATGCAGAACATAAAAGAAAAAAAAATACTGTACATATCTGAAAATTTTAATAGGGCGACTTTGGGGTTTATTAAAAGCATATTATGTTATACTTTTTAATGAAAACACATTATTTTTTGGTGATGCAATTTTAGGTTTTAGTGGATCTCAGGTATAGAAATGTTTTGAGTTTGTACTCCAGAGTATTCCTTCGATATTTGACATACCAAATATTTTTTGATAAAAAGTTTTTTGTCATTTTATGTTTATCAAAGGATTTGTCTAATTTCATAACATAGAAAAAAATGAATAAGAATATCAACAAAAATGATTACAAGACTTACTGCACCATTTAAAGATCCTGTTTATTTTAGAGGCTGGAAAAGTATCCGAATACAATTATTTTGTTACCAGATAACTTCTGTAAACGTTTTGAGATAATGCCTATCGGTTGACAATCATTATTTTAAAGATATTTGATTTCCAAATGATATCAATGGATGAAAGCGAGTTTAAATGATAAAAATATACTGTACGATATAAATATTTTCATCATCGTTAAAAATTAAAAACGGAGAAATATAATTATAAAAAATTCCATTAAGTTAATCATTTGATATTAAGCATACGCACGTGCAATCAGTATGTTAAGCACAAGTACGTTTAGAGAGAACAAGAAGGTTTTACGTAAACATATAATTAGAAAAAAAATTAACCCATAAAAAACAAGTTTTTACAATACTCCCTTTCTCATTTTCGAATTTTGTGTCTACCATATGCGTCGGAACGTTTTCATACAACTTATTAAGTTGTATGAAAAAACCATTAAAAATTTAAAAAATCCAAATTATTTTATTATTTTATTAATTATAATTATGTATTTTTTTTAACAAAAATTTGATAGATCTTCTTGATCGTCGCCACGAGTCTACTTGCAAAGTTTCAGCTCGATTGGATCACGGGAAAAGGGTTAAAAATTGATCCAAAGTTTTTTCGTCAGACAAGCAGAAATCACGAGTTAAAAGAAAGGAAGAAAAAAAAGAGAATATCCTGATATCAAAAAATCAATAAAATATGATAATTTTGAAAGGAATATTTCGAAAAAGGATTTTTTTTCAATTGGTTGAGCAACTTTGTAGGTTGACTTTTAAAAAAATTAATTTTATTATTTGTTTTAATCTACTTATATATATGTTTATATATTTTTAATTTTATTTCAATTTATTTCATAGAAATCCTGGTTTAGTTCTGCTTATTTAAAAGTACTAACTCCACGCTGCTGGTAGATATCCCATATTTTCAAAACAATGTTAAAGTAATATATATTACAGATGGTATGGAATTTGGTATAGAAGACTTTTTGGGTGTTCGTGGGGCTTACGGCCTATCGTACGGCAAAATTACACAATTTAACGTTCACCAATTCCACGCATGAAAGACTACCACATATATCGAATTTTGTAAGGTTATATATATATATATATATATATAACCTTACAAAATTACACAATTTAACGTTCACCAATTCCACGCATAAAGACTACCACATATATCGAATTTTGTAAGTTTATATATATATATATATTATATATAAATATTATATATAGATACAATATATATATAACCTTACAAAATTAAAACCTTAACTATTAATTTTGCACACCTTGTTTCATATGTAAGCTGTATTTTAATAACCTCTCTTTATGGTTTTAAATTGAATTATTCCCATAAGCTAGTACAGATGTATAAATTTGTTACATTTACTGTAAATACTGTCAGTTTGCTTACTAACATTTTTTTATTATAAAAAACACTGTTTTTAAAAAAATATTAAAATTTTTGTGTGTTTTATCATTTTAATAGACTCGATCAGTCATGTTTACGGATAATAATTTCAAGTAAGTAATACAAAATTAAAATATCGTATTTGTTATTTTTTCCTTGAAATGAAATCGAGAACACACGCATATTCACAAACTAAGATGGGCGTTATCCAGTTAAAGAAAAACGACACCTCTAGGAAACATTTTCATTTTTTCCTTAGTACTGGGTACACTATTTTGAATTTTTTGATTAAGTCTCTTTCAAATAAACTGAGCGATATAATGAATGTACCAAATAAATATTTAAAATAAACCATGTTGATTATGTTAGTCATCTTATAATATTACCCTTTGCGCTTGCTCCCTGTCAGGAGTGCTGGAAGCCGAAATTCCAGGAAATAAATAGCTTTTGGTCTTTTGCTTTACTTCTATTCCCGAGTCTGTAGGTTACACGGTCTGGCGGGAGATATCCCTTGATTATCCCGCAGGATCCACAATAAATCTTCCTATTTTTAACACTGCAGCACCTGCGAAACCCAAATCTACCATTCCCTAAAGATATGTTACACCTTCTCTATCTCTAATGACGTATGTGCGGCTGTAGCCGAATAGCTACATCCGTTTCTTTCCATATTCATATTCTTACGAATATAGATTTTCACAAATTTACCTCAGCATTATCACTTACTTCTTTATAAATAAATTTCAATAATTAATATGTAATATTTAAATGATTTATTAATATGCGTGTCTTATTTACGTGACCATTAAATTAAATATTTTTTGAAAATGAATAATTCACAAAACTTAACGGAGCTTAACAAACAGTTAAATGCATCATCATCATCAGCGGTGTCTCCACAATGGTAATGGACAAACCGTTATTTTAACCGGTTACTCGTGGTACAGTTATTTTAGTTTTGTATCTGATCGTATGGATGATTGTTGACTGAGATATACCTATTATCTGTAAACGATGGTTGCCCGTTGAATTGCGAAAAATTTGCTGTCAATCATCGACACAATCTGGTACAAATCTCAAATCATGGTTAAAGGCCTCCCATAAGAATCACCACTGTTTCTACACCCTTATCCTCCATCTGTCTCCAGTCACTTTTTGAGCTTGAAGAAGGTCGATGCTTCTTTTACAAGCGTGAGGCCTCTATTCTAGGACCTTTTGTTCTTACTGTTTATCATCTTTTTGACAGATATGTCCATCACATTGCCACTTTGATATAGAGATTTTTTGGGAAGCATCTGTTGCTTCCATTCCTTAGCCAACTTGTTCATTTGGTAAAAAAAACCCTCGTAAATACCTCATAGTATATAAACCCTTATAGATATCCAAGTCTGCAGCTCATAGATTGACATAACTACAAATTTGTATCACTTTCTTACTAATTATTTTTACCCATGACACTGTATAACTGACAAATCTGTTGAAAGTTTTTTTTTTATTATTACAATAAAATAAATGAGTGTACGATTTGTGCAATGTTTATTTACCAATTACATCATATTACATTCACCAAAAAATTTCCTTTGATAGAAAGGACAAGATAAATTATTTTGTGAGAGGCTAAAATAATAGATGAATTTCCATTGAATCTGAAGTAGGATTAAGACAATATTTTTTGCTTCGTGTGTCATACGCAGATACAAAAAAAGAAATTTCTAAAAAAGGTAAAAAGTGCGACGCTCATTCCTCCTGTTTTTGCAAACAAACGAATATGGTAAGAAAAACATTTTTTCCTTCGGAAAATCTAAAATAGAATAAATTCAAATGACTAGTTATGATTGATCGACGTTTTTTCTAGTATGCGCGTATTTATTCACACGTAAAAATGATAATTTCACACAGAAAACATAATAATATCTTTATAAAATTGTATTTAAAAATACTAGATAAATATAAATTATTTATAAGTAACGAAGGAATGCCAAAAAAACTACAAATAGTACAAAACAAAGCGATTCGCATAATAGTGAAGTATAATAGGATAACTAAAATAACATAAATGTTGAATGCCCTAAGACTTTACACTGTAAATCAAAGAATAATATATAATGTAATGGTGCAAATATTTACGATTAAACATGGATTAGTACCCAAATACTTTGATGACAGGATGAAGCTGAATAAGGATTTTCATTCCTAAAATACAAGAGGAAACGACAACATAAGACTACCAAAGAAAAATAAAAACACCTGACAAAATTGTATGATGTATAAAGGTATAGAAATCTTCGGTAGCCTGCCAAAGGAAATTCAAAACATGGAGAATATGAGGAGGTTTAAACTGAAGTGCAAGAATTTTATTATAAAATGGAATACAATATGTCTAAGTGATCATATATTAGCCCACACAACACTATGGAAATAAATTATTAAGATAAATAAAATAAATTCATATCTTTTGCATTATTATATTATTAACATACTCGTACTTACTGTAATATTATTTTTAAAGAAATTTGTTTCAAAAGAATATGAATTATTATTTTGTTTTCGCTTTGTCTGTTTTGTTCTAAGTACCCTTTAGGCCCGGGTAGTTCCGCCGCCGCCCTCCTCCCTCAGGTAAACCTCCGAAATCCTGGAGGCGCAAGGTCCCGAGGGCGTGAAGCGGAATAATAATTTATATCCTCCCCTAATACCTGGAGTCATTGTGGCTAATTCTGGTTTAAATCGCTTATTTTAATGATTCTTTAATGAAACTGTACCGAAACCTCAGTGATGAAGATCTATGGTAGACCTCAACGACATTTCCAACAACAGTATTTACGATTTTTGTCTGTGGGATGAATTTAAATATGTCGATTTTAACCCTTAATTACTCGCACGAAGAAAATTACATAACTAGTCGCACAGGGTCTCCGGTGACCCGGTGATTGTAAGAAAAAAGTAAGAATAAGGCCCTATATCAATGTTCAAAAGTAATAATACAATGGTTATATATTGTTTGATTGCTGGATAAGCGCTAAAATGATCTTTTCATTGAATTTGGTATGAAGAAGATGGTTTTGGATATTGTGTAGACCATGAAGCAGCCTATGCAAGGTTTTGGAAGTCCATACACTGCCGTATCCAAACTCTGAATTACTTACAGCATATTATATTGTTGTATTGCGATTAACTATGTGAATCCATGCAGATTAAAATGAAATATTGTTTTTATAAAGTAGTATTAAATTGAAATTTGGTTGTAATTTATTTTGTTGTGGCAAATATTCCAAGATGATGTTTACTAACAAAAAAATGATTTTTCGTGGTGGGCGCATAAAATGTTATACATATATATGGTAAAATGGTTTATTTTTAGACAAAGATTCGGGAATTATGTTTTTAGTGTAAAATAAAAAAATATTTAATTAATGTTATGAGATAAGAAAATTCCATGATGTTAATTGATAAAGCCAGTAGTATTAAACCTTTTTTTCATGGGTTTAAAATATTTAATTTTTGAATAAAATTAAAAATTTGAAATTTAATTTATTTCGGAGGTTGTCAAATTCAAACGATGCCAGTCAAATACAAATTGGAGTTCCATGAAATATGCAAAAATTATAAAAATCTTTATTTTGTGATTTAATTATTATTTGTTACGAAGAAATTTAATTCGTTACAGTTAAAACAGATAGACTCGAACTTTCGATAGTCAAATTATTCTGTGTCCATTTTTTTTAAATTTATCTTAATTAATCAAGATATATTATAGATGCCTCGTAGAGAAGAATCTGTATTTTTATATGGGGAAGTGGGTAAGGAAGTCTTTTTGTGTGCTCATAGGGCCTACGCCCTATCGTACGGCTAGCTTAAGTGATCACTTTACACATCGTACATTCACCATTTTCACCCACGATAGAATATCACATCTATCAAATTTTTGGAAGTTGTATGTATGTTTAAGTAACACAACTTGTTTCGTATGTGAGTTTTTTTTTATTACCGCCACCTGCAGTCCAAAGCATTTTTATTCCCATAATCCAATACAGATGTCATTATTGATAATGAGGTATCTTTATTTTGATTGGAGTTTTTAACGCAATTTCCTTTATATGTATATATGAGATTATTAACATTACACTAGAATACAACTGAAAATTATTTTACAAATTATAATAATTAATTATCATAATTATAATAATTATCTTAATAACTTAAATACATCTATTTCTCTTTATCTTTAACTTTAAGTATTGTCCAAAAAACTCCAAGCTTTCATATCAAATACCAAATTTCTAAATCATGTAGTATATTTCTCTCAATATTCAAGTTTTCACTGCAAAAGGGTACACGGGAGAGTATAAACTTAAATAAATATACCGAAAATATATTTTACGTTTATTCTATATTCATATAACATTAAATTTATCCAGACGGCAGGAAACTAAATTTATTATAATATAAAAAGTTTTGTGAAATGTCGAATACATTTTCAATATTGTTGAAATACGACCCAAAACTTATTCTTATTTACTTTAAATAATGGATTCCATTATTTACTCTTTTAAAAGAAATTCTCATATTTCAATAGTGTTCTCCATTGGCGGTTTTCAAAAAGGAAAAAAAAGCTTATTCATTGAGAAGGTATTTAAATATTATTATACAATTCCATTTAGGCTTGGATATTTTCTTCTTCGGGAATTAATTAATTGAAGAAAATTTAAATATTTTTTGTGGAATTTTCCTGAGCCCATAGATTTTTATTATATTTTTTATCAAAATTAAAACTGGAAACTATGCAAATGAAAAATCTTAGAAGTTTAATTGAATTTTAATTATAAAAAAGGAACTCTCATTTCGCTTCTATTGCAAAATCTTTGAATTTACTAAAAAAAGTCTGTGATGATAAAAACATATTTGGAAAAATTAAGTAAATGGCTAGTAATGTGACATTATGTGATCAAATCGATATTATCTAGCGATAGCAAACCTGTGGTCAGTGCAATATATTATAAGAGAAAACGTGATTTTATGTGGGAATTTAGGATTTGAAATACTTTTTTTGGGGTTCATAGGGCTTACGATCTAACATACGGCTATCTTAAGTGATCACTTTACACGATGCAACGATCACCAATTCCGCTCATGATAGATTGACTTAAGTGTTGAAGCATTTCTTGATTTCAATCAATTTATTCATGTTTATAGCGTTAAAATAATTTATAATTATGTCCAACCACAAAGTTAACACTATTAATATCAAAAATATATAAAAAAGTATACATAAATAAATTTTACAGCACATTAGAGACACTAAATGATAATAGGTACATGATATTCTAATAATAAAACATTATAAATTAAGACTATGCCCATTATCCCAATTACAATTATCTTCGGCACGCTCTAGTAACATGCATTTTTGCATGTAAGCATATTTTACATGGACATTTAAGTGTATTGTATTTTTTTATTTTTTTTTATTTTTTATTTTGGGAATCTAAACAGTATACAATTTATTATAATAATACATAACGTATTGGGTAATTCGTAGACCAATTATAGAGATCCACGGCATAAAATGTTAAATCAAGCAATAAAGAGAACATATATTAAATAGAGGGATAGGAGTTGGAGTTAGAGGGGGAAGTGGAGTGAGGTGTATGGGATTGTGGCTGAGTGGAGTGCGTATGTATTCTGTGCGTGACGTTGTTACAGATATGGGGGTATGTGTAAAGAGTGATGAGAGTTTGGCTGTGGTGTGTGTGTGATGATGGTCAGTCTCAGTTAATCCGGTGAAGATATAGAAACTAGTAATATAATATAAGCGGTTTAAATACGATTTTTAAGAGCTGAGATGTTGGTATTAAATATATCAATGTCATTGAAGTGGTCATTGTATGCTTTGCATATATGTATAGGTATTTAGTGTTTGAATCTAGTGAGATAAGTATTTAATAAATAATTAATTTAATGAATCTACGTATTGGTTCAGGTTATCGTCAATACATAACTTAGACTTATCGTTTCTTTATAATAAACCAATAAACCATTTTCCAGCACCCTAAAAATGCACAATTGACCTCACATAAACATTAAATGGCGCTCTTGTGTAGATCGACATAAAAATTCTATTATGCTAATAACTACGCTGCATTTAATGACTCGATCTTAAAATTGTTTCTCTTCCATTGCAGTATTCTCAAATCTTCTCATTTCCCGCGTAGAATCTTGACATAAAATTGATTGCATCTTAAACTTGATTGCGTCTTAGAATTGGTTATTGCTAAAGGAATAAGAATCAATGTCAATCAATGTCAGTAATGACATGGCTTTACTTTGGTGCATAAATTTATTTTTATTATCAGCCGTACACCCGTGAAAAATCATATAACATGGTTCGCGTCTAGTCCTAGTATTTATTTATTTAAAAAAAATCCTTGTTTACAAATAAAGATACTTAATACTAATTTAACAATAAAACATAAGATAAATTACACATTTTTTTTTGTTTTGTTTAATTTGTGGATTATGCCACTCTACTAGGCTACGCCTGTCCCAGAGTGGCGTTATAGAACACAATTATAATATTTTTTCGAGTTCGTCAGTAGTATTTATTTTCATAAGGTAGTTATTATGTATCTACAGAGTATTAAGTGGAATGTTAGTGAAAGTTGAGTTAGTCATAAGTCCAAGTGTAAATATGTGTAGAATAATTGTTTAATGTAAAAAGGGTTAAAGTTTTGTTTAAGATTATTTTTTGTTTTCCTAAATTAATTAATTAATTAATTTATATAGGTATATATTTTTATTTGAAGACATTATTATGCAATTACAGTAAGTAAATTTTCAGTTGCTGTTCTACCTTTGTATATGTTTATATATTTTTTTACGGTCCACGGAGAGGCGGTAGTAGCGATGTGCGTAGGGCGCCGCCTGCCTCTTGCGCGTCCCAGGTTCGCGACGTACGCGAGTCGTAAAATTTCGCTTTTCAGCAGTGAAATCGACGGAAGTTACGGATAGACAGACAGACAGACTGACAGAAAACGAAATTGTTATGTTTGATTTTTACACTTACACTCATCCCACTTACGCACTTACACTCATTACCTTCACCGCGTTCATAATATAAACTCGAGTGGTTACATTAACAAAGTTCATTAGAAATTTCATTAAAAAATCGTGTAATTACGTAAAACTTTTATTTATCAAACAAAGTCACTAGATACAAATTTAATAGGAGCACCATATTTAATGCACTCTAATTGTCACGAGAATATTCCGTACAGGTACTTACTTCTTTAATTCGCTACACTTTTATCTATCGTTAGTTCATTCACGCTAGATTGCACGTAAGTACATATAACATGGTTAAGTTGTTAAAATGGGCTTGTCTCTATTAAGGCGCCTTTCTATGATCGCTTCTATGTTGCGTGTCAAAATAAATCTAAATTTTTACTCTTGCGCCACGCCGCTGGGTATTTACTAGTGATGGGTCCGCTCTGTACTCACTACTACAATGTAGTACTACACTACATTGAAGTGCACACTTCGCATATTTTGATGTGTAGTGCACACTACAAACTACAAACACCAAAGTTATTGAAAGTATAAACTTCAAATAGTACACTTCATTTCAAAGCGAACACTACAAAGTACATACACTTCAAAGTTATCGAAAGTATGAGAAACCCATTTTAAATAGTGTATTTTTTACGTGAAATTTTTGGAAAGTTGATGTAGATATATGAAGAAATCTCTGGAATCTGTAACAACCCCCCCCCCATGGTTTGAAAAATATTAAAAATATTGGGACCCATGAAGAAAGTTTTGAAATTTTTTTGGAATCGAACGAAGAAATCTGGTGGCTGGCGACCTTTTTTTTTTTTTAGGTCACCAAATTTTTATTTGGGAAAAAAATACTTCATTTCATCATTTAAAAATTTACTTCACTATTACTTCATTTCATTACTTCACTTCATTATTATTACAATTACTTCACTTCATTTACTTCACTTCAATTACTTCACTTCAATTACTTCACTTCAATTACTTCACTTCACTTCACTTCACTTCATTTACTTCACTTCATTTCGTAGTACTACAATTACTTCACTTCAAGTAGTTTTTACTACAATTGTAGTGTACACTTTGTAGTCTTCAAACTGGTGAACGTGTGTGTGTTGTAGTCTTCATTTTGAAATGAAGTTTTTCCCTTCGCCAGTATTTACAATTATCCGTTGCTTTCTGCAACTGGAATAGTTGTCAATTCTTCTTTCATGTAGAGTGTTGTTCGAAAGACTTCAATTACATACGTGTAATTAGTATTTTTTTAGACTATCGTGACAATGAATTATTAATTCCCATCTAGAATAGGTAGGTACAATTAAGTTAGTGTTTTTATTTATACGTCGATTTCTTTCTAACGTGTGTTCAAGCCATTCCGAAAAAATTCATCTCTTTTAAAAAATTACCGACAATTTTCTCCTAATTTTACAGACAATAAAATTAACAATTAAAATCCTTACAAATTATTTAGACACCGAGCTAATCCCCTCGATCAATCTTCTAGTACGAAGACTCTCTGGAAAGAAAGAAACCCTTATTATACGAGGCTGTGTAGCAGCTACCCCTTAAGCAACCGTGAAAAAGTGAGGGCATTATTTATTTGAAACAAAGGTAGAAAATAAATAATCGTTGTAAATTTTTCTTAAATGTTTGAGATAATATGTTTCTCAACATATGTATTCGAAGAATATATAAAAGCTATTTCTTTGAGCTTTCGTTAATCATATTAGTAACGAAATCAATAAATAAGGCTGTCACCTATAATGGATTGGCCAGATTTAGGTTTGTGGGTTACTTGGAAATGTATTTTCATATTTTTTAATGGTCAGCGTTTTCAATAGTCCATCTTTAAGACATCTAAAAAAATTTGACACAAGATACAGTGAGAACAAAAATTAATTTAAAGGGTGCATATGCAAAAATCTGACCGTGAAGATATGCGTCAAACATTAAACGCTTATATCTCAGAAAGTAAGCGATTCAGGTTTATTCTCCTATTAAGATTTTGCATACAATTATGATTATTTATAAGCTAAAGCAATCAGATCGATTAGCACAATTACTCTTTAAAATAAGTGAATAAATTATTTTTATAAGGTTCAGAAAAACCACTTCAAGTACTCCATCCTTCAGCTCGTCATAAAGAGGAAGATTGAATGTCGCAGAGGGGTCAGAAGGACTCAGCATTCCTGACTTCGAAACATCCGAGAGTGGACCGGGGTAAGAAGTGTGGAAGAGCTGTTCCGTACTGCTCTGGATAGGGAAACTTTCTCCCAGATGATTGCCGACATCGGGAAAACCCGACAAGGCACATGAAGAAGAAGAAGAAGATCTGTTGATCTGTGCTACAGAAAACTACGCCTCCTGAGGTGTCGAGGTCCAGCTTTCCCTCCATCTTTTCGGTGGTCTTCCCGGTAGGTCTATTCTGGCTACGTGATCCCGTCACAATCTCCTTTTGGATCTACTCCGTCGTGCTATATCCTCTATTTTGCAAGTTTTCCTTATGTCTTCATTTTGGACACGGTCACGTAGAGTTTTTCCAGTAATGGATCTCAGCACCTTCATTTCAGTTGTTCTGAGGAGTCCTTTGGTGCGGGCAGTGTCAGCCCGCGTCTTTACAGCGTATGGTCGTATAGGTTGCACGCATGTCTTGTATATTTTGACCTTACTTTCAATACGCATATTTTTGTTTTTCCAGACCAAATTCTTGAAACACCCTGATACGGTGGATGCTCTGTTAACTTGCTCTCGGACTTTGGTATACAGATCGCTATGGCTACAGATTTCTATACCTAAATATCTAAAGCTCATGACTTGTTTCATAGGCTCATTATCAATACATTCACTCACTCATTACATACACATCCTGTGGGTTGTTTTGATATTGCCAAACTTTTAGTTTTGCTGATTGCTATTGACATATTTAGCCATTTTGATGCAATGTGGAATTTGTACAGCCTTCTCTGCAAGTCATCTTCAGACTCTGCTATTATTGTTGCGTCATATGCGTAACACATTACAATGATTATTTTGTTGCCCATTTAGTATCCCAGTCCTAAGGTTTATACAAAAATTTTAATTATTAATTATATCCAACCACAAATATAACGTTATCAACATCAAAAATATTTTACATAAATATTTAATAAGTAGTAAATATGTTTATTGAAGGTGTAATTTTATTAAATACTAGCTGTGCCCGCGCGGCTTCGCACGCGTAGATTTTAAGTAAGATTGGATCGTCATACAACTTTCGCGAACCCTCTAGAACATTCTCTTTCGAAAACTTTCAAGAAATTTATCGAATGTGCAGGAACCTTCTAGATACATTCCGCCACTTAGTTTAGAACCTTATAGAATTTTCGAGAATTTTCTATAACCTTCTCCTTCCAAAACTTTCTAGAGCAGGTTTATCCGGTACCTTCTAAGCTAATCGACACAGTCGACGCGCCTATTTTGAAACAATCTGAAGCATTTCGGCCTTTCCATAACAAAAAAATATGCTAGAAAGCACATTTTAGCCACCCATTCCCACCCACGCACAGCCACTCCCACCAAATTCGTATATTTTTGATGTGACACCAAGGGCTATCCACCACTATAACCACCGGTGGGTGGTTGTGGCTGGTTATGGAGAAAACTTGGCGGGTAGGGAAACACGGGTTTCTTTTTATATATATAAATTGATAAGAGACGGATTTTTGAATACTATTACGAAATAAGGTTTTCTTTTGTTCACAGAAAATATAAACAGAATTAGGCTAGGCCTACTTTAGGGAAACCGTCTCACATTTCAAAGTATTTTCTGCAGTCTATGTAGGAAAATAAAAGGAGAGGGAAAAAATAATAATGTAAGATAGCACATCAAAATAGATAACATAATATAAGAACATTAAAAGCTTGCATGAAATAAAAAAGAATATGCAATGTTGGAAAACACTAAAAGTCATGAATAAGAATTAAAGTTACAATGTAAGTTAAAATGTTTAAAAATTAGCTTACCGAAAGGCCCGTAATTTCTTGAACTCTGACTACGGGAAACAACCTTAGTATAATTCATTTTTGGACACTGTAATTTATGAAATAAGGGATTGTGTTGAAGTACGTACATTTTAACAAATCGTTA
Organism: Agrypnia vestita; assembly: GCA_016648135.1. Taxonomy (NCBI): domain Eukaryota; kingdom Metazoa; phylum Arthropoda; class Insecta; order Trichoptera; family Phryganeidae; genus Agrypnia; species Agrypnia vestita. The sequence continues at coordinate 275,848 of JADDOH010002249.1, forward strand.
TCTATATTCCGTTATGTGCACGTTAATAATCCCTTCGGAAACAATAAGCAATCAGGAACTGTTCGCAAGGAAGGATTGCCCATAAATCGTCCACAGGTAGCACCGAGCCATTCCCTCCCAGGGGATAATTTAGGATGTAAGGGCCAACATATTTTCCCGAAAAGGGTACAAATCGAAGAGAGCCGAAATGCAACCTCCACGATACATACATCATATTAAAAAATAAATAATTCTTGTTTGGGTATTGGATTTGACCCAAATATTTTGTGAGCATAGTGGTTAATTTTCAGAGTATATAGAAAATATTAAATAAAATTATGTAAACAATTATTTATTCACATTTTAATCGATTTTAGTATGAAACTTATTGATATAAATCAATATCTTATTAAAAAAATTAAATTTATTGACGTATAAATGAACGTTATTTTAATAAAATCCTTCTAAAGAATATAAACTAACTTGTTTTGAGGATAAATTATGGCATCAGAAATTTTAAAATTACCTGATTTTTTTTCTATACGTTACCCTTTATTTACTTTATTTATTTTCGTTTTTTTCTATAATTTACCCTTTATTTGTGGCGGTTTTGTTTTTGTTCCCCTCATATCTCCATGCATATGCAATACTTACTTCTTCTTCTTTTTCTATCCCTTGTCCTATTAGGTCGGACTCCCTGCACCGCATAAAAAGTTCCAACTTTTCCTGTCTTGGGCTTCGCTCTCCACGTCAGCCCAATTTAATTGCAACCTTGTTTCGCAGCTAAATTGGGCTGACGTTTCTGCCAGTTCCTCTTAGGACGACCCATTGGTTTTCTGCCTTCTGGTCTTACCTGGAGTATCCGCTTTGGCAGTCATCTGCTGACATCCGCAAGACATGTCCCAGACATCATACCTGTGATTTCTCGATAAATGTCAAAAGAGTTCTACTTCGAGACATTCTCTTATTTGAGTTTTTCTGATTCTCTCTTCTGGTAACTCCTACTATTTGTCGTAGAAACCCCATATTGACGGCCTGAAGCCTTGAGCGGGTTCTTTCGGTCAAGATCCAGTGCTCGTGTCCGTGCACTAGGGTTTGCCTAAAAAATGATTTGTTTACTGCCAACTTTGCTCGCTGGCTGAGCTGCGTTTTTCTAATAACGGGATAATACAGGGATAGTGCTACCTGGCTTGCAGCTGCTATCCTCTTATCTAATTAACTTTCTTGTTTTCTATCCTGAGATGTTATTACACCGATGTATTTGAAATTGTCTACCTGTTTTAGACGTCTGTTTTGGCACGTTATTTACATTGATCTTCGCTTCTTCCAATCACTATGATTTAGAATTTTTCAGCGCTTAGCCTTGTTCCTGCGCAATACTTATATCAAAATTTATTTATTTTTTAATTTTTTTTGTATTCAAAAGTGTACATATATTTTTATTTCCTATTATCTACATATACGTATAATGATGTAAGAATTATTCTAAGGTCTGGGGTATTATTTCTGCGATTGAAGTTTACGAGTTTAACTTGAGTTAACGAGTGTACCTGGCAGGGAATGGAAGTATATAATCCAAACATCAGATATGATATTTATGGTATATGATGTTTAGATTGTAATGTATATATGTACTTAAATGTGTAATTTGCATGTTCTGTTAGTTTGATTGCATAATTTTCTTTTGTAAATTATGTTTTATACTAACGTGCAATCGAGAAACATACGAAAGGACGGTGTTTATGGAAAATATAGTGAATGATACTATGAAAGTAGATAACTCCAATAGGAATTTCTAATTCGAATATGACTAACAATGCATATTTGATCTCTAACACTAACATGGTTTACGGATAAAAATTAGCCTGGAATTATTTATTTTAATAATGTAGTCATTGCATTGCATTGAAATAATAGAAATATAATAGAAAAAATACTGTATCTCACACAAATGTGATATATTTATGCGTATGTTTCATACAAATGCGACAAAGTGAACAATGAGCAAGTGAGGAGTCAATCTAGATCTCTCTAGCTCAATCAGTTGGATTTAGGAAGGGTTTGAGATAGTTATGTTATTTGCAAAGTACCTATAAGGCAAGAATGAATGATATAAAAAATATATGATATTAGGAGACTTAAAAACCTGTTCAAGATCTTATAAGATTAGAGAAACCAAATAGAAGATTCAATAATCGACGAAGATATACATAGATAGAACGATATGATGTAAGTAAGTGAATGAGGTCAGTGGGATATCTGTTAAAGGATATATATTAGTAATTCCTTCCCTAAAAGCCCAGTTGTATATTGATTTTTATTCACCCTAAAGTCTTTCGTTCAATTCTAGCGAATAAAAAAGTAACAATAATTTTTTAGTTTGAAAATAATGCTTACCATTATCTTTGGTAGAACAATAACCCTAGTTGAATCTTGGTTGCAATTTCCTTACATCTGGGACACCTCTCTTCCAGTTCATTACCCTCAAAGCTTGGCAATCTGCTAGCACACCATCGAATTATATAATCTTCAGTCTGCGTCCCCTACCTTCTGCCGTACTTACTTACTACCTGCGCTTACTTATTTATCAGCGCACTTCGAATCACTCAACGAAACTTACTTGCGGATTATTGGTATTCCATGGGATGCAACTACTCCAGCTAAAAAAATCATTTTGTTGTATTGTCACGACTTTCTAAAACCAATTGAAACTATATAAAATCTAAGTCTTCCGAATATTCTAATAGAATTCAGAAATAACTTAAGTATGCCAAAAACAGCGAGAATATCGGGTCTTTTAAAAACGCGACGGCATTGCGCCGTACACAAAATTGTTTTTTAATGCGAAGAAAAACCATAAAATGAGCTAAACCAGAGATAAACCGACAGTGATGGGTGATTTCATTGCGAATACTGACCATCAATAAATTAGGAAATATTTGATTGTGATTAAAGCGATACAAATGACGTGAATCAGAATATATAGATACCAGTGGAAGATTCTCGCGTAATCAGTGCGAGATTTAGTGCGAATTACTTCTGTTCACTTCTTCAAAAAAGAATTCAAATTAACTTTGTTCTTCGATGCTAATGTTATGTACATCGATGATCAATTAGAACAATTTACGTGACACACTATGTAGTGTGGATCAGAGTCTATAGTTACCCCTTATCATTTCTTTCTATTCTTTTTTTTATTATTTTTTTTTTCATTTTTCTTTCTTTTTTCTGTCTTTCTTTCTTTCTTTTTCTTTTTTCTTTCTTTTCTTAGCATTGAAAATAAATGCAATAAGAATACGAGCGAGAATTTAATGAAATGTCCTTGTGAATACTAAATACGTATTGCCCAACGAAAATAAAGTGTTCATAAACGAGTGGTATACTGCAAAATAGTGTAATTTAAATAATAGCGTTAAGTTCATTTAAAGTGTCTTTGTACAGTGAGTAGTTAATTAATAATTGATTAATAAATCGCCAATTAATTTTCACTGTTTTTATTTATATTTATATTTATTTATTTTGTATGAATTTATACTTATAAATGAATGTAGTTGCTTCGCTAGACAAGGTCTGTTCTGAAGCAACTACCTGTATAGTTTTTTTTTTGAGTTTATTCGTTAAAAAAGACTACACATTAGAAATAAAGTTTTAAATATTGCACATATGATATAAATCACTAATACAAGAAATATTACATATTAAAAATATAATTTTAAACATTTTACATAAAGAATAAAAATAATTGGCCCTTTCGATAAAATAAATAGAGAATCCCCCCATCCACACAACATCACAACACATAAATGTATTTCAAGCATAAATCTTACATGCAACCGTGACACAATCGATAAAAAGATAGAAACAAGACATCTTGGGCTGACAGTCGACAAAAACCTACGTCGGGCTCTGCACATCGAATATTTAATCTCCAAAGTTACAAAACCGATACATACATTCAAAACTCCACACAGCTTCATGAATATAAGTCTTCCGAAATTCGTTCATTTATTTATTCCTCCTTAGCCACGTTACAGTTAGTATATTTTTTTATTAGTTTAGTATTATTTATTAGTTATTTGTTTAAATAATTATTATTCTCTTCTTCTTCCAATTTACATCTATAATCTTTTAAGTAAAAGGAATAATGATGAGATAAAGATAGTGATTGGTGAAGAAGCAATAGAAATAGTGGATACAATAAAATATTTGGGGATAATTAAAGACTCTAAATTATCATTTAAAAAACATGCTGAATACATAACAAAGAAAATTGCAAAAAAAGTATCATTCTTAGGAAGAATAAGACCAAAATTAACTGAAGAAACAGCAATAACAATATATAAATCAATAGTTGCTCCTCATTTTCAATATTGCCCCACTATTTTGTACTTATGAAATGAAATATAAAAATTACAAATTCAACAGAATAGAGCAATGAGGATAATTCTACAGAGAAATAGATATTCCAAAATTAAAAAGATGTTATCAGATTTAAATTGGATTAATATAAATTAAGGATTAAAATTAAATACAATGATATTCATTCACAAAATATTAAACGACAAAATGCCAAAATATTTAAAAAATAAGATCAAATATAACACAGAGACAGACAAAGACATAATACAAGAAATGCAAACAAAATAAGTATTCCAAATAGAAAAAAGACAAACACCCAAAACTGTATTTACTACAAGGGAATAAATTAATACAATAGCCTGCCAGAAGATGTGAGGAAGCTTAGCAGAATCAACATCTTCAAACAAGAATGCGAACGTCACATAAAAATAGAAAATATATGAAGAGAAATATTATTTATTTAATTATTTAATAAGTGTACATATATTTAATGTTTTTTAATATTAGGTAATGATAAACAAAATAAAATAAAATAAATATGAATATTTATATGGTGGACGGACCACGTCATGCAAATTCAAGCTGGTTATTAAATAATAATTTTATTTATTAAAATTTAATTGTTTTTTCACTAAACTTTTCATTATTATTTTAAAGTCATTTATACAATCTTATATCTTAAATCGCTCTCGTCTTTTGAAATGAACTCGCCTTCTATTAGAATCAAGATGATCTCAATATCAAGCGTCTCGTGTATAAAGTTCAAGATGTTTCCTCCTGCGAGGTGTCCTAGGTAACGTCTCAGTTCAGAGAGAGTAATGTACGCCCTAACTACAATGGATGAGAGGGTTTGGGATAAATAGTACCTTGGGCATCCTTTGCTGTAGTAAGTTCCTACACCGATAATTGCTTGTCAAATACCAGAAAATATATCACCCGGGTGGTCCAGCATTGAAAATTTCAGAGAAATCTAACAAACTAAAAGTCACCGTTATAGGATTAAAGGCTTTCAAATTTTATAAAATATTTAATCTGTTTATTTAATAAATTGATGAAACAGCAAGAATATAAAAAAACTAATTATTATTTTCTTGGTAATTCCAAATCACTAATTAAAATATATCCAGTTATTATTTTGACAACTGTTAATTGGATTCGTTGAGAGCTGAAGAAACACAAATCTTATTAAAAAATATCGATTGTATTATTTGTATAAATCTACTTACATTATTTGATTAATTACACCTACATGTTTCGGAAATACCTTTCCATCGTCAGAGTGTTATATATATATGTCAGAATATCAAAATGCATAATGTCTTTTGTTTTTCCAAATTATTTGAAATTTTTTTTAAATATTATTGCTAAAGTTCTTGATTACTCGCAATTATTGGAAACATTTTTAGAATTGGGCTAGTAGTTTTTAATTGATTATTAATAATATTTTGTTAACTATTATATGCTTTACTAATTTCTAATGAATAATAATAATAATACATATTTCTGAAACATGTAGGTGTAATTAAACAAATAATATAAGTAGATTTATACAAATAATACAATCAATATTTAAAAAAATGTCAATCTACAATGTTGCTGAATCTGTTAAAAAAACACATCTTACTGTTAAACATTATCCTATTAAGGAATTATATTTTTATGTTCGTGACGCTAGGCTATGAGCTATTTTAATATACAACATCAAATATCTTCCTGTTGGAAGAACGTTTTGAACGCACAGTTTTGGACGGACGGACGATTATGCATCCGTCCTAACGAAGATAAAGTTCAGTATCGAAATCAGTAGACGTTTAAAAACAATCATAGTGGTTTATATAAGGTTTATGTATTTTCAAATAAATAAATAAATTAGTGATAACTACATTTATTTGCAAATGAAATAGAGAAATTCTCAGGAATTAATAAGAGTAAAAAAGATGATTATCCTTTAATAACATTGTGAGTCCATTTTCATTTCAAAAGCTTACAGAAAATAAAAGAAATGTTTTGGAATTTTTTTTTGAATCCTAAAGTTGCGAAGGGTAAAATAGTTTGGTCACCTTCGGGCGCTTTGGTGAAGAAAAGTTAACAGCCTCCTTCTTACCTAGGGCGGATCACATTGGCTTATATCTATCTGTATAAATTTTAATCTCAATACCTGTTTACCTGTTCTTTATAAAATCCTATACCCTTTGACAGACCATAACAAAATTTTGCAATGTTAATCTTTAGCAACCACATTTTGTTACATTTTAAATATTTAGTTATATTCACATAGTGTAACATGTGGGCTATAAAAGCAAAAGCACTAATGTACAAAAAAATTAATGCATTCATCGAGGATTATTAATTTATAATGTACTAAATTCGATATTTTATAGGAAACAGCCTGTACAAAGATTTACAGGAAACATGATTTTAGAAGAGATAGACACTTAAAGTAATTTATTTTTTAACAAAAAATCTAAGATCTTTGAATAGCCTAACGTTCATATAATGGTTAGAAAGAATTAAGACTCTTATCAAGAGTGTGGTGTTGTATGGCAGCTTAACATGGACCATTGGCCAGAGCATGTCCGGGAGGCTAGCGGTCTTCTAGATGTGCATGGTGAGGATTCACTGGTTAGAACATATCCAAAAGAAAGAGGTGTTGAGCAGGGTGGGTGAAAGAGACGGCTCCTGAACATAATCGCCCAACAACGAGCGAATTGGTAGGCCATAATATAAGGCACCCAAGCCTGCTTTTTACCATCGTCTAGGGAAATATTAAAGGCAATAATCGTAGAGGTCGCATAGAGGAGCTACATAGACCAAGTTGTCGGAGATGTGCGCTGTCGCACCTACCAATAAATTAAGAGGCCTGTAGGGGACAGAGAGAAATGGAGAGATCGAGTTAAGTGTGACCAATCCTAGAACCGAGATCGAGTTAAGTGTGAACCAAAATAAAAGATACATAAAATCAATAATTCATTACATTTTATATTAGTAATCTTCGGTAAAATAATAATCTTAAAAAAATACATAAAAACTAGAATTCAGTACATTTTTAATAAGTATTCTTCGGTGATTGCATTCAAAACAATTTTTAATTAATTTGGATGTTATTACTCTTTTTTTTATATGCAACGTATAGTCTGACAGCTTGAATTTATTGGAGGAATATTTACACGTGTTAAAA